>AP028435.1:12271209-12871209 GCA_036509395.1 Antheraea yamamai | reverse complement strand
TGCCGTTACTTTATCCTGGGAATCGATAACAATACTTTGCGACCGTCTTATAAAGTGCCAGGGTTCATGACTGTCATTTATCGAACTATAACTCGCTTATCTATATCTATACATATAATAAGAATGTGATGCTAACGCGTCAGTACTTTTTAGGTTTTGTGAAAAAAATGTTGCAAGTGTCTTGGAATAAGTAATAAAATACATTTCAATCATTTTTAGAAGAGTATGTCTGTCTGTTTGTATGAACACGAATCACTGCTAAAGTACTGAGTTCACGATAGAACCATAAGAGAACCATAAAGCATATCCTCGAGTAACATTTAGTCTTGGTTTCAATAAAATCGGTTCTCTTTATCAAAAGTTATTGTCATTTTAATGACGCCGCGACTTAAGTACGAGATAAAAGTAGATAAGTAAATGGACTTAATACATTCAGATGATTTTATTAGTCATTGTTTTTTTTTACATCAGGTTTCATGCGGACGAAGAGGGCATAGCTAGAATGTAATAGCTCACTTCTGACGATATATCGTGAAATAAAATATATTAAACTTTAATACAGCACAGGTACCCGACATTAAATGATAAATTAGTTTTTGTTACAATTGTTCAATTCGGTATAACACACTCGCTCCAAATATTTAAAAAGGATGTCGATATAAAAAAAATGTTATTTCTTAATTGTAAAGAACGTTATTTAAACTCATATTGTCCTACAAAAAAATATAAGGTTTTTAACGAAATAATAAAATTAAACATTATTTAGTCAATACTTAGATTAGTTTACAAAAGTAATAATAAAATTAAACATTATTTAGTCAATACTTAGATTAGTTTACAAAAGTAATGAAGTTGTTAATTATTCGAATGAATGTTACATTTGTAATTCTTTCGGCATATTTTATAACGGGTAAGTTTACATCTCCAATATTTTTGAACCGAATGAAAATTTTACTTCACTGCGAATTCAGAATTTATTATATAACGCATAACGCATGACTTTTACTATGACGCAGTTACAAATTATATTACACACTAGCTGGTACCCGCGGTTCCGCACGCGCTTTTTAAAAATGTATTAAAGAAATGTAAAATTGTGAGTGGGTGTGTACATACCAGAAACGCTTTTTCAAAAACATTTGTAACTACGATACGAACGCCATCTACTGTAACATGTAATGTGTACATTAGATATATGAATATTATAGTATATCGAATGGGATGGGATTTATCATCAGTGCTCACTAACACTATATAAGAAAGTAATGAAAATTATAAGCTATACATTATCGAACAATATATCTTAAATCTTTTATTATATAGATACAATATGCCCGTGTTGTCGATATACTTAAGTTATTCTTATACGTTGCTTTAATCACTGAGTTATGTAGATAAGCGGTAAATAAAACAATATGGCCGCCAAATTAACCAAAAAGATGATATAATTCATATTACATACAAATATATGACTTTCAATTATGTATATTTATTCTTGGAGTCCAGTAAGGCACACGTCTCACGCGGTTGTAACATTTTTTTGATCAATTTCACACGGACGAATGCACAGGTAGCAGTTAATCACTACATAGTATACCAATTCAAATAAAAAAAGAATCATTAAAATCGGTTCACAATTGACGAAAATATCGATTAAAATACATACAACCGAACATAGTAGCATCGTCCTTTTTCGAAGTCGGTTAAAAAGAAAGTCAAAAACTACCATTTTCATGCAGTTTTCACCAGTAGATAGAAGAATGATTCATGGGGAAGGTTTAGGTATAATTTGTCAAGGTTTTGATTTTATTATCGGGGCGGGACAACGTCTTCCGAGCCCGCTAGTTATCTGCCCGTAAAAGCCCCGTGAAAGTTGGTCCAACCAATTAGTAGATAGTAGGATATTGCGGACGAAGTTTTGAGTAACAAAATAAAATAGTCTAAGTTACTTCTTATAAGGCGAGTTATCTGCCAGTAAAAGTTCCGTGAAAATCAGTTCAAGCATTACGGATATTCCACTGCGGCCGAAGGCGAATAAAAAACCTAAATGACTTTTTATGAGGTCTGCTATCTACCAGTGAATACCCCGTGAAAACCAGTCCAACCATTTTGGAAATAGCAATGCGGACGAAGCCGCGGACAAATAAAATAGAATATGTTAACCGCCATAATTTCAGCTATCTGGCAGTAAAAAGTAAAATTCCCGCTAAAATAGGTCCAGCCGTTTTGGAGATTAACCGGAACAAACAAACAAACAAACAGACAAAATATTAGGTCTTTACCTATGAAATTGCCGTTTTGTATGAAAAAAATTAAACGAATTTTTTCATGTATTTTTTATTTGTATTAATCGAAGTAATCACCCATGCAATCAATGCATCTTTGCCAACGCAGTGGCAGTTTTTTGATGCCCTTCTTACAGAAATCAGCTGGACGGGAGGCGACAAATTCTTCAAAGGCATTTTGTACTGCCTCTCGGGTATTGAATTTTTTTCCCGCCAAGGAGTTATCCACATTCTGGAAAAAGTAGTAGTCTGTAGGCGCAAGGTCTGGTGAATAGGGCGGATGACGGAGAACTTCCAACCCCAGTTCTTGCAACTTGGAGACCGTCTGCTGTGCAGTATGAGGTCGCGCGTAGTCGTGCAGGAGCAGCGGAGACGAGCGATTGACCAATGCTGGTTGGAGATGTGCCAGCTTCTCCATCATTGTGTTCAGTTCTTCACATTACACATCTGCAGTAATGCTCACCCCATTTGGTAAGAAGCTGTGATGAATCACACCGGCGCTAGACCACCAAACAGTGACCATCACTTTTCTAGGGGTAAGTTTTCGTTTAGGGCATTGTTTAGGTGCTGAACCAGGATCCAACCGACTTGCTGAACGCTTGCGGTTATCAAACAGAATCCATTTTTCATCGCAGGTAACAATGCGGTTCAAAATTCCTTCATTTGTGTGTCTGTTGAGCAGTGCAAGGCACGTCTCGACGCGTACTTCGCGCTGGCGATCATTGCGGTCGTGGGGCACCCATTTGTCAAGCTTTTTTACGTTTCCAATTTGACGCAAATGGATCAATATTGTTTTGACGCTAACGTCGAAAGCTGCTGCTAATTCAGCCGTAGATTGTGTATCATCAGCTTCCACAATCGCCTTTAATTCATCATTGTCGACCAAAGTCTTCGGACGACCGCGAGGTTCATTTTTCAGATCGAAATTCCCAGAACGGAAGCGAGCAAACCAATAACAGGTGATGCGTTGGTTTGTAGTGTTAGCTCCGTAAACGTCGTTGATGTTGCGTGCCGCTTGTACCGCGTTGCTGCCACGACGGTACTCATATTCCATAATTACTCGAATCTTTAACGTATCCATGAAACAAAAAAGATTGAAATGCGATGAAAATGTAACACTAATCAATAAACAAATGACTACTTTTGGAAAAAGAATTCCATGTTTTTAAAATAAAATTAATTTGAAATTAGAATTCTTAGCCAAACAAAAATGATTTTGGTTTGAAATGGCCAGTACTGCAGAACGGCAATTTCATAGGTAAAGACCTATTATAATAATCTAAAAATATAGACAAAGTATAAAAAAAATTTTTTTTGGTCATTTGTAGCCATATCCATTCATCAAAAAGTTGTTATTTTAATTGTACATACACAAACTTTATATTTATAATACGTAATAGAGAACAAATAAAAAATTGGAAATAAAAGTAGTATAAACTTTTTGAATAGGAAAACAAAATAAACTTTGAAAATGTTTGCGATAGAAACTTACCACGTTACCATGGCAACGTATATAATACTAAGCTAACGAAATCTCTTGAAAGGAAAAAAGTGCCCGATTTTGAAACATTTTTCATTGGTGCTCTGCTTCTATTAGTCTTAGCGTGATGATATATAGCCCAAAGCCTTCCTCGATAAATGAGCTATCTAAAACCGAAGGATTTTCTCAAATCGGACTGGTAGTTCCTGAGATCATAGCGTTCAACCAAACAAACAAACTCTTCAGCTTTATATATTAGTATAGATTATATCATCATTGAATTAATAGTCCAGTTTCATATTTATCAAGTGAGTAGTGAGTAATCAGAATGCATGTACCTAATACTTTTATTGTAGGTATCTAGTGTAAAAACCACATATACATCGCTCATATAAAAACTATTATGCATAAAAAAAGCCATCTTTTATTTCCATTTAAGTTACTAAACAATCTCACGAAATCGATTTAAATAAATAATAAAATACATATTTTTTTACAGGTTTCTCAACAGTATTGTACAAAAACAAATATGGCGATGGTTACGGCAATGATTGGATATATTTTCCTGACGGTGATGGCAAACCTCATTTTGTTAACTTAAGCGCTTCATTAAATCACTTTATTGCTAGAGAACGTAGTTACATTGAATACAAATTGTATACAAGGTATCTTTCTACATGTAATGTATTATGTAAATATATATACTTAGTGTATTGCGTGTTCTAAGTGCATAGATCCAAAGTGGATCTTTTACCGACGTCCGACGTCGACGACCGACGTCCACTTACCTAGCACACATCAAAGACTTTGTATTTTGTAAAGCAATGCATTACCGTAGTTAATTCTATAACGAAAAACTCTTTATGCTCAGCTTTTATCACCAGTGCTATGATTTTTAAATTTCCAATTGAGTTACGTCAATATTTCGTAAAAGAGGCCTTACTCTTCCGGCCGACCGCAACAGTGATTATTCATTTCCAAATAAAAATTGTGTTTTACCTGGATTAATCGTAGGTTTTTTTAATTTGTAATTTACTCAATACTACTTCAACCATACAACATTTTTGCTGTGTTAAATGACCACTGTTAAATTTCATAATTTATCTGCCCTTACACAAAAGAATACCCCATATAATACTTAGAAAAGTTTTCTGTCTACGAGTAAAACTCTTAACAAAATCGGTTAGGCTGTTTCGATGATCAGCCCGAACAAACAACAGATATTACAAATGTATTTATTTACTAGCAGTTACCGCAACTTCGTTGCGATATATAACATCTTAACTAG
Source organism: Antheraea yamamai (assembly GCA_036509395.1). Classification (NCBI taxonomy): domain Eukaryota; kingdom Metazoa; phylum Arthropoda; class Insecta; order Lepidoptera; family Saturniidae; genus Antheraea; species Antheraea yamamai. Next base: position 12,866,156 of record AP028435.1, on the reverse strand, counting down.
ATAGGTTATGTACAGACCAAAAAAACATTACAAAAACAGAAAACAAAAATATGCTTTGCTTACAAAATAACTTTGTTAATAATGTTATCTGTTTACTTCCCCTTTCGTACACCACCACCACCTCGCTTACCCACTACTCCGCGCGAATAAAAAACACATCGCTGAACGCGAAGGACGTATAAAACTTACAGTTTCTTAAATTTTTAATAACTCTTTGTAAAATGAATTATCATGATATTTTTTTTAGATAAGTAAAACAAAAACAATTTGATCGAAATCTATACAGTAGTTTTTGCATGATGCACGCACAATTGTAGACCAGCTATTTTCTTCATTTAGATCAGAGGTTCGCAGACTATTTTTTCTGATAGACCACTTTCAAAATTTAGCTGGTTCCGATGGAGTTCCCCTGCAGCTACATTTCTACCATATTCCCAAAAATAGACAAAAAATGTGAAGATTAGATCTAACTTTGGAAGTTTGCGTTGCGGCTGAGTTCCAATCACGAATTAATCGCTTTAAAAAAAAAAAGAAAGAATTGATTGGTTAATTAATTTCCCTTTGCACGTCTGAGCAAGCGTTGCGAATGGCGGCGGCGCTTTGCAAGTCTCGACACGTTGTACTGAATATGAAATATGCAAGTAACAGTCGCTGAACTTTTGAAAATATTATCTGAAGTCAAGCCAACATTTTAGTTCTTCACTATCGAAAGCGATTCAATTTTCGTGGACCCCCGCTTACGAATTGTGAACCCCTCATGTTTTTTGTCACGCCAACGTAGACAAGAGTCTCCCATGGACCCCTGGAGGTCCGTCTGGACCACTTTGAGAACTAAGGTTTTAGATATATGTAGATTATAGATATGACGTACAAAAGACAATTGGTTTTGACAATGTATCTGCTGGAATACAGATATAATATGCTTTTAGCACCTTTAAATATATTCTTTATCGTATTCATATTAATTTGTTTTACAGAAACAATAAAACAAACTTCATAATTTTGAATGATCACGCAATACCATTACATGACAATACAACCAGACCAATGTTGTCTAACGCTCCCTTGAAAATAGTGACTCACGGATGGAGGTCAACGGCCGATAAGGCATGTGTTAAAGATATAAAAGATGCATATTTACTAGTACAAGACGTTAACGTTATAACCGTAGATTGGAGTTACACATCCTATTCAATTTTTTATAATTGGGTAGCAAATCAAACGACATCCGTCGGAAAGCAATTTGCTGAATTTCTCAATGGCTTGAAGAAATATTATAATGTCAACGGTGATCAAATTCATCTTATCGGTCATAGTCTGGGAGCACACGTCATGGGAATCGCTGCTTCTCATTCGAAATTAAGAATTGATCGTATAACAGGTAAATATTGTAAATAGGTAAATATCAATTGTAGAGAAAGGTGTAGGATTTTTTAATATAGTGTTTATACCTGTCTACGAACGCGAAAGTATTTAAAAAGATTAAGTTATCGATTGTGAGAATGCAATACAAGTAGATCTTTAATGTCGAATTGTTCGAATAATGACCTCAGGATTCTAGAATTTTCTACCTACCTTTATTGAAGGAATAAATGCGCGCCACCGTGCGTCCGATAAGATTTTTATTCTAGACAACGGAACCAAGAGAAACAAGAAAGCGATCTTTAAGAGGACGTCTGTACGAATATATAGGATAGGATACAATAGGAACATGGTAAAATAATGGCACTGTACCTGATGTCAAATAGCTATTAGTGTAATTCTTAAAGCAGTAGCTACCGTCATGAGGTCTGGTGATGATCTGATGTCATAGGAAAGAAGGAACATACTGGCCAAGGAATGACTCCACAACTTTACAGTACTACAGATATATTGAAATCGTGCAGTAAGAGTGTAATTTAATTTCTAAACATTTTATAGCACCAGGCAATATGTATTTCCTTTATATCAAATTTGAAGTAGGTATGAGGTAAAAACCGACAGTAGATATATAATACTACCTCGTTCCAACACTTTAGTCGAATTGGTTAAAATAGCTACTATGTTTTACTTTATGGAGATTGTGATGAGATCCTAATCTTTCATGTTTTTAATTTTTCTGTATTTTTTATTCACGTTCCTACATTATACTTCTGTGGAGCTTTAGTGATATTTTACATCTTGGTTATTGTGTACAAATAAAGTAGATAGAAGATAATACCACATTAAATCGGAAATTTCAAGCAACCTCCTTTTAGCAAGAGTGCCACCATCTTCTTTGGGGCACAGAAGTTGTTTCAAGAGATATTTTGTAATAAATTACCTGCTTTATAATGTTACTAACGGTCTCCATTACAGGTAATTAGTTGTTCAAGTAGGAAAAGACTTTAGTATGAAATATTATGTCATTAATTTATATTATTCAAGGTCTGGATCCCGCGAGACCACTTTTTGAAACCCCGAGTCTCAATAATTCTGAGAAATTAGACTCCACTGATGCAAAATTTGTGGACATTATTCACACCTGTGGAGGGTTGCTTGGTATTGAAGCGGCTGCTGGTACGGTAGATTTTTTTCCTAATAGCGGCATAGCACCACAGCCAGGCTGTGATAATATTCAAAAAATTATTGGTTCGTATCGTATATCTTTTATATTAAAACAGATAAAAGAAGACTACACTAAAAACGTCTAATTTTATAATAATTCTTTATTCCAGAAGCCTGCAGTCATAGCAGATCCCATAGTTATTTTGCAGAATCCATTAGAGCACCGAAAGCGTTCCCTGCATTTCATTGTGGGAATTGGTCTGATTACTTAGCCAATCGCTGTGGACATTACGATTTTATGGGCGAGGGCGTAAGCAGGAACGCCTATGGAAAATTCTATTTGAAAACAAATCCAAGCGAACCATTTGGCCGCAATTTCGAAACAGTTTGTTTACTTGGTTGAATTAATTTTAATTATTAGTAATAATAATAAACAAATTTTTTCAAAATACTTTTACTGAAACCTTTTCTTCTAATGACGTTGCTGTAGCATTTGCCGGTTTCAAAATAATAATGTTTAAACAATAGCATGTTACCTATCAACAAAGTTATATGTCTGCAGTTTTAAGTTAACGCGCCAAATAAATTGTTGCAAAGTTTATATGTAATATTAAGATAAAAATAAGTGTGTATACTTATGTACACTTGTGAAAAGCTATACTTCTTTAGCGGCAATGCTTTTTAAGCATTTTAATCGTTTTGAACCGAGGCAAAAATTCAAATCGCTAAATAAATCATATGAATAAATATTTCAACAAATCAAATATTTATATTAAAAGAAAGTAACTTCTTGCATAGGAAAACAAATGAGGGACTTCTGATTGTTACTTGTGTTGAAAAGTAGTTATTGTATGATAATTGAAAATATCCGTTGCATTGGTTGGATACAGGGTAAGTAGACAAATCATCTCTTAAACGCAAATTTAGTTAAAAGAAGCTACTTGTGAGTGTATGGTGAACCTTACCAATATGGTCCAAATCCATGATTCATACATCGCTATATATCAAGATGTTCATAAGTTGTATGTGAATCAATGCATTGAATGTAATAAAGTAAGACGACAATTATTTGATATGAACTTTAAAGATTAAAAGTACAATTTAAACCAACTGGATGTACGTTGACGACAATTTTTCTAGATACTGATTCGTTTAACTTTACGATTAATTACGATAGATCGACCATATCCACTACAATACATTTCATCAATGCGTTCCTAAATTTTATTGTTTTCTAAATTGTAATATAAATATCTTTGCTAAAGTCGCTACAATTTGCTATGCAACCAGACCAGACCAACATAATTATATGTAACACCTTCATATAATATGTTCCTTTTTTTACTGTCATTTAATATTCCATAACTGGACAATAAACTATTATAAAAAGGTTGTATACGCAAAATGAATACATACAACTGCTCTGTCGTCATGGTAAAACTCGTATAAATAATAATTGAGTACATGTATGAGAAACTATGGGGAACACACGATTAAGGTTGGCTCGACACCCATGCTTAGCACACCCATTGTCTCTTTTTTCTATGTCGTAAAATATTCCATCAATCTTTCGAATGTGAATACTACGTTTCGCATTGATATTATAAGTAAAAAGTTATAATATCATTGATGTCTAAAAATACGTGAATATTGATTCCGTCCTAATGATATGACTTTTGAAGTTATACTTCTTTTGGCGCGTTAGGGAAAAATGATGAGAGTAAATTTTTACGATGCGCGCGCACACCGTCACAAAAAACCGACACCCTGAAGTTATTACGATGCGCGCGCACACCGTCACGAAAAACCGATACCCTGAAGTTAGCTATAGTCAACATTTTGTTTCTTTGTATTAAAACTTTCAATGTATTAAATACCATTTTTCTATTGTTAGTGTCGTTTTTACTACAAACGTAGAATAAGGTCAAAGATAAAATTTTTGAAAAGATTTTTATCTTGTTACGCCAAAGAAGTGTAACTTCTAACGCGTGTACATAAGTACACATACACTTATTTTGTTATAATATCATTGTTCCATCCGTAGAAAGAGTATATATTGATATTGATTGCGTCACTAATATGTATAAGATTTTTTAATCGTCTCTGACAGCCACAAAAAAACGAACACTGACGAATAGGTTTGCTGTCTTTAGACAAGAGAAAATTATCAGAATTTTTATATCTCACTGAATACTGTTCCATCAGAAACAAATAAAAAGGCTTTATCCACGTGACGTTGGCGTAATACTATGCGCCTATGCGCACACATGCTGCCATTTTAAAAATAAACAAATACAAGTCAGGGTTCCCAACTTAGGGGTTTTCTCCCCAAGCTTAGACTATAAATAAGCTAGATGGGGTTTTTAGGAACTTTATGTTGTTAATGACTCTTTTATTGAAGAGCATACCTGAGGTAACCCAGTCGTGCCAATTTCTTGGAATATTTTTTTTATTTTATTTTTGGCAACCAATCTTTCAGATCATTACTGCCATTGTTGAGTAGTCAATAGTATTATAAGTGTCGTGTGATTATTTGAATGTTCCAACAAGATGGTCGCTCCTTTGTTAGAACCTTGCAGGGAATTTTTGTGACATCTCAGAGTTCATGCTCCGTGGTATTATTTTTATTCACTTCACTTATGCACAATAGCCGAGCTATATTACGTAAAACACCGCCAATTTTACAAAATATAGAGTCCGTTAACACAAGATTATGCAAAAATCATAAAATCCACTACATGGCAGATTAAGATCCCGTCAAAAACTCCTGGGCATCATTTTGATGAACAAATTGTTACAAAGAAAAATATTTAAATATTATACATGTTGTCAGTTAGTTATCACGTCGGGATCACCAATTTTGGGACGTGTTCAATATGATATATATGATAAAATCAAGCACTGACTTTGCAATCGAGACTTTTAATATTTTAATTGTCTGTCGAGGAAAAATTATATATCCGTCTGACATCGAATATGTCGTTAATTTTTCGAAAGGTCCAGAGACATTATTAATGGCCAGCACGCTACATAGTAATTAAAAATAATAAGTATATTTTTTTATTATGTGCGTCTACTTCAGTAGGCCATAAATAATTATTTTTATTTTAAGGAGATTTTCATGTAATTGTGACAATGTTAGAGGTTTTTGGCTTTAACTTCAGCGGTAAATATTTTTGATAGTTGGTAACTCTGGTCAAATTGTTGTTTTGCTTTTGTTACAAAAACGTCAAATTTTATGTGTATCTATCTGATTGTGTAATATATTTGAGAATAACGCATGTTATAGGCGTTGTGTAGGAAACAATTATTAGTGAAAATTATAGTATATTGCATAGCACATAGCAAGGCGGTTGAATTTTTGGGCATACCAAAGATTAAATTTAATATATGTTATAAATGTGTATAGGATCCCAATTTACGCAAAGCTACACTGAGACGAGATTTAGGTTTTTAAGTTTGCTTTTCGTAGAATAATGAACAGAAAAAGAAATGTAGCTTATATAAAACCTGAAGATCCAGAGTTTCTTAAGGTTTTAAAAAAGCAAGCTGGCTATGATGATAGGAATCACAAGTTTGATGAACTTGAAGATTCTGAAAAAGATTTTGTGGATGACGGAGAAAGTGAACAACCACAAGTTGTGGTTTTAAATAAGGGAGACCTAACAGCAGAGGAAGCTGAAGAAGAAAGAAAGAAAATAGAAATACTGGAATCTGTAAAGAAAGCTGATCTGAATGAAAAAATCATTTTTAAATCAAAGAAATCTACCGATTCTATAACGGGAACAAAAAAACGTAAACTAAAAAATGACTCTAAAGACAAAAATAAAAATAGTAGTAAAAAACAACTTTTGTCATTTGTTGATGAAGAGGATGATGTCTAATAGAATAAATTGAAAATTGTAAACCATATATTTATATACAATTTATTAATAATAAAATTTACATACACTCACTTTTTTAATAATCGAGATCAAATTCAACTTAATACAATTTTTTAAAGATTATTTACTATCTTCAAGACTTTGCCTCTTCTTTAATTTCACTTTAGGTCCATTTGAAGAGTTCATCCCCTCATTCTTGATATATGGATGTGATATATCTGGGTCATTTTCATATTCCAAAATTTTGTGGAGCAAAAATTTTCTTTCCTCTTTTACAATCATAATACTTTCCTGTACTTTGGCGACTTCATCGCAAAGTGCTGCATTCTCCTAGAAAATTATTTAAACAAAATGCAATGTACCATTCATCTTTTATATTTATATTTATTCTTACTACTTGATACCTGCTCACTTTACTGTGCATAAATAAAAGTTTTAATACTGGTAGAGCCACGCTAAAGCTATTACTGGTTTCAGCATGAATAGGCCGGCTCGCCCGGGGTAGTACCACCCTCTCACAGAAAACCGACGTGAAGTAACATTACTTGCATTGTTGTTTTTCATTCATTTAGTGAGAGTCAGGAGATAAAACAGCAATTAACATGCAACATAAAATCAAGTAGATCATTTATTTTTACTGGGATTAGAAATGCCCACATACATTCAACAATTTCTATGATGAAGAGTCAGATAAATAAATTGTTTGAAGAAAATTTAAAATTTCAATATAGTATTTAGTGATTATCCTTTATGCTTTTTTTATATCATACGAGGCAAACGAACAGGTGTGTCACCTGACATTAAGTGATCACCACCGTCCATAGACACTTGCAACATCATAGCAAGTGCATTGCCAGGCTGTGTTTGGGGGGAGGAGAGGGGAGAGGAGATGGTCTTCCGGTGCTCTCACTGACTGAATGAAATGCAAGCACTGTCACTTCACATCAGTTTTCTGTGAGAGGGTGATACTACCCCAGGTGAGCCGACCCATTCATGCTGAAACCAACAATAGCTTCAGCATGGCTCTACCACCTATATGAAGAGTGCCAGCAGTATCTACCATATACATCAATTCTATAATAGTTATTTTTTATTTTTGACTACAGTAAGGACAGATTTAGACAACCAAGAAATAACATAATTGAGATTTTGTTTTCAATATCATATATATGATAATTTCATTGATAATGTTCATATAGTATAATAAACGAACTATTGACGTAATAAAATAAACATCATGATAAAGTCAATTGTCATACTTAGCTAACCTTTTTTATATACTTTTAATTCTAATAGCCCTCAAAATGAAAGTTTTAAAGTATTTTGGAATTAATATTTCATTTAAAGGTATGTAACACTATCAAAAATTTATATAATATATTATACAATAATTTACTCTTTCTATTTAATAAACATAAATTATTATATATTAAAGCAAATATATTTAAGATCACTCTATTCTAGTAATTAAGTAAATGGGGCTGCATTAGAAATTCGCATCCTGAAATAAGGGTTGAGGGGGGTGAGAGGGGTGGGGGAGGGTGCTAACTACCCCTCTAAATCATTCCTCCGCCGCGGAAAATTATAGTTACTGAGATATTCATGATCAAAGTTTTGAGATTATGTCGCCTCCGAACAATCATTGACAATTTTGTATATTAACAACATGTTGATTTTTAAGATTAAATTCTACTGTTTGTACAATACTATGTCTATATATAAGTAGAGCAAAAAAATATTGCTGGAAACATGTAAATTTTGTGAAAAAAAAAATTAAGTATTTAAACTCTTGTAACAGTACTAAAAATTATAGTAATTTTGAATAAAAAAAGGTTGACTTTTCAACTAAAAAAATAATAACTTGTATGAAACTATGTATATTTATGCATCAAGGAATAAATTATTGATGGAACAGCATAAATATTGAGAACAAAATAAAAATTATTTACAATAAACTTCTGTCCTCATTTTTCACTCAAATATTTCACATTTAAGCTCATAGTGGTTAGAAAATATTTAACATAAAACAGCCCTATTCCTCTATTAATCTAACGTGACTAAGTCGGATTTGCTTGGACCAGTTCGCACGCTCGCTGCGCTCGCTCCCCTGTGTTATGTGTGGAGAGGCTTTATGGTCATACAAATAACTTAAATTATATTTTTTCTAGGATTGAGATAGTTGAGTTTTGGATTAATCATAGTAGAAATAAAACAAAAAACACAAGATCTGGAAAACATTCCGTTTTACGTCATACAAATAAGTTATATTTGATATTTTGTTTTTTTTTCGGAAATAATAGTGAGCAATTACAAAACAACAATAAATATGTATAAAACAACAAAATTATAGTATTATAAACCTTAAAAATGCGCATGTGAAGGAAAAATCACGTTCCGTTACACGTAAATTCAAACACAAATAAAAAAAAAAACTACGCGTCTCCGCGGGCTGAGGGGTCTTTTAAAAGGGGTAACCAACCCCTATAAAAAACAACCCCAAATTCGTGATGCGAATTTCTAATGCCAAGGCAAGTAAATATTTGGAATTTTATCACTATAGACAAGACCTTCGTTAAGGTAAGCAAAAAGGGTAGAGTTTTATTTTAACAATCTTTGTTTACAGATTATTTGTAGCAGACTGTAGCCAATAATAGTACACGAATTTTAGTTTCGATACCGTCAAATATCTAAGGACATAGTAGGTTTGAAATAACGTTAACATTTTATGAAAAAATCATAAATGTGAATTTTATGTTTATATATGTATAGAACTCACCAAAATCATGTTCTTAATTCTCAACTTCATAAATTTATATTTTTCCTGGTATCGTTTATTTTGCTTTTCATTTTCAATGTTCATAGTATTGTAGTCTGTACCAGGTATATACGATAATGGCTCTCCTGTCAAAACAGGATTCTTCACTTATTTGTATTTTGTAATCCACTTTTCTTTTTTTCTTTTTTTTTTCTTCGAACTGACTATGCTATTGACCTGGCAAGGTCTTTACAGCTTCACCGGACTACTGCTCCACTTTTCTTGTATATAAATAACCTTTTATATTGGATGCAATTGGATGACTGAAATAGGGATGCAAACGATACATCGATGTTTTAATATATCGATCATAAATATCGATGTTACAACTACTAACATCGTCGATACGTCGCTCTACATGGACGATATTTTGTGATGTGTAGCGCATTCTGTTGTATTCCCTACCCACTCGCTTCCTCAGTCACAAGTAAGGATACAAATTATACATCAATGTTTTAAAGCAACGAACTCGTTCATAAACATCGACGTTTTGTCAGGTTTTAATATTTATTTTGAAAGCTCTAACACTTTAAAGACGATGTTTTGTGAAGTGTAGTGCCATCTATTGTATTCTCTACCTACTCGCTTCCTCGGTCACACGTAAGGATACAAATAGTACATCAATGTTTTAAAACACCGAGTAAACATAAACATCGATGTTTTAATATTTAATATGATACCTCTGTCATTGACATATATCGGTCTGTATGATCGTTGTTTTAAGAACGACATATCGTGTTGTGTAACACCATTTATTATATTCCCTAGCCATTCTTTTATTGTTCCCCCTTTCAACAGGAAAACAGCGATGTTTTCTATGAATGATGATTAATCCCTAGACCTTTGACATTAGCATCTTTCTTTGAGTTGGTTTGACTTCGCAAAAACATATGCCAGTGACAGTGACATGACATCTCACTAACATTACAGTAACTTCGGTCTTTCCATTTCTTTCAAATTTCAAAGGAATTTTATTATATATATTTTTTGACGTGAATATGTCTTTAAATTTGCTACCATATAAGGGTAAGCCAAAAAACCTAATGATAACAAAATCGGGGGATACAGTTTGGTAAAGGACTAAAGGACCAAAGAATTCATTACGCTAAGTCAGGATTGTAACACATCGCACGCGGTGTAGAGGAAAGCGCCGCCATTTTGGGGTAATTCTGTTGCGTTTTCAGATTTCCATTTAGTATAACTTTCGACTCGGTGAAGCTACCACGTTTTTTGAAGTTTCAGTTGACAGCTCTTGTCAAAGTCTATCGATTATATATAAAATATCAGTGGAGAATCGTGACTGTGTATAAGGTGTTAAAACGAAAAAAAATATATATCAAGAAATATATAATGTCACCCTATAAACTTCGAAAAGCCAAATCCAATTACAGAAATCCTATAGGGTTAGAGAGAACATCTCAAAACCAATCGAATGGTTCCAATAAAATACCATATGACCGAGTCAAGCAGTGGAGGCAACGTAAAAAAGTGAATGCGGTTGAGTGGTTCACACAGACCTATAATTAATAAAGTTATAAGATAGTAATTACTTGTACGGTTGATTTATTTCCTGAACCCGATAAATGGAACAGTTCCATCATAAACAAAACATGGAAACCCGGAGGACTTCTTATGATTATGACATACATAAATAATAATAATTTATATAGAAAATATCGCCCGTTACGAGATGTATTCACGTACAACAAACGGCCGTGTCATGACACAGCCACACCACATTTTATTTATCACTAACATCATTTTGCTGACGACGTTAAAATTGTACTCTAGAATTAATCCATTAATATAACGACATATCTTGTTCTAAATGTTAAATAACTTGTTTATATTCTTTTTGTACACCTCTTTCTTTTAGTAAAAGTAAATATTCATTTAGGTCTATAATAAATAAAGTTATTTTTAGAACTATGTGAACATACTTTTATAATAAATTTAAATGATGAAAAACTTGTATTGTAATCATCTATATCTATCTTCTATACATATAATAAAAATCGAGTGTCTGTATGTAATATCAAAATAAAAAAAAATTACCGAGTGGGTATGAAAGTATACACGCTTCAGATAACAAAAATGCAATGTTTAAAATTTTTGTCGGTCTGTCTGTCTGTTTTTTCCGGGTAATCTCCGAAACCGCTGGACCGATTTTGACGGGAATTTCACTGGCAGATAGATAAAATTACAGCGGGTTACTTAGTCTATTTTAATTTAGACTAGCTGTTAACCGCGGCTTCGCCCATAATGCTATTTCCAAAACGGTTGGACAGATTTTCACGAAACTTTCACCAGCAGATAGCGGACATCATAACAAGTAATTTAATCTATTTTAATTTATCTATCTTCTATATCTATTCTATACATATAATAAAAATGGAGTGTCTGTATGTAATATCAAAATAAAAAAAAAATTACCGATTGAGTATGAAAGTATACACGCTTCTGATAACAAAAATGCAATTTTTAAAATTTTTGTCGGTCTGTCTGTTTGTTCCGGGTAATCTCCGAAACCGTTGGACCGATTTTGACGGGAATTTCACTGGCAGATAGCTAAAATTACAGCGGGTTACTTAGGCTACTTTAAATTAGACTAGCTGTTAACCGCGGCTTCGCCCACAATGCTATCTCAAAAACGGTTGGACAGATTTTCACAAAGCTTTCACCAGCAGATAGCGGACATCATAACAAGTAATTTAATCTATTTTAATTTAAACTAGCTGTTAACCGTGGTTTCACCCACAGTACTATCTTCAAAACGGTTAGACCGATCTTCATGAAACTTTCATTGACAGATAGCGGACCTTATAAAAAGTAAATCAAGCAATTTTAGTTTATACTAGCTGTTAACCGTGGCTTCGCCCGCAGTGCTATCTCCAAAACGGTTAGACCGATCTTCACAAAACCTTCATTGACAAATAGCGGACCTTATAAAAAGTAATTCAAGCAATTTTAGTTTATACTAGCTGTTAACCGTGGCTTCGCCCGCAGTACTATCTCCAAAACGGTTAGACCGATTTTCACGGGACTTTCACTGATAGATAGCGAACCTTATAAAAAGTAATTGAAGTTATTTTATTTTAGACTAGCTGTTACTCGCGACTTTGTCTGCATGAAATTTAGCAAAATTAAAACTCATTCTTTATTTTTAATAAGAGTAATAGTTATCAGCTTATTGTTTACAATTCGACATTATAATTATTAATAACATTAATGATATAGAGGTCTTCCCAATAAGATCTTAGATTATAAACGTATTACGTAAAGAGTTCCATAATACAATTTCTTGCGGAACAGACAAGCGTTTATTTTTTGTATAGTCACAAAATCTTAATTATAATAATGGCAATGTATATTAAATGTAATGTAAATCTTTATTATAATATTTTAAGTTATTGTTTCATTCGTTCCTTATACAGTGTAAGTGAGCACTGAGGTAGTTATATTGTGGGTTAAGGTTCCAAATATGTTGCTGATGACAAACCTCATTTGGCACGCTCTTTGTATTTATATATCTAATGTATACGTTACATGTTACTTTTAGTGGCGTGCGCGTCGTAATTACAATTGTCTTTAAAGAGCGTTACTGTTATTGTACATAGTCTCACAATTTTATAATTCTTTAATACGATTTTAAAAAACGCGTGCGGAGCTGCGGGTACAGCTAGTTTATTTTTATATATATATATTTATATATTTATAACAATGTGTAAATTTCTTTAACGAAAACGACCTATTTATCCATGTTATTATTTAAGCCAGTGGCGTAACTAGGGTGGCATATCTGGTAAAATACCAGCAGCCCCTCGCTCGATGGGACTCTCAGAACTTCCAATTAAGGGAACCTGCTCATAATATAGTCAACAGTTTAATCAAAACAAAATATTATAATAGGAATTTAAACTTGGCATTTATTCATTCTTAAGATGCCTGGATGTTATATATATAATGCGTATTTATACATAAATTTGTGTTCTGCGCAAGTATATTCAGAACGGTCATACCTAAAGTTTGAAATGGCCTCTGGTTGTAATATATTTTAGCACTGCGTGGCGCTACCAGGTAAACGTGTTTATATTATCTACTTTTACTTTAAAAAAATATAAATAACCGCCTATGATTATATACGACTAGCTGACCCGTCCCACTTCGTTTGGCGGTAATAGGCATTATCAAGCTATAATTTTTTTCTAGAACTCAATCATACATCTCTCATCGTTAAGGCAGCGTTCGTAAGAAACGCTTTCGTTTGACCATTTTTTCACAGACTCCCCAAATACTACTCCTACAACCTCACAAACTTTACCTCTTTATAATATTATAATAATAATATGATTAATTAATAGCTTCTGCCCACGACTTCGTACGCGTGGAATAGTTATTTTGGGCTAACACGCAGCGGAAGCTCTCAAAAGGAAAAAAAACCCGATTTTAAAACATTCTTCATTGTTGCTCCGCTCCTATTGGTCTTAGTGTGATGATACATAGCCTACGACATTCACAAATAACGTAGCTTTCTATTGGTAAAAGAATTTTCAAAATCAGTTTAGTACTTCCTGAGATTACCCCCTACAACGTCACAAACTCACAAACTTTACCTCTTTATAATATTATGATAGACTAACTTGTTTTGGTATAGTTTAACGAATGCTGTATAACAAATAACAAGCCTTTTTAAATCATGTTATAACAGTATAAGAAAAAGTAGTAATTATAATATATTATTCATGTAATAGATGGATTAAGGATTTAATAGATCTGAAATTAAACACAGTAATTAAAAAAAATATTTATGAAATAAGTATTTAGATTACTACTGCGGTTAATATTAATTTCCTATACAGTATCACACAGATTGATCATTTTATGTACATAAACTTTAATTAATTTTGCTATTAACCAACATCTATAAAAATTAGAGATTTTATTAACATCACAAACATGGAAATACATTTCAATTATTTTTTTTTATCAGGGCTAAATGAATGTACAGGAAACAAAGTAAACATTTAGAGCACTAGTAAGACATTTTCTAATATTTGTTTTTCAAACTATCACATTACATATATGTCGTCGTCTATTGGCATATTTAGCTGTATCTATATATAGCTGAGAGCCAATGATATAGTGGTCAATGGTGAATCTTGTAGTAATAACTTATTAAAAAGATAATTATAGTTGTGAGTTACTGCCTTTTCTTAATAATAAGCAGTGGATAAATCTGTCATTCATTTAGTCTCTACACAATACATATATATAATTTGTTGGTTGTTCGCTTCATAATTGCAGGTTAAAAATAGTTTGCAAGCCTGTATAAGATAGTCCGGTGAAGCTGGTAAGACCTTGCTAGGTCAATAGCGTAGTCAGTTCGAAAAAAGCCTGTATAATAAGAAATAAAGACACAAAATACGAATATTTCTTTCTCCTTTCTCTAAATTTTATAAAACGAGTAAATTTTAATAAACAAATACAGTGTTTATTCCATAAATAATATTATAATAATAAATAAAATTGTAATAATAATAAAAAAAAAATGTGTGCGTGTACTAGTGTACACACGTAAGAAGTGAAACTTGTTTAAGGCCTTATTTTTCGCAAAATGATCTATATGCAACTTTCCAGAAATTGGTTAAATAAAGTTAAATTAGATAAAGTTTAAACAAAAGGATTTTATTATCATAGACATGAATACAAATAAAGTTAAATTAGATAAAGTTTAAACAAAAGGATTTTATTATCATAGACATGAATACAAAAAAGATGGCGCGTAACGGAAAAATGTGACGCGTAACCGAAAAATGTGACGGTAAATTTTTTTCCAACGCCGATAAAGAAGTTTCACTTCAAAAATAATATTAAAAAAAATAATATGCCACAAATATACATTCACTGTATAAACCTTATTTAAAGAAATAAAATCATGTAGTCATGTACAAACTGGGTCAGTCATCATATTTATTACTATAATCATAAGTAGAATGTGATATCTCCTTCTAATCTTCCACAATATTAATAAACATGTATAAAATATAATACTAAAGGTAGGTGGATATTATAAGCAAACAAATACTACATTTTTGACTATTCCTTTTATAAAGGTCCTGCATATATAAAAAAATAAATGCAAAAGTTGTATGCAGTAAGTCTTAAATAACTTATAGTACTAAATCAATAAACTTTAAAAAATAATTATTAAATAAACTACTTCAGTAAAAGTTATTAATGATAACACATAGACTTATACTGAATAGGTCAGTAATATTCAGTGAAATTTGAGAACTTATGTCTAATTAAAACATTTATCCCTTAAGTACAAAAATAATACAGTAAGGTGGTTAAAACAGTGTCCTTAACTATAAACATATAGTAAAAGTACATAATTTCTCGTCTCTTTCTGTTACTTACTGTAATATTATATTTCAAAATCAGAATATATGTTGTTTGTAAAATCTAGTAATTATAAATAAATGCGCAAATAGTCTATGACCATTTCAAAGTATTCATAATAGAGTGAAAACTAAAATCTATAACAAGAAAATTATTAATATAATAATCATATTACCTGTCGATTTGCCTTTTTCTCTTTGTGTGTACTGGGTATTAGGCAACCGCTTCCGAAAACGAAGACAGACGATAGTAATAATGATACCTTTGATGATGGGACGGAAAAAAAATCGATCCTGATTTAAAAAAATATTTTTAGAAAACGTTTTATTAGCATTATTTACGCTCCATCATGTTAGTACAGCTAAATGAAACGATAGTTTCATAAAACATACATTACTTTACCTAAAAAAAACAGCAATGTAACACAAAATAAAAAAAACAGCTGATACTCAGGTCAACGAACGCCCAGACGCAGCCCGGCCACGCCGCGCCGTCAGCTAGCGATCGTGCAAATACTTATTTACAACATTTGTTTAAATAACTAACTTATTTACTTTGCCACTTATCAATCTGTTATTTGTAATTGTACCTATTCAATAAAATAAAATAAATAAATAAAACACAGTAGTGACAATAATTAATTTAGTATGCATTCTATGTTACAAGGTTTCTTTAGAATTGACATTTAAATTTCGTCATTGCGTACTTTGGAGAGGAATCAAACCCGACACTTGGCTATCTGAACGCCCGGCCTTCGCCGAGCCCAAATCTACCTCGAGATGTATTTGGTTTCTATTTGAACCTTATTTCATAGGGCCACGGAGCATTTAGATCGGTAAGATGTGTCATACCAATTTTTTTTATAAATAAATTAGTATTGACCTGATCTGATACATAACTGAATAAATCAGAATACTAATCATACTTACACGATGGATTAAAAATCATGATGACTCTTACCCTTTTTAAAACTTTATTTAAGTAATTTTTTCATTAGCGGGAAATCGAATCTGGTATTATGGTCGGTATGAAAGCGGCTAGGTAGTGACTAGCACAGTGGTAAAGTAGATAAGGGAACGTACCCAAACCACGTGCCCCATTTAGGGGAGGGAGGGGGGTCATGAAAGTACCACGCTCGGTTACAGGGGGGAGGGAGGGGGTTAGGTTTCGTCACGTAGCCAATATCCTAAAAAAGAAATCTCGCATTTTTAGAACTCACAGGCAGCAACATTGACGTATGTATACCAAGACGTCAGCTGATTGAAAACTAACAGTTTGTAGGGCATTGCAATTGCCAAACAAATCGACGAGAATTTGTGCCGATATAATACTGACGCTCAATCTATTGTACTGTACATTGCGTTCGTTGAATGTTACAATGATTACTTGTCAATGCAGGCAATACAAAAAGAATGAAAATTACTTGTTTTTGTAAATTATATCCCTATATGTGTACAATATGGTTTTACATAACTTTTTCTACTTGATGATAATTTTTCTGTCATCTGACCGGGAAGTGGCAACTTTCTGGCTGCTGCGCTAAAAGAAGTTGACGCTTTCCGACTTCGTCGAGCTTAAAAGTAGTATACACACCTTGGCCGGTAAAAAAGAAAGCCACATATCACATGTTTGACAGCTCCGGATTCGTCTCCGCTAACAATTACATGTGATCCGAGACTCTTCATATCTTACTACATTTTTTTTAAATTGTATACTTTGCATTACAATCTAGACCGACTGTCTTTCTGGGACAATAGATAGTATATTTGTCGGAATTTAAATTGGCATGCTCGGTATGCAACTTATGTCACATCCTACTTTAATTGACTTGGATTTAAGTATATCTTAAAGTATTTTGAATTTTAATCTGCTAGATGTTTGATCTTCATCCATCCATTCCCTTGCAATGCTGTTTGGGTGGTTTATTAACCTTTGTTTTATAGTTTTCTGGTTGTTCCAGGATTTCCGTAACTATTTTTATTAGAAGGTTTTATGCAGTTGTTTACTTATAACAAATCAAGGGGCGTTAGTTCTTATCCACAGCAATTTATTTTAAAATCTTTGCACAATTACATTTCCACATTTGAGTGAAATCCTGTTTCCCATAATTGGATCCTATAAGTCCATATATGTTTTTGAATTGCCTTGTATATAAGGAATTTACTACATAGTAACAATTGTGACCAAGTATCAATTAACCAGTAGAGTTTCCTTATACGTAAGACAAGTTGTTTGCATTTGGCAATTATATGCTTTTGCCAGGTGAAACGCTTGTCCAGATGTAAACCTAGATATCATACGTGATCTCCTCGTAGAACTTCTAGGTTGCTCAGCTCCACTGACGGCTAGATACCTTTTAAGGTAAAGATAACAGTAACTAATTCATATAGTTTTGCTAGTTTTGCTGGTATAGGCAATAAACTAATCGGCCGGTTTTTTTATCTGCTTTTATTGCCATAATTATGAAAAAAAAAAAAAAAAAAGGAAAAAAAGGGAAAAAAAAAAAATTAAAAAAAAGGAAAAAAAAAAAAAATTAAAAAAAAAAAAAAAAAAAAGAAAAAAAAAAAAAAAAAAAAAAAAAAAAAAAAAAAAAAAAAAAAAAAAAAAAAAAAAAAAAAAAAGAAAAAAAAAAAAAAGGGGGAAAGGGAAAAGAAAAAAAAAAAAAAAAAAAAAAAAAAAAAAAAAAAAAAAAAAAAAAAAAAAAAAAAAAAAGAAAAAGGGATAAAAAAAAAAAAAAAAAAAAAGAAAAAAAAAAAAAAAAAAAAAAAAAAAAAAGAAAAAAAAAAAAAAAAAAAAAAAAAGAAAAAAAAGAAAAAAAAAAAAAAAAAAAAAAAAAAAAAAAAAAAAAAAAAAAAAAAAAAAAAAAAAAAAAAAAAAAAAAAAAAAAAAAAAAAAAAGAAAAAAAAAAAAAAAAAAAAGAGAAAAGAAAAAAAAAAAAAGAAAGAAAAAAAAAAAAAAAAAAAAAAGAAGAGAAAAAAAGAAAAAAAAAAATTAAGCAACTTTGCACTTAGGTAGAATTAATTGAAGTCCTGTTATTTTGTTAAAAATTATTGTGATTGGGTTAACCCACCGTCAGGTAATTCTTTACAGTATTTTATTGATATGAAGTCGTAACTTGGTGATTGCTCGGAATGGGCGTTGAGTATTACTCTTTTAACTTCTTCTTTTGTAAATAATTATGGTGCATTTTGATCCAGATTCAGGGAGTCAAGGAATCCCATGAATTTCTCTTCTTATTCCTGTATACCTTAAGTGTGGGGTTAAAAAACATTGACCAGACGTTCTGAAAACGTATAAACTTTCTCCTTGTTACTGCATGACAAGCTTTTGTTTGTTTTCCTTAGTGGAGCGGAAATTGATATGGGCCGTTTAATATTTCTTTTTGCTGTCCATAAGGAATAACATGTAGATGTGGTCGAATCGAAGCTCTCAAAATAAGCCTGTATTTCTGAATTTCGATCATGTTCAACAATGTGCTCACTTATCAGATGATTTAAGTGTTTTTTTTTTACCTTGAGGCATCTATTTTATTGCCATAATTTGTGGATTGCTCTGTTCTTACTGACTTTAATCCAGAATGTTGGGTCAAATCAGTCGGTCAGCAGAAATGCATTCATTTATCGGAATCGAATTCCATGCAGCATTTTCAATGTTTATGTTAAAGAACTCAACAGCAAGTATGATATTATTTTCTGTTTAGAGTTGAATGGGAACAGCGAATTGTTTTTATGATAGCGGAAAACAGACTAGTTAGTCCTTTGGTTAAGTAGTGTGCATTTTTAATAGCTTCTTTGACTTTAGTTTTAATTTCTACCAAAATAGGAGAGTGGTTCAATCTTAGCATCCCAACAACTACAGCAGGATATGTTATTTTTTGTTATTCCTTTGGTAATACAAAAGTGAATAACATCTGGTATCTTATTTTTATCAGACTTGGATTGATCTTTTGAGATCATATTCATAGTCCTTGCCGGCACACATTTCAGAAGTTCGTGGGCCCTAGATAATTAGAGTCTGTAGCACCAAAATGAATGATTGGCGATGGAATCACCTGCTGCTATGGAATGATCTCCCAAGGTTTTGGACAAATCATTTTACTGCTCCTCTCTGATAGTGTGCTTCGTTGGACAATAAAGCGCCGATAATATGTATAATGTGTTCAAGGAGTTCTTGTCAATAGAGAAAGAAAGAAAGGTTTGTTTTGTAAATTATGTCTTGTTACGATATGTTTTTCTATAACTTTTTTCTTCTTTGTAATATATTTTCTATCCTTCGGCCGGAAAATAACAACTTTCTGGATGCAGTGCTAAACGAAGTTACCGCTTTTCAAGTTTCGTCGAACTAAAATAGTATAAACATCTTTGCCAGTAAAAAAAGTCACAGGTCACATGTTTCTCAAACTCGGCTTCGTCTCGACCAACATTATTTTATAAGCCTAGGTATACAACGTAATATACTATTTTAAATGGTAACTATAAATATGTATGTATTTTTGGCGTCACGCGGCAAGCACTGTATTAATAGAGACAAATATGAGCCAAATATATATATTTTTTGTACTTTCTGTTTGCAAAAAATGATTAAAAATCGTATTTATAAATTACCACGTGAAAACTGGTGGGGGAGGAAGGGGGTCTCCTTATATACCACGGATGGTCACTGGGGGGAGGGAGGGGGTTTAAAAGTTGACAAATTTGGGTTACGTGGTTTGAGTACGTTCCTTAAGTTAGTTATTTAGACAAATGTTGTAAATAAGTATATGCACGATCGCTAGTTGCCGGCGTGGCGCGGCCGGGCCGCGCCCAAACGTTCGATGACCCGAGCATCAGCTGTTTTTTTTTATTTTGTTACATTGCTGTATATTTTTATGAAACTGTCGTTTCATTTAGCTGTACTAACATGATGGAGCGCAAATAATGCAAATAAAACGTTTTCAAAATATGATTTTTTTATTCATGATCGATTTTTTTCCGTGCCATCATCAAAGGTATCATTAGTACTGCATCGTCTGTCTTCGTTTTCGGAAGCGGTCTCCTAATACCCTGTATAGTACAGTTTTAACAACTACTATTGTCCGCATCTAACTTTTAAACCGCTCTGAAGTAGATGCGTAGAACACAAATTCAAGTATCAGAGGGACGCAGATGAGGTGAAAGGGAAGCAGGCTCGTCCGCGCAAGGACCTCGCCCCCTATTTCACCCACGTTGACACTAGGGCTGTTGATATTTTTAAAAATATCGGATTTTTGATATATCGATATTTATAAAATATCAATATCGGGCTTCGATATATCAAAAAAAAAAATCGATATATATCGGCTTTATTAAAAAAAAATATTGTAAATCTACTTAAAATTAATTTACAGTTTTTAATCCAGTCTATTTGTACAATTTATACCATAAATGTTTTAAAATGTAACATTACAGTTCTAACGGCCACTTGCACAAACGTTTTTCAATCATATTGATAATTGTCATCATTAATGTTTTATCTAATTAAGATAATTATGTGTACCAATATTTTTCAGCCCATCGGACACCAAGTTTTTTAAGTCGGGGTGGTCTACTGATTTGGCCGTTGGAATATCATTTCGATGTCTGCAGGTTTGAACCCCGTCGTGACTACAACGAATTTTTCGGAATTCGCGTACATTTATTAATTTAAATTGGTAACACTACCAGTTGACGGTGAAAGAAAACATCGTAAGGAAACCTAAAACTGAGAAATGTTCTCATAGTACTGCTATATGTGAGAAAACATACAACTGTGGATTACCCAGTTTGAAATCGCCAATACGTCGTGGACTGGCGTGTTGATTACGCTCATACCTTCTTTCGGGAAGAGGCCTATGGCCCTGCAGTGGGTCTCTTACAGGCTGATGTTGAATATTTTTCAGTAAGAGTTTTTTTAAATACTCGTTACTTTATATGTTCAGCTGTTTCACTACTAAGATTACTATAACCAGCTTGCTCCAAACTCCGGTACCTCGGTTCATTGATCCAAAACGACGGCAGCGTAGACAATAACGGAAAGAATAGGACAAATATAGGATGCACGAAATGGCTAAAGATGTTTAGGGTATCTTGCGTTCCACGAATGCACTTGAAACTCATGGGGAAGGTGTATAAAACTATTATAAGTAGTCATAGTCTACTGCTTGCATCTGAATGCTGAGTTATGAAAGAAACGGATGAGGAAAAATTGTACGCGGCAGAGATGCGATTGTTAATAAGTGTGGTGTAACTAGAATTGATAAAATAAAAATGTATCAGATAAAGTTTGAAAACATCATCAGTGACAGAGAAGTATAGGAATAATAGGTAAGCATGATACGGGCATGTCATAAAGAGAGATGAAAGACTTATAACTGGAATAGTTAAGTATGAAGGTGGAGATATATAAGAGTAGAGGTGACCGAAAAAGGTACGGATACAGTGTGTGAAAAGTAACATCGGTAAAAAAGGTGTGAATTTTGCGATTATATCTGACACAGGAGAGTGGAAAAGGAAAACATATTGTATCGACTCAACTTAGGTGGGATAGCGGTAAGATGATGATGTATATAATAAATAGTATCGACCACCGATATTCAAATTTTAATATCGAAATATCGATACATCACCCAAAAAAATATTACTAAAAAATATCGATATTTTAAAATAAAAATACCAATACCACATACACCAATACAATACCAATTACCAGTTGCAGTACAATAGCATTCAGAATAGTGTTGCTGTTGTTAATAACATGTTATTGCTATTTTCGTTGTTTTCTTTTTCTTCTTTTATATTTGTTATTGTTAGGAGACCCATCCACTACGAAAAATGATGTTTTATATAGAAGGTGTTGTTTATTACAAATTATTTATATATGATGAATGTATTTTATTTATAATAACGGTATTGTAACACGCATAACACCTGCAGAATATATGCTATAAGATATATCCCACAGACAGAAACAAATACTGTATAAGGCGCAACATTCAATTAAAGTATGCGATCACCCAAAACTCACCAACCAGATGATTAAATGTTATTTGGATTTAATTAAAACTCAACTGAATACATGATGTGGCGAAATGTTGACATTCTAGCTTTGTCTATCCACTTAGTTATTCAGCTAGTCCATTTCTAGTTATTACTGTTATTTTATTACTCCAGTAATTATCTGTACGTTTGTTTTTATCTTTAATTCTTTGCAAATATTCTATATGACTGTATATCTCGTATACGTGTATAATCGTTTACATGACGATAAAATCGGAATCAAATTTTTATTTCACATACAAAATCTTCTGAAAGTATCAACATTGTTGTTATACTGATACATTCTTATTACTTAATGTAATAGGCAAATATCTACTTGAATCATAATTCATTAAAACCTAACATATTGTACGTATAACATGGAGACAGCATAAAAATTAATAAATGTTAAATTCTTATAATAATATTTTGATTTTTTTTTTTGTATTAAAACTATATTCAGAGCGGCTACAACCTATGACGCGGACTATACTCATGTTAAGTTGATAGACATGACTAAAAAATTAAAGGTGACTAAAAAATGTTTAATTATGGGAAATCACAGTTTATTAATGGCAAATTATTATTAACACTAGAAAGACTGAAACTTAGTATAAATCTATACTACCCAAAAGCAGTCAAAATGACTGCATTGTGAAAGAATAACTACTGTGAAAAGAAATTTGTTTAAAATTATTTTTTAATATTTTTTATATTATTTACAGTCATATAACAAGTTATTAATAAATATTAACACTAAAAAAATTACTTCACTTGGAAAAACATAATAATTTATGCATTATTATTTGTACATTTTATGCAAATGAAAGTGGAAATCTTTTTATGTCTACATCTTACGCAAACATACTTTTGACATTTTTGATATATATTATTTGTTTTGTTGTTGTGGAAAATCGTACTTGACATATTCTGCGTTACTTAGAATGGATTGCACTTGATGATGTTGCAGTTGATCTTTGTGGGTCTTCATGTTCTGATGGATTTTCCTGTCTAGCAGCTCTGTATTCGGCGGAAAGCCGTTCTGTTGTTTCATTTCTTTGTAAAGGATCCCAGCATATGTAGCAGCTAAATCTAAAATATTGGAAAATATTTGAAGGGTCCATCTACAATATATAGTTATCTATTATCAACGAGAATTCACTACTGATAAGATTATCTGCCATGATGTTCCTTTTTGCGTAACCTGATGGCCCTTTCACACCCTTGAAAATACAAGTAGATTGTACCCTTCCAGGTATACCACATTTGTAAAATTTTAACCATACAGTACCATCGACAGCTGTTTTTCTTTCTTTGTTTTCTCTGTTTTTCTTTGTTTTCAGCTGTTCTTTGTGTTTACAGTTTCTTCATCAGAGTTTGAACTACTAAGCACCCTACTCCTTTTCCTAGGCATAAGTGTCATCAATACACTTTCATTCTCATCGTTGGTGATTGACTCTTCATCGCTATCTTTAGTGTCAGATGTTTCATTTTGAATATATATTCAAAACCATTTATGGCAATATTATTTAGAACAGCATATCGGCTATACTGACGTCCACAACAAAGGTCCAGGCTGAATGCCGTATCTCGAAAACATCACTGGTTGTTATTGCTAAATATGAGTAGTCCCTTTGATATTGTTATAACAGATTTGTAATTCGCTTCATTTTCAGATGATAGTTCAGACTTTGTTGCAGCTGATTCTATATCAGAGAACTCTTCACTTATGTTCCTTAGTTTTTCAAAAAAAAAAAATCAAAAATACTTTATTCAGTTTAGGCCCTAATAAGGCACTTATGAACGTCAAAGACTACCACCGGTTCGGAAAACAACCCAGTCATCGAGAAGAACTGGCAAGAAACTCGATCGGGTACATTTTTTTAACATATATTTCCAATACATCATACAATGCTTTTAGTGGATGCACAGAAAGGAGTCAATTCCAGACATCACTATCATTCACATACTGATCCACTCTATAATATCCTTTTGAAACTAAAACCCGTTTGACGTGGCGCTTAAATTTACAGTCCGGCAAATCGGTAACATGCTTTGGGACTTTATTGTAGAACCTAACACTATTACCTAAAAAACTATTACTGGTTTTGCTAAGTCTGAAACATGGGACCACCAGTTTATCACAGTTTCTAGTATTTAGATTATGCCGGTCTTTTACTAAATTCAGTTTTTCAAAGTTTTTACGGACATACATTAAATTATCAAGAATGTATTGGGAGGGCAGAGTTAAGATACCGAATTCCTGGAATTTCGTTTTTAATGATTCGCGAGGTCCCATATTATATATTGCCCGAACTGCCCGTTTTTGTAATAAAAATATCATGTCTACCTCATCAGCCGTACCCCATAGCAGAATGCCATAAGACATTAAGCTATGGAAGTAAGCGAAGTAGACTAACCTAGCAGTGGCAATATCTGTAAGCTGGCGAATCTTACGTATTGCGAATGCAACGGAACTTAATCTGCTCGCCAGTTTTTTAATGTGAGGGCCCCATTGTAATTTAGAATCTAGTGTAATTCTCAAGAATACAGTATTGTCAACTAACCCTACTAAATTCCCTTCGATCTTGATTATACTATCAACCTGTCTAACATTGGGTAAAGTAAATCTTATACATTTCGTTTTATCTGCATTTAGCAATAGGTTATTTAAAGCAAACCAATGACAAATTTCATTTAAAGTATTATTCAGATGCCCAACCTCTAATCTGTCCTTTTCACTTTAAATATTAGAGAAGTATCGTCTGCAAAAAGCACCATGTCAGCAGAGTTATTAACCACTAGGGGTAGATCGTTTAACAAAAACGATTATTAAGATGATAATTATGAACAAAAACGGCCCTTAAAATGGAGCCCTGCGGGACACCAATTAGGGCAAACGATCCCGCAGAGGTTACCCCATGTATGTTAACTTTCTGACAGCGATCTTTTAATAAGAGACTAGAAGGTCGAGAGAAGATCCACAAATACCATAGTGTTTTAATTTAAGAATAAGCGTACTATGGTCAACGCAATCGAAGGCCTTAGACAAATCGCAGAACACACCAATTGCATCCTGCGAATCCTCCCAGGCTCCCAATATATGATTTATGAGCGTTGCACCAGCGTCAGTAGTAGATTTCGATTTTGTGAAACCAAACTGTCGACCATCCAGAAACTTTTGCACAGTAAAATATTCTACCAATCGTTTAAGCATAATCTTTTCAAAAATTTTACTTATCGACGGAAGTACAGAAATAGGTCTATAATTTCCAAGACTACTTCTGCAGCCTGATTTAAACAAAGGAACGACTTTGCTTACTTTCATTAGATTAGGGAAAGTTCCTTTTGATATACACCGATTAAATATATTAGCTAAATGTGGTGAAATAGTGACAATTAAGGACTGTATTACTATTACCAACATTCTCCATATGACTTCTGTGTGTTTTAAATTTAATTGTTTGAATGTCCTTATTATTTCACTTGCACTAATAAATGAGAATTTAAATTTTGAATTTGTAAGTGCACTCATATTCTTTGAAAGAGCTGCGGCACCCTGTGCTGATGATGTTATACTTATTGTTATTTGTGAAGGTATATTAGTGAAATAGTCTTGGAAAACAGTTGCTACCTCAGAACTGTTCGAAATACGTACTCTGTCGACACTTAGATTAAATGAGTTATAGTTCGAATAACAAATGCTACTTTAGCTTATTGAGCAACTGCAACATATCAAGTATATGCCAAAATCGAAAATTTATTACGTACTTGCATGCTATCATGTGACAGTAATAAAAAAAAACTGTTACTTCAATACAGAGCCAAACTGGTAATGTAAGATATTTACTCAATTCAATAATAAAAGTCATTTGATTATTTAAAATTTCCCAAGCAGTCAAAATGATTGCTTTTGGGCAATATAGGTATGACATGTTATATATATACCGGAAATGAAGGAGGGGGAGGTAACTACAATGATTAATAAACGTATTTACGTGTTGTAGAAAAAGTCACAAAAAATCAGAAATTGTTTCATTATAATACATTTAAAAAATTCTAATTGAAATTAAAAAGCAGTCAAAATGACTTCTTTGGGCAATCTAGTGTTAAATTTAATTTTAATTTTAGTTTATCCATATAACTGACAAAATCAGTGGGTTCTCGTTATAAAAAGCGTTTAAGGAAATTCGTGTCGGAAATCTAGACCAATATAATAGTATAACCAATATTCACAGGCAACTATCAGTTTGTAATCAGCCTCCAGTCTTTTGTGTAAAATGCATATGAAAACACTCCAAAACACATATTTTAAGTAAAACTGTCTTTCAAATTAGTAATATTAAAATATGGAAAAAGTAAATTGAATTGTTACTTTTCTAATTTAATATTACTTCACTTTAATGATATCTAATTACAACTCAACAAGATTATATCTTTTCTTTAAAAATACATCACAAAATTAGGTACACAAAGTGTATAATTAACAATTAAAATATATACATATCTACTTACTAAGAATACGTCCTCATTTACTGTACTATTTAATTGATAAAGATCCAAGTTTGTTAAATATATACTAGGGTGGTTCTTATTTAGGGTATTTTGGAAAAATAAAAACAATACTCTTAAATTAGGTCCAAATAAATAAATACAAAATTACTACAGCTACAGCTCCTAATCTTGATATTAGGGGTCGGGTCTCTACACTAGTGAAAGTTTCAAGCGGAAATAACATGTAATAAGTTTATCTTGTGTTTTAAATTGCTTTCAATATGTATACCTACAAAACATTCGTTTTTTTACTGGAAATTTACCGCTTTGTAAAATAGTTCTTATAATTTTTAACAACAAAAGATGCATTTTGTTCAAAATTTAATAAATCTGATGTTCAACCCGTAACTATACACTAAAAAAAATTATTAGGTACACAAATAATTCGATAAATTTATTTTTGTCACCCCACATCCATTCCTTGTTAGATATTACTTATTTTCCGAGACAGGAACTGCTGTTCTCTATACAATTACAATTGTAATTGCAATACATCTTTCCGTTATATTTCATTATCAGAATAATGCCCACAAAAATCAATGATATCTATTTTTATTGAACATTAAATCCTATAACAGACAATGTTTTGTAGTTGTACGTGTTTATGTAAGCAACTTACAAAATTAGATAGAACAAGATGAACTTTTCACATGTTATCATTTGTTTAAAACTTTGGTAGCTAGGGGGGATAGAGATTTGTAACCGATTTAGGACCATTGTGACCTAAAATTTCAAAATACCCAAAATAGGGACCATTTTAATATATGTATACATACACATGTATGTACTAAGATAACTTTGTTTAATACCTTTTAGCGTTCTCGTCGAGCCCTCTTAGCCCGCGCCGTAAGTGCAGTAGGTATAGGATTCTGGTCATCATCGTCACGCCTCTTTGACGGAGCTTGTGGCCGTTGTAATTGACTCTGTGCAGTTAACTGAAGTTGTAAAGCGTGAGTGTTGAGTCTCTCAGCCAAAAGTAAAGGCTTTAGTGCCGCCATCTTGTGGCTGTATAAAGTAACCCGTGGGCGACTATTAACAGCTGCTGTTAATTGTTCTCGCACGCTCATTTCTGTGTTCTCAGCATTATTATTCCAATTATCATTTTCTTTGTCAACTTTTTTATCTGGATTATTACATTCATTCGCTTGGTCTAGGCTTTCATCAGAATTAGGGCGACATATTATATTAACTTGTGCTCTAACTTCCGCATCAAATTTCGATATAGTGCTAACCAAAGGCTTCGCCCAACCAATATGAAGAATAGGAGTTTGACTTCCTTCTTCCCATTTACATATACCATCATAAAACCTGAAATAGATTATTGTAAAAACTAGAATAATACTTATATATAAGACATAATATATTTTAGAGTTATTTTTACTCTACTTAGAAATAATGTGTATGTGTGTATTAGAAAAACTATATCTAATTTAGATTTACTGAGAATTTAATTGATGTTTATAGTTGTTACTTATTTTAATTATAGAAATTCACCTTAACAATGAAGCGAAACACTCTGGATCCTTTAATATAGATCTTGCAGAATGACCGGAGCTCTCTGCCTTCATTAGTTGTGGGATTAGTTCATTAGCAATTTCTGAAAACTCTTTATATATTTCTTCATCATCTCTTGAGTAATTGTAGCTGAAAATGCAATACATATGTTGGTGTTACAATAAAATACCAACCATGTTTTGGTGTTGGTAATACTAATTAATACTAATTAAAAAGTCGTAATATATTATAAAAAAACATATGTTAATTGTATAAATATACACAAAAGAATATACAATATAAAATGTAATTCAGAACAGTTCAACATTACAATTACATATCAGATCTCATACCTAACCTGAATCTGATACAAGTAATATAAAAATTTGTTCATTGTTTTATTTACTTTATTTTAAAAAATTGAATATTATCAAATTAAATATTGAAAATAATATTATTATTATAATTGTTTCTATCTTCTCCAGACAACCAACTGAAATCTATTAATAGAACTTTTTACTAGTATTCATTGAAATTACTTCAAATTTATTATTTTACTTAAGAGACATAGAAGCAATTTATGTAGAAAGATATTTAAAAAATTTAAATACATTAACACAACTGAAATTTTGAATTTTACTAGAAGTTCGTGTATTATTCAATGCAAGTATTTCACAGGTTATATATCAGTCGTAAATAAGTATGAAAACACAAGCAAAAACTAAAATTGTATTGTGTAAAATGGTACAAACTGTCGAATAACATCACCAGCACAGGCCCAGGCATGGAAAGCCTCCTTGTACATCTTATGCCGATGATAATATCCACCTTGGAATGTGTATGGGTACACATGCCTATCTTCATAATGTGTTCTAGAGGAACGAATAGCTTGAGAATATAATGCAGCAGAGTCTGGTCTTGTGGTACCATCAGATCGAGTGCTAGTTATAATAGCTGTGGATACCGAATGATCATTATCCCCAGAAACATTGGAAATTCTCATGTATTCATCCAGGTCACCCAAATTCCCAAGAGCCATGGGATAAGCATCTAAATGTCCTGAAAATAAAATTATAACTATAAAGCTCTCTATCCTCAATTATATAATAATTTCATATAATCTATAAATATTATAAATAAATTGGCTTTTCCTGTCCGTCTCTGTCTTTTCTTCGTTCTTGTAACTATGCAACAAATTAAGATATGTTTATAGCTATTGTTTATAAATATTATTTCAGGAACCATGTATATAATAAATTAGCAAGCGCAGCGCACATTATCCTGCCTTGATAATAAAAACGAACCTGGGCAAAATATATACACCTAAACCTTCATGAAATCACTTTATCTACTGGTAAAACTGTATGAAAGTCCGTTCAGTAGTTTTTGAGTTAATCGCAAACAGACAGACAGACAGAAGTGACAGAGGACTTTGTTTATAATATGTAGTGAAATACAAAGCAAAGAAAAGTCAATATCTTGTAATGTTCTTTTTTAATACTTTATAGGTTTTATTGTTTGCCAACAATCTGATATTAAATGAGATGTGATCCCAAAGGGTTACACACTCCAAACCTAGAGAGGATTGTCTCTTAAGTGCAGCAGTCGGAACCCACCAACAGGTGTTCGGTGACAGATTTTTAACTTGAGGGTGGTAGCTAACCAGGCTGGCTTAGAAAAACACCCTACCACCATGATTCCCTTCACCAGAAGCTTCAACTCAGTTGCCTTGATTCAAACCTACGTCCTTCAATGCTGTGTCCGAACAACCTATCAACTAAGCTATCTTCACTTCAAAATTTAGTGAAAAGATAAGAGTTTTTGGAGACTTACCTTAAAAACACTGGCTAAACCTTATGAGATAAAAAAAGTACAGGATAGTATATCTCCTAAGGATAACCCATAACAATAATTGTTTTCTTTTATTTTAGCTATTATGACAAGTCTATTAATTTTTATTCAATTCAATAATTTACACTAACACTCATTTACACTAACTTTCATTCGACTCATGTGTCAAGTTTTATACATAACTTCTATGCCTTATGAAATGTGAATATGAAAGCGGCAAATAATGGATCTAAATCATTTAAACACTTAAGACACCATATTAATACATTGCACTTATGCAAGTTGCTAGTATTAATCTATACTAATATTATAAAGAGATAAAGTTTGTGAGTTTGTGGGTTTGTGAGTTTGTGACGTTGTGGCGTTGTAAGGGGTAATCTCAGGAACTACTGGTCCGATTTGAATAATTCTTTCAGTGTTATGTAGCTCATTCATCGAGAATGGTTATAGGCTATATATCATCACGCTAAGGCCAATAGGAGTTGAGCACAGATGAAAAATGTTTCAAAATCGAAATGTTTTTTCCTTTTTGAGAGCTTCTGCTGTGTGTCAGCGTTAGCCCAGAGTAGTAACTATTACTACGTGGACGAAGTCGCGGACAGGGGCTATAATCTATATACTAATATTATAAAGAGGTAATGTTTGTGAGTTTGTGACATACTAGGGGGTAATCTCAGGAACTACTAAACCGATTTTAAAAATTATTTTACCAATAGAAAGCCAAGTTATTTGTGAGTGTCATAAGCTATATATCATCACGCTAAGGGCAATAGGAGCGGAGCAAGAATAAAACATGTTTTAAAATCAGGGCTTTTTTTCCTTTTGAGAGCTTCCGCTGCGTCTTAGCCCAAAATAACTATTCCACGCGTACGAAGTCGCGAGCAGAAGCTATTAACTAATTATATTATCTATACTAATATTATAAAGAGATAAAGTTTCTGATGTTGTAGGGGGTAATCTCAGGAACTACTAAACCGATTTTGAAAATTCTTTTACCAATATAAAGCCACATTATTTATGAGTGTCATAGGCTACATATCATCACGCTAAGACCAATAGGAGCGGAGCAACAATGAAAAATGTTTTAAAATCGGGGTATATTTTTCCATTTGAGAGTTTCCGCTTCGTCTTAGCCCAAAATAACTATTCCACGCGTGCGAAGTCGCGGGCCGAAGCTATTAACTAATTATATTATCTATAATCTATACTAAAATTATAAAGAGGTAAAGTATGTGAGGTTGTAGGGGGTAATATCTGGGGAGTCGGAGAAAAATGGTCGAACGAAAACGTTTCTTACGAACGCTGCCTTAATTATGAGATATATATGATTGAGTTCTAGAGAAAAGTTGTAGCTTGATAATGCCTATTACCGCCCAACGAAGTGGGCACGGGTCGGCTAGTATTCATTATATAATAAGAAAGAAAATTGTATTGATTAATTTTGCTTGGATTATTATTAATTGTCTACATACTTTTAAATTTAATTGCTTATTTATCTCAGAAATAGAATAAAAGATCTCTGTCACCATTTAACTACTTGCTAGCAATCAAATTTTACCCTAAGTAAAAAGTTAATAATATCAAAAACCCAAAACAGATAGTGGTGTTATCATAGAAGTTTCTAATCCTAATCATTAACTTAAAGTCCCACTTCCTCTAAAATATCAATGCTTAAATTGTACATAAATTAAACATAGTGGGGTTCAGCTATTTAAGGCTCACATGCTTACACATAAAGTGGAAGGGTTTTGTTTTTTTTCCCTTATCAAACTGAAATAGTTTAGAAATTTTCCGATACAAAATACACATAGGAGTTATTGAGGTATGTATGCTTGGTACACATATATGTTTCAATAACTCATATATGTATGGATATATAGCTTAACATAGGTTAGCTCAGATAAGTTGTGAATTGCATGAATCAGGCAACACCTAAAAATGGACTGAGCGCCTTAAGTGCTCACCTTAGTAGTCCGGTGAAGCTGTTAAGACCTTGCTAGGTCAATGACATAGTCAGTACGAGAAAAAAAAGCTATTTAAATGTACAAAATGTAAGTACCATTATCATAGAGCATCCAGAGAAGGCTGTGTTGCATTTGTGCTACTTCATGAACATCAACAGTAGAAGTGAGGGTAGGATTAATAGATGAAACCATTGCTGCTAATTCCATAACCCTTGTACAGACCACAGGCTTACCGGCTACATAAAGCCAAGACCTTGCCAAAACACCATCACCAACTGAACGACCTCTCTTATCTTCATTTCCTTTACCATGCCACGTCACCTATAGACGATAATTTTACATTACTTTATAATAATCAAATTAAGAATAATATAATAAATAAATGTCCATATATACATATCTCACACTGCTAACTCAATGAGAAACAATTATTATTATACTAAAAATATTGCATTGCAGTCAGTTGTATTTGAAATATTTTTCACATTAAAAAAAATAAGTTTGTTATATATAATACTAAAATCAGCAATAATTATACCGCTAAGATGTTATTATCACATATTATGAAACAGAACAAATTACTTACTTCAGCAGTCTCTGTTCTCTCCTTTCCAAAAACAACCCAAGCATGGTCCTCTGATAGAGCAAGATGCACGTCCTGCTTGCCAAGTACTTGACACCCTGCAGTGACCGCAAAAGCAACACCAAAACAATCCAGTTTGTTCCCAGTTAGGAAACTGTAAATGGATTGCAAATGTGCACGATCCTTGTAGTAACTACGAGTCAATGAATTCCATACCACATCAGCTACTCGTTTCACCAGATCCCGTGTGGCGTACGTGCCGCTTAGTAACTTTACATCGACGCCGGTTCGCATTAGGGTAACAAAACGCTCGTGAAGTAATCGCACCTCATCCCATTCCACCGATGGAAAATTTATTTTAACAAACTTGTTCGAGTGTAGGTTTACTTCTTTATCACTGTTTTTAACATTTGTCAAATTGTTTTCAACAGCCCCTAAAATAATAGAAAGTAATGCAAGATCTGCGTCTTTAGTGCTGCGTAATTGTTCTTCGAACAGATTACATACTTTCTGTATACTGTCTATAGGAAAGAAATGTTTATATTCTGATATGGTCGTCATTGTTTCACTTCACATTATTGATTTGTTTATAAACTTTATTGCTATTATCTTGAATAAAATTAAACGCTAAGATTTCGCCGGTTGATAATATAACCATCACAGACTCGACAAAGATGCACGCATAACCACAGAGCACATTACATATAATAATTTTCCCAGAAAGGGTTTAGAATATTGTACCAACTGTTGTATACAATGTACTCTGTGCTATTACTATCATTTTCGCGTAGGACCTCTTCTGCTTTACGCGTCTCTCTCCTTTTGAAAACATATTCCAAGCTTTTAATAATTACCAATCATTTGGATTAGTATACAATGAAGGATTTCATTAACAAACAGGGAATAGGCAGATAAATGATGCATTGGACAAATATCACTTACAAAAAAAACAGAGTTCTACAAAGAAATATTGTGATAATTAAGAGACAACCGGTGATATAAGTTTTATTATTAAGAGATAGGATCGATGAAAGAATGGCCTTACACAAAATATTATACAGTGGTAAAGAGTTATATAATTAAAATGAATATGCATAATGCTATCATCTTCATGACCACACTCACAAATAAACGAATCTCTAATTTTTTACTTGTTCAAATGAACTGGCGAAAAATAGTGACGAAAACGTAGTCTTTAAATAATAGTCGTTGTTTTCTTACTTATTCTCAATTTGGAATACAACAGTATAAACAGAACAATACACAGTGTAAAACATTTCTTATCAATGGGTTGTAAATTAATTTTAAAGAAAAGGAATGAGCACCTCACCAAACTCCAGAAAGAGCTTTTAATATATTACTATTTCTTTCATATTTACTGACTACGTAACTAATATACCGAATGCATAATTGTATATTGTGTATTATAATATACGTATATTATATATACTAATCAAATTTTCTACCAAGAAAAATAACTTATAATAATTATTAAAATTTCAGCAGCTAATTCTATTGTACTATTAAAATAGTCATTAGCTTTATGAAGAACAGAACAATGAGGTAAAACTATGGAATCTAAGTTACTTGTGCAAAAATCATACAATATAAGGCTGACAATAGACCGCTGAGGCACATCTTAGCGAAGTAATTTACTATGATTAGCCACTCCATGAGTCATCAAGATAATAGATTTTTCATTAAAAACGGAATTTATAAATTTTAAAGGAATGTTGAAATTCTCCAATTGTTTTTTTCTTAATTATCATATCAATTATCACAATCCTCAATATCAAAAAATGCTTATTTCTTCAAAAAGTGATTTATTTGTAATTAAGGCAATTTGAATGTCTGCGGAAAAAATTAAACGACTATAAGAAACACTACGTCACTTTCTAAACTCAAACTGAGAGGCACTTAGGGTACCTACACACTATGCGGTTAGCCGGAATGCGGTCAGCCATCCGGCTGACTGCAATCAAAAATATGTACGAGAAAGTAGTTTTTATTCGCACTGCGATGCGGCTGCCAGCCAACCACTCCGGTCGTACTGTGCGCTGCTGCTAACTGACGGTCAGGTATTAACTAGTTTGCGGTTGTTTGCCATTAACAGTGTACGTGTTCACCGACGCTCGCGCATTTTAGCGATAATAACAAATAATCAACTATGGATTTCGAGACAGAAAATAATATAATTGAGTATATAACGCGTGTAAATATATAGCTACGACTTATTCGAGATCTACCTTCGATATGAGTTACCACAACTCAGTCAAGCGCAAATCACGTTTTCACGCAAATTTCTCAACCGCACGTTCCGGTTGCAGCAACCCGCCATCCGGCTAAGCGCAACCGCAACGTCTGAACGCATTCCGGCTAATCGCATAGTCCATAAGTACCCTAATACTCTATAAATGTATTAATCTATCTAATATTTATAAATTCTAAGGCTTTATAAATCACCATTGTAACATATCCGATGAATCGCTCGATTAATTTAGAAAGTATTCATATAATATGTACGCCAAATGTCAAATGTCGTGGTTTATGATTTTTTTCCTTATCTATGTAATTATATTTATTCTATGCTGTATTGTTTATTATTACTTGTACGACTACTAGTCTGTGTCTTATTCTACGTGTTTGGTTTCTTCTTGTTTTCATGTTTTATAAAACGTACACATCTACGATAAAATATTGGTGGTATAAACAAGTTTTATATCAACTCATTGTATATATGATTCAGTGAGAATGCTGATTTAAGAGTTAAATGTATATAAAGATGTAACGTATGTAGTAGTGATTACGTTTTTTGAAGTTGCTCAATAAGTTCGATTTTTGCGTATTTTATCAACTTTAAAATATGATCTTTCTGTAATGTTTAGTTTATTTGAATTTAATGTAGATTTAGCAGTTGAATATGTAAAGAATATATATGAAAGTATTCTTTGTCCTGTATGGTGAGTCAAATAAATTTTGACATACTTTATAATATACGTATACAGTCTATTTTTACATGTGTATATTTTTAATTTTTATAGTGACAGACCTGATGTACCTCGCATGCGCTTCTCCTGTGGGCACTCATTATGTGAGAATTGTTTTAATTCATCTGTTGGTTGCTACATTTGCCTCACATCTTCAGAACCATCAGGCTCTACTAAACCAGAATGTGATACTATACTTACACAGCAAGTAAATAATGTATCTCATCTTATTAATGTGTTCAAAGAAACATTCAATATAGATGGTGATTATTTCATTATATATTATTGTATATTTTAGATTTTTGTGTAAAAAACTTTTATGCCACATTGATTATTATAGTGAAACTTAGTACAGAGAAATTGTTCTGACTTTCATTTTCCGTTAGTAATTTCACATTATTCTATTGACAGTTAATCTAAAAAGTTCTTAATGTTTAATTATATATTTTTTAATTACAGTTTATGAAAGAAAAAGGCTATCAGAATATCTAAAGATAGAAAAACAGTTATTTCCGCATTGCATCCAAGCTCCCCAGACATATTATAATAAAAGGAAAAGTCTCAATAAGTTGAGTACAGGAAAAGAAAATTACCATTTTAAGTTCTTTGGAGAGGATACATCACCTGTAAAGATAAATAAAATGGAAAATTCTGTTAATTATGTTAAAAATTGGCTTAATAAAAATGATAATAGTCGGAAGAGAAAACCTTTAGCTGATATAAATGTAGAAAATGCTAACATTAATCATAAGATAGTAACTCCAAATACAAAAGCAAATTCTTCATTGAATATAAAGGGTGATGAAAACAATCAAAGAAAATATAGAAAAAGATCCTATAAAACAGCTAATTCATTGGTGGTAAGTCAAAATACTTTAGACAAATTTCTAAATGTTAAAACTAAAAAGGATTTTGAAGATGTTCCTATAAAAAACCATAAGGAATGTTATACAACAGAAGTAAAAATGGTAGGTAATGTTCAAGATAAAGATGAAAGTGGCATTGTAACTGATTATGACAGTTTTATTTTGATTGAAGATTCTCAGACCTCTGTAGATTATGAGAAAACTTTATTTAATAGTACAGTTGACAAAGACAAAATGGCATTGTTACAAGTTCTTGATGCTTCTAAAAGTGAGCAGAACTCTGTCATAAACAGAGCTCCTCCAAAAAAAGTGGAAATACAGCAAACAAATGAAATTCCCATTGATAATGAATCTTGTCAGCAGTACAAAGTGCCATATTATAAGATGAGTTACCTGCAAGAAAATTGTTATCTATCTAAAAATACATATGTTCAAGATGTAGCTAAATCCAAAGATTTACCTAAAGATGTATGTGTCACAATAGAAAGTAATCATTTCACAGCTACTATAAAGGTGACTAATAATATTGAAAATGTAAAAAAAAATAATGAGAAGATATCTATACCTGTACAAACTGATATTGTTGATATTAGTTATAGCGACAAAGATGTGGAAAATAGCTTATTAAAAAACATTAATCTACATAATAAACCTCTATTAGTTACAAAATTAACAAATCTAAATAGTCAAGAGCTTTTTACAAGTGAAGAAGTACCTGATAATATTAATAAAGATATTTTTAATGACCTTAGTACAGGGTTTGAGAAAAGGACAAATATTATAATAGAGGAGTCTGATAGTAGTGAAGACATGGAAGAATCAAGAGTATTGGAAGTGACAGCAGATATTCATAGATCATGTGAGCAATGGTAAGTTATGTTTATTAAAAGTCTTGATAAAATGTAAAAATGCATGTAATTGAAACTGTATAATTGCAATATTGGTGTGAGCCACCTCCGAATGTCTCACAACTATAGAGATGTCTTGCTGATTCTGAAGTTGAACTTGAAGAACCATGAGGTTTTCTCCCAATAAAAGATTTATTACTATGAAGCAGCAAAGAATGCACTTGTATGCAGATTCATTCAAAATAGGACATCTATACCGCCCGCACCCGTTTTGAAGGCACGTTTTCGGGCCATAAATCGCTTACGCACGCCGGCGGCGCTCCGCCAATCAGAGCGCTTAGCCGCGTGCGTAGCGTCGGAGCGCTTAGCCGCGTGCGTAGCGTCAGACCGCGTCCTAACTAACTATATAGGCGGGGCGGTACCCCGATGAGTCACCCTTGGCGTTCTATTTATTTATATACAAAATAAATTACAAGTGTACTTACAACTAACAATTTATACTATTTTAAACATATATATTTATATATAAACTATATAACACTACATGATATTCTATGTGGTAAATAAAACTCGAACAGACATACCTCTTTATTATCGCCTAAAACACATACTGATGGTTGTATCTTAACTTAATTACTCCTACAAATACATTTAATGAGCTGTTGCGAACAATAGGTATGAAACAAATTTCTTATTTTCTGATTAGAATTTTTCATTTGGGTTTGGTATAAATCACAGAATAATTAAATAGGTATTGAAAAACTAAATAGGCATAGTGTGCATTAGGGCGTTCGTTATTTACCAAAGAAACTAATAACTTATCAAAATCATAATCATTTTTCCTGGAAAAGTAAAAAAACTGGAAATTTACAGGAGTTTGACTTTCACCTCAAATAACTTACAAAGGAGTGCATTAATAGAAAAACTGTAAGAGAGTTTTTTTGTAGGGCATTCGATTTAATTGCAAATTATATGTCTCATTGCTGTAAGCCATTTTATTGAAAAAAAAAGAAAATGAATTATAAAAAGTTACAAAATCCCATATATATTAAATAGGAAAAGTATTGTTTTAAGGACAAGGCTTGGTATGAAAATTTTTTTTTGTTGGTGTAACATTTTTTTTGGTCTGACGTTTTTAGACGTTAAACTAAAACTTTAGGTTCCGTCACATTGAAAAAAAATCGACTTGGTAAATGGTGGACACCCTAGTGCGCAACAACTTCGTAAATTAGATTCCATAGATTATAATCTATCACAGAGCTTTGAAAATATGTTAATTAAGTAATGTGATAAGAAATTAAAGATGAATATGTCACCAGATATAGGAAGGATGAAAGAAGAAGCTAATCCCAAGTCATATCATTAATTCATATTAACTTAAGTCCAATTCCTTCAATTATAATTCATGGGTTTAATAATTGACTGCTCTATATAATCTAAATCATGAATTTTAATTTCAATCTTTTTAAATGTCATAGAAAAATGGAAATGGGAGTAGTAACCTTTGTGACCATATTTGTGAAAAGTCTTTAAGATTTAAGAATTCTCATGTACTTATTCAGTCTTTAATTTCTTATTAGCCTCCCAAGGGCCAAGCTATAATAATCGAGATGAGTTAAAAACCCATTGTTAAATATGTTACACAATAGCCTTTTTTTTTCATGAAAAACTCAACCAATATTTTTTATTTCTTGTTAATTTAAATGCACATTGAGTGTTTAGCTAACCGTAAGTTTTAAATGAAAGAATGTTTTTAGACAATCATTTATAGAATAATATGGTATTAATCACAATAGCAGGTAAGATTGTAGTTGACATGAAAAATTAAAAGCAAAATCCATGAAACTCGAATGTACAGCATATTGTTCACTGGGCTTCTAGAAGTTGTTTTCTTTTTTAAACTTTGGCTTGAATGCTATGTGTTAGTTTGTGCAATTAATTACACATTGGGTCTTATGAGGTTAAACATTTGTAAATGCAAGGTGGGCTGAAACCACAAAGAAATAAAGGTCTGTTGTCAGTTACGATCATTCTGCAAATTACCTTGATAAGTCACTTTAGTTGTATATATACTGGCTGAATTGAAAAGTTTGACATTCAAAACTAATCATAGTACTCATTATAGGTGTGGGGTTTTTTTTTGTAGTACGGCAAAATGACTGTACTGTGCATGATGGTAAGCACAGTACAATACAAAAACAATGGCGACCACCGAGAGACATGTCATGCCGGCCTGCGTGAATTGTGACAAAATTAAGTACACTTGCATTACTATCTCACTATTGCTTTTTCTCATCCCCTTTTTTACATGTTACTAGTGTAAATATAAAATAAACACTGTAGGTTTATTTGTAGGTAAGTTTTGTTATTGGTAATATGTGGTGAAGGCATGATGGCTATATAGTGATGGATTTGAACACAGGTTTGACCGATGCAGGTTTGAGTCATACAATTAGCTGAAGTTTTTGGTGAATGAAGACATCATGATGAAACCAGAGCAAGGTGTTAGGGCTTTCTATAAGGCCCGTAGACTACCACCGTTAATTTTAAATTACGTGACCAAGTACCCATAGGTGTGTTCCAGCAGTTGCCTTAGAGAGTCGGCTCACATCTAAGTTTAGTAGACACTGTTAAAGATATAAAATAAGGCAAAATTACGGTCAACTGCTGTGTTTTAAAAACATATAATGAGTTAGAAATATGTATATATTTGACCTACCTAAATTGTATACTCTATAGACCGACTGAAAAATTAGACAAGTATTTATAAAGAGGCATATTTAAGGTTTTAAAATAAATACTTTAAAGAAATGTGTAATTCCATATACAATATTAACAATCTTTTTCTTTCTTTATCCATCTTGGCAACACAGTACTATTACTGTCCTTTTCCCTTGTGAGTAGATCGAAGGCTTTGGTCGGAAATCGGGGATAGGCAGATAAATGGTACAGTTGATAATGT
Source organism: Antheraea yamamai (assembly GCA_036509395.1). Taxonomy (NCBI): domain Eukaryota; kingdom Metazoa; phylum Arthropoda; class Insecta; order Lepidoptera; family Saturniidae; genus Antheraea; species Antheraea yamamai. The sequence goes on along the minus strand of AP028435.1, from coordinate 12,825,389 downwards.
ATCTTAAAATGTTGTAAAACTATACTCAGCCATCATCGCCTTAAAATGCATGTTACGCTCATTTAATAAAATCTATGATTGATACAATTTATTTACAGTGAATACGACATCCTTACTGAAATAGAAAATACCGAGGAACACACGCATAGGCCAAGGCGCCGGCCGCGCGGTTACACACCGGACAGCTCTAATTCATCAGACAAAGAAAATTTTGATCCAAACAGATCAAAAAGATTAAAACACACAAAAAAAACATGCTATAAAAAATGATCGACATATTTATTATTTTAGGGGCTTTCAAGTTTTATTGTTATCGTTATGTGTTGTTGCATTTGTTCACTTTTTAATTTTGTATTTATTTTGTTTAGCTCTTAGATTTTTTTAAAAGTAAATAGATGTAGTTATTGTCTCGAAACTATTATTTCGACGTAATTTTAATTTGTAGGTTAAAAATTGCTCACAGTCTCGTGTAATGTTAAGTGCCATGTTACCAGAAATGCTAATACGCTCACTTAACCTAAAAAAGAGACTGGCTCTCAAGTAAAGTGGACGAAATTGACTGATGAAGTTATGTACAACTTGGTGGTGACTGTGGGACAATTATTCTAAACTTAAGTTTGGCTGCATATATTCCGATTTTAGGAGAGTTAGTATACATATAATACTACATGTAATTAAGATTTTTAAAATATAATGTATATAAAAATAAGCAACAAAAGTTCAAAGTAATTGCTGGTTTGAAGCTAGTGGTGAAAACTCGAACGTATATTAAAAGTTCCAATATTTTTGAAGGTTTTCTTGACAAATATCGTAAGAATCGTTGACAAATAGAGACGTATAAATAAATGAAGGCTTTGATTCCTCAATAGTATTAAAAAAAACCTATTTCCAATTTTTTATTATTAGGCTTGTCAATAGTAAACCAAATGAAAAATAATACATAAAGTCGGTTAACGAACAAAGACTAAAATGGTACAAAACTGTTTTATCTTCGCCTATTTATTTATAGTTAATTTATTTTATTAGAATTGAAACTAATACGTATAAGAATTAACATTTTATTGTGTCAAAGTAAATACATTACAGGATGTATTATAATATCAATTCTAATTTAAGCTTTAATTTATTTGTAATTTTAACATATACTTCTTTGTACTAATTATAAAATACTCCATTTTCTTAGTAAGCAGTACTGCTACTCATGTTTTATATACTCTCAAACTTTATTATAATTAAGGTAGGATATGTATGTATGATATATAGTTACCGCTAAAGTACAGGAAGCGATTATTCTAAAGAATAATTAAATATGTGCATATAAACTAAAGCGATCTATTTAAATACCGTGTGCCATTTTTTTTCTTCTCTTAAGTCGATGGTATGGTCACGCTAGCCCCAATAGCAACATGTTAGATTCGTTTAGTAATTAGTTGGACTAAATGCAGAAAATTCTTGATTCCGGTCGTTAACTGAACAAGTTAATCTGCAGATAAGCTAGGTAATGTGCATACTAACGGCTGTCGAGCTTTAGCGGTAACTTATACATATGTTAGTATTTTTTATATTAAATCAAAAATCTCAATTAAAAAGCATATGAGTCTAAATTCGCATTCGCCTTAAGTTTTGACCAAAGTAGTTAAAAATGTATACCTCAATGCATACGACTGAAGTATAAACACGTTTTATTATTTATGTAGTAATCTTGATCCAGATATATTACTTAGAGTTATTAACAGTGCGCGCGCAAATCCTGGTTGCATTATAAGTATGTAATAGGCGAGGTACTCACTATAGTGATATAAAGGTACTTGCAGATTTACCGTGCTGTCCACCATTCATTGTTGCCATTGATGTTATAGGCTTATAACTCAAAACTGCGTTAAGTTGCAAGGCGCCATGTACCTGTCATGACATTTTTGCGTATCGATTTTTTTACAATTACATATTAAATGTTTTGTTGATAATTTTAATAGCATGTTAATTTCGAAATAACGTATAATTTCTATGTACAAAATATTATTAACATTGCATGGGAATTAAATATATTGTTTTATGAAAATTTCAAGGACTTTTTGCTACTTTTGTACTCTATCAATTGAGGAATGACACGCTTCCCATAATCGAAATGACGTATACTTACAAAATTTCATTAAAATCGATTGAGTGTAAAATTTTGTTCTATTTTAATACATTTTTTTAAATCTTTAAATAAAATAATAGAAGTTTTTCATTGTGAACACAATACGCAAAATATATTGGATAGATTTAATTTTTATTTTAGTTTTACGTCGTAGACATTTGGCCATTGCCTATAAAAATATCACGATAATATCATTTTATTATTTATTTCTATATTTAATATAAATGTAATCATTACATATTATAAAACGAAGTCCCCCGCCACGTATGTTAGTTTTTTTTTATATCATAAGAGGCAAACAAACTGGCGGGTCACCTGATGTTAAGTGATCACCACCGTCCATAGACACTAACAACGCCAGGGGAGTCGAAAGTGCGTTGCCAGCCTGTGTTTAGGAAAAAAGGGAGGGATGGGGAGAGGAGAGGGGGAAGTGGCAAGCACTATTACTTCACGACGGTTTTCTATGAGAGGGTGGTACTACCCTGAGCGAGCCGACCCATTCATACTGAAACCAGTAATAGCTTCAGCGTGGCTCTACCACCTACAAAATAGTTTACGATAAACTCAAAAACTACTAAACGGATAAAATTTTCATGCTGTTTTCACCAGTACATAATTCACGAGGAAAGTTTAGGTATGTTGCCGTGAAGAAGTGGCTGCGTATGGGTATGAGCAGGACAGCACAGGCGAAGTTGCAGGTATTAGATATATATAAAGACAGATTTTCTGTGTAAAAAAAACGATAAAGTTGCTTTTTGATATCCAGATATACAAACAAAAAAACCAACAGATGCGGACAGATATAAATAGACTAATGAGAATATAGTATGAAAATTTGATCTATTCTAGGAGAACAGTCCTTTTTTGTGGACGAATTGAAATTTAAATCCTTTTCTGTATCCATGTCAATATGTAGGCAAAATTTATAATGGTTGGGGCTTAGTAGTTAGGCGTGAAAGCGTAACAATCAAACAAATTCGCATTTATAATATTAGTTTTAGTGTAGTGAGCGGTACTTTCGTGTTATATGCACCGTGCTCGCCGACCGCTACCGCGACCGGCTCGCTTTATCTTTTTTCGCAAGTCTAACCTAACCAAACCGAGATAAAAGAACAAGCAGTTGGAAAAAAAACTATCCTAACCGATTTATTCTTCTCAATTTTCTCGTCTTGGTTAGGTTAGACTTGTGAAACAAAGATAGCGGTAGCGGTCGGCGAACGCACTGCATTGCCGTTAATACGTAAGCATCTTTGTGTATATTACTAGTTTGATGATTATTAAGTTAAAACAAAACAGTTTTGTCTCGGTTTGGTTAGGTTAGATTTGTGTAAAAAGATAACATTAGCCGGCCGCGGAAGCGATCGGCGAGCGCGGTGCATTTAATACGAAAGGACCTAGTGAGCATTACGATATCCATTACAAAATCTAGTTTGTATTCATAAATATAATATTGAGAACTTATGCCCGGTTTCTGAGATACTCGGTTTAACTCCCAATAGTTATTGACTCAACTAAATAATCCATAAGATAATCTGTCAAACGGCCCGTTGAGTTTTACTGACATTTATCGTATTATTGTGTGTTCAGAAACGCAATTTGACAAGTTATCGATTCGATAATGCTATTGAATACATAAACTAAAATTAAAGTATCTTAGAAACCGGTCAATCTATCATTCATGTAAATGATCACTAAGAAAATTAAAAGCGCCATCTATCTCTTGTAAAACGTAATGAACGTAAAGATAAATTTTCAAATGACCGTCTTTTAAATATCGACTAACGAAGCATCATTTTTTGACTCTTTATGAAGCATTTTTAAGCTAATTTTCAAATTAAGATTTTTTTGTAAGCCATTTTGATGAAATAACTACTGAAAATTTCTGTACAAAAAGTAATGATATCCCATCAAAAACATAAATGTGAAATGAGAGCTAAGTTCAATATTATGATATATGCCTTGGTTGTTGACACTTCAATGGCAAAAGAAGTGAGATGTAAATGGGTACCAAATTCAGTGGTCATTCCTGAAATTTATTTAGAACAACATAAAGTATGTTATAACAACTTAAAATATCATTTATGTTTATAACTTGGGATCTGTGGCGTAGCTAAGGGGAGGCGGCGGGGGCGGCCCGCCCCGGATGTCACCCGTTTAGGGGTGACACCCGAGCCCGACTATGACACTCAGTTGTAGTCCTTTCTACCTATAAAAAATCGTAAATCTGTGGCAGAGAGCATAACCGCCACTAATAAAATTATCTAAAAGTAGAAAACTTTGGAAATGAGATCTAATAAATAAATAAATCTATCTAATAAATCGATCTAATAAATAAAATAAAATCTCACACCACAATAGATGATGCAACCTTGCAATTAATGAATACGGAAAAACAGAAGTGGAAAAATCTTTTATCTAGATTATTAGATATAATATTGTTTTTGGCTAAACAAAACCTAGCATTTCGTCGACATGATGAAACCCAAGGGTCGTCTAATAAAGGTAATTTCTTAGAACTAGTTAAACTGCTGTCAAAGTATGATGCAGTACTCAAAGAACATATACTATATTTGGAGCAGGAAAAATCACCTAAAGTAACATATTTATCACCAGAAATACAAAATGAGTTCATAAATGTTTTAGCTAATCATGTAAAATGTCAGCTTGTCAACGAAATTAAATCGGCCAAATATTTCGGAATCATGTTTGATAGCACACCTGACGTTTCACATGTCGATCAAATGTCTGAAGTGATTCGTTATGTAAAAATTAATAATAGAAAAGTAGAAGTCAAAGAAGTATTCTTAGGATTCTTTCCTTTACATGGAAGCAAAGCAGCTGATTTAAGCGCTGAAATACTAAAGAAGCTTGAAAACGATGGCTTAGATATTATGATGTGTCGTTCTCAAGGTTATGATAATGCTGCAGTTATGAGTGGTATACACGGAGGAGTGCAAGCTATTATAAAAGAAAAAAACAATAAAGCAATTTTTATTGGTTGTATAGATCATTCAATTAATTTATGCGGCCAACATTCGTTCGCACAAAATGTGACTTGTGTTACATTTTTCGGAGCAGTGGAAACAATGTTTAACTTTTTTCAACTTCCACAAGCCGTTGGGAAGTGCTCCTCAATCACAGCAAAGCATCTGTTAAAAGACTTTCGACAAGGCGCTGGAGTGCTCATTATGGTGCAGTAAAAGTATTGGCTAAAAATTTTGATGGGATAATATCTGCAATTGAGGAACTATGTGACCAAGACGTACATTTAGAAACTAGAGGTGCTGCACAAAACCTTATGCCTGCTGTGTGCAATTTCTCATTTCTTTGTTTTCTTTTCTTTTGGAATGATGTACTAAGGGAAGTGAACAATTCTCAGATTGCATTACAAAGTAAAGGTTTATGTGTTGATGAAATAATCATAAAACTAGAAGCACTTCGTCTATTCATTGGAGAGAAACGGTTGCATCTAGCAGAAGAGGCAATAGATTTTGCTGTACAAAAATCGGAAAAATACAACATTTCGATGGAACGACGAATTCGTCGCAAGAAACGCATGCCCGGTGAGTTAGCATCGTCCACCGATGCTGGACTTACACTTAGAGCGGAACTTCAAAAGGACATGTTAGAATGTATTGACAGATTCAATATTGAACTCGAAACAAGAGTAAAGTCCATTAAAGACGTAGCTTCACTGTTTTAGGTTGTGCAGTCCAAGGCCTTGCTTTCGGCAAACACTGAACAGTTAAAATTTGCTATATCAAAATGTACTAACCTTTACGATGAAGTATCTGAAACAAAACTCCTTTTAGAAATACCAAGATTGAGAAGACATTTAAAAGCGGCTAATATTACTGTCTCTAATTGGGTGACACTGGACTTTTTGAAATTTATTGTGGAATGGGATTTTACAGAATCGCTTCCGAATCTAACGGTCGCACTAATTAATTTATAACAATACTAGCGGGCCAGGCAGACGTTGTCCCGCCCTGATTATAAAAAAATCCGGGACAAAACCAAAACCAAAACGTTCCTCGTGAATCACTTTATCCACTGGTGAAAACCGCATAAAGATCCGTTCAGTAGTTTTTGAGTTTATCGCGAACAGACAGACAGACAGACAGACGCGGTAGGGGACTTTGTTTTATACTATGTAATAATGTGCATCAGTTGCTTCATGTGAGAGAAGTTTCAGCAAATTAAAATTAATTAAAAATTACTTGCGGTCTACAATGACTGAAACCAGATTAAACAATCTTGGTATTTTAACGATAGAACATGAAGCAACACAAAATATAAATTTTGAAGACGTGATTTCCGAGTTCGCTTGTGACAAAGCTAGAAGGAAGAAATTTTAATTTTTAACAAAGTAATTTGTTTCACATAATATTCAAATATTTGTAATATAATAGGTACTCGTATTTTAATAAAACGTAAATGATTATAACTTTTTTATTTTAACAGTTTCGATTGAGTTTTGGGGTGACACCTATAAAATCCGCCCCGGGTGCCACCTATGCTAGCTACGCCACTGCTTGGGATAATATTGTATCCTAAGGTCTGATTAGGCTAATTCGAATATACGAATTATATTATAGCCTTCGCAAGTTCTAAAGCTGTAAGTTCTTATTTTATTCTTCCGAAAATTTGGCTTGCTGGTAGAAAGTAGCCATCGAACATAGGGCTCTTCCATGACTGTTTTAGTAGGTAGGTACTATAATTCGTATGTTCGAACTAGCCAAGTCAGACCTTGGGCTTCAATATTATCCCAAATTAAAAGCAGAAATGATATTTTAAGTTGTTATAACATATTTTATGTTGTTATAAATAAATTTCAGGACTGACCATTGAACTTGGTACCCATTTAGATCTCACTTCTTTTGTCGTTGAAGTCAACAACCACGGCATATAACATAATATTGAACTTGGGTCTCATTTCACATTTATGTTTTTAATGGGATATAGATTTCTTGTACATTTTATAAAATATATATATATATATATATATATATATATATATATATATATATATATTTACTATTTACTCAACACTTTGTCACTAAAGTAGTATAGTATAACATATGCATTGTATTATTTGTCAACTACGTACTTATATTCTCTGACTTCTGCACTTTCATAACGAGTACCTAATGACTTGCGCGCGTACTGTAAGGCGAATTAGTTTTACCAAGCATACATTTTACCAAATTACAATGTGTTTAAAAGCTGATGTCATACATAACCTGTAATGTTTGTTTAGTTTTAGTGTTGTTTTTATTTTACAAATGCATATTTTAATGAATCATTTTGTTTTTTAATGATTTACTCCAAAAATAATTACATATTTATTCCTTTGTAGTGAACATTTTTGTTTTTAAAGAACGTAATATTTGCTCAAAGTACATATTTTGTATGCACTCAAACTACAAATGCAATTTTACGAAGTTTTAAATGAAGAGGGAAATGTTAATCTAGTAGCTTTTATCCGCGGCTTCGCTCGCGCTAAAGTATTTTTTTTTAATGAAATGTGCCCTATTTTTTTTCCTATACCCTTGACAACATGTCTGTCTTGAGCAGTTACAGCGTGAAAGCGTATCAATCAAAAATACATATACAATTATAATACATATATTAGTAAAGGTAGATTTAAATGACCTTATAATTTTTTATTCATTTTTGTTATAAATAAAGATTGCTTATAGTGACAAGTGATAGTCATATTTAAAGTATCAAATAACTTTTATTTTGATTTCTATTAATTATTATAGTACTTTGTGTAACATTATAATCAAAGTACATATATTTTTCCCATGCTAATATATTAGGTATTTACGTATGAAATTGCCGTTTTGTATGAATAAATTTAAACGAATTTTTTTCATGTATTTTTTATTTGTAGTAATCGAAGTAATCACCCATGCAATCAATGCATCTTTGCCAACGCAGTGGCAGTTTATTGATGCCCTTCTTAAAGAAATCAGCTGGACGGGGGGCAACAAATTCTTCAAAGGCCTCTTCAAAGGGTACTGCCTCTCGGGTATTGAATTTTTTTCCCGCCAAGGATTTATCCAAATTCTGGAAAAAGGAGTAGTCTGTAGGCGCAAGGTCTGGTGATTAGGGCGGATGACGGAGAACTTCCAACCCCAGTTCTTGCAACTTGGAGACCGTCTGCTGTGCAGTATGAGGTCGCGCGTTGTCGTGCAGGAGCAGCGGAGACGAGTGATTGACCAATGCTGGTTGGAGATGTGCCAGCTTCTCCATCATTGTGTTCAGTTCTTCATAGTACACATCTGCAGTAATGCTCACCCCGTTTGGTAAGAAGCTGGGATGAATCACACCGCCGCTAGACCACCAAACAGTGACCATCACTTTTCTAGGGGTAAGTTTTCGTTTAGGGCATTTTTTGGGTGCTGAACCAGGATCCAACCAACTTGCTGAGCGCTTGCGGTTACCAAACAGAATCCATTTTTCATCGCAGGTAACAATGCGGTTCAAAATTCCTTCATTTGTGTGTCTGTTGAGCAGTGCAAGGCACGTCTCGACGCGTACTTTGCGCTGGCGATCATTGAGTTCGAGGGGCACCCATTTGTCAAGCTTTTTTACCTTGCCAATTTGACGCAAATGGACCAATATTGTTTTGACGCTAACAACGAAAGCTGCTGCTAATTCAGCCGTAGATTGTGTATCATCAGCTTCCACAATCGCCTTTAATTCGTCATTGTCGACCAAAGTCTTCGGACGACCACGAGGTTCATTTTTCAGGTCGAAATTCCCAGAACGGAAGCGAGCAAACCAGTAACAGGTAGTGCGTAGGTTTGTAGTGTTAGCTCCGTAAACTTCGTTGATGTTGCGTGCCGCTTGTGCCGCGTTGCTGCCACGACGGTACTCATATTCCATAATTACTCGAATTTTTAACGTATCCATGATCACAAAAAAGATTGAAATCCGATGAAAATGTAACACTAATCAATAAACAAATGACTACTTTTGGAAAAAGAATTCCATGTTTTTAAAATAAAATTAATTTGAAATTAGAATTCTTAGCCAAACAAAAATTATTTTGATTTGAAATGGCCAGTACTGCAGAACGGCAATTTCATAGGTAAATACCTATTATTAACTATTGTTATTTCTCTTGTTTTTATTTTCAAATATAATATATATTAGGACTGTAAGAATGGTACATTGAGTTAAGCAATCGTCTCGCTTCTGCCACCGCGATGAACGTTCTGAGTTCGATTCCCAACACAGAATAATTATTTGTGTGATCCACAAATGAGTTTTGATTTTTATTCGTTAATTGCCTGTTTGTAAAATCCCTCGAGATACAGGGCCTAATTCCAAATGTGTGAGTATTCCTCTTAAAAACAATCGTTTTTCGTGTGCAGTATCTTAATATATATATATTTCTTGTGTGCGTGTGTATGTGACTGAACTCCTCCTAAACGACTGGACCGATTTTGATGAAATTTTTTGTGTGTGTTCGAGTGGATCCGAGAATGGTTTAGATTCATAATTGGACCCGGTAGGTGGCGCTGCGGTTGTTTTATTATCAAGGCAGGACAAAGTCCGCCAGGTCCGCTAGTTTCTACATATTTTTTTATCACAACCCTGGTTACATGATATTTGGATAAGGTGAAATGAAAACGTCAAGGTTAAGAGGTATCAGTATATTGTTTCAATTTGTACTAAGCGTTTTAAGAGAAGATCACCACCAGCCGGAAGAACCACCGCTTGACCAACCTCCGCCGCCTCCGCCGCCTCCGCCAGACTTCCAGCCGCTGCCGCCGCCATAACCGCCGCCACCGCCAGACTTCCAGCCGCTACCACCGCCGAATCCGCTGCCGCCACCGAATCCGCCGCCACCACCAGACCAGCCTCCGTGACCACCGCCTGATAGTGATAATCAAGATGCTGTTATGCCGTTTTATTATGGTGTAATCCTTATTACTAGCGTTTAAAGTTTACAAAATTTCATAAAAAATTAAACCGACTTTAAAAAAATCTACTCTAAAAAATGCACCATAAAGTCCAAGTTGCACCCAAGTTGGCTCAATCACGATACATTTCCTATTTTATTTTAAGGTGTTCCTTGCTATATTTTCGCAATCCGAGATTCTAATATTGAAATTATAAAATCTCTTACAATAAAAAATAATTTTCGAAATCGGTTTATAAATGACGAAGTTATGACACATTGAAAAAATATATAACCAAAATGAGAACATTCTGCTTTTTGAAGTCTGTTAAAAATCTACAGAAACGACTGGTTAAAGTCCAAACCACATATTATAGATGTAGCCAGAGCTTTCTTTGTGGGGGCACGTAGTGCTCTTAATAAAAGGGTTCTTCGAAAATACCGAAAAATTGTCATAAGTTGGTTTTTGTTATGAAAATTTTAGAACAGTATCTTACTATTATATGCCGCAAGCACCCAAAACGACAAGGTGTACATTTTTGCACATTTACGAGACAGAAAATTATGGATTTACAACTTTCGAAAATTAGCGTGCCTTCAAAAAAAGGGACAAAAATAAGCCTGGATGTAGGTATATATTCCTTTTTTACTGCATTTTCTCAATGAAAACTAAACATCTAACACAAGTGTACCAATATTGTAATCTTTATGAATTTGTAAAAGAAACATGATTAACTTTTTAATTATATAATATTGCAGTGCCTTTAAATGAGAGATAAAACGTATTTAATGCAACTATATCATTATTCGACATGTCGAATTTACACGAATTTCTCAGAGTCAGAATAATAAAGGTAGGTAACCACAAAGTTAGCTGGGTCAAACTTAATGACGGTTTATAGTGTTACGAAATTTTTAGATGTTGCAGACAATTCACATCGCGACGAGCGAACGGATGACCCTTGAAAAACTTTCGACCTCGTAAACATTAGATAAGATCGATGTAGACGCTTGCCGCATTGATTATTTCTTTATTTTCAATATTTAATTACTATTGTGATTGAACAATAAATTACCTATTGACAAATAAAAAAATACGTCGGACACACATGACATTTAAAAACAGGAAGCAACATTCTAGTTTTAATATTTGCCTTTCTGTTAAAACGTCGTTTAACTCAGCGATTTTGGTTTCACTTTCACTGTTCTACGTTAGAATACGAATAAAAATTAATCGCCAATGATTTTAATGAAATCATTTATTCTTTCTCTATGCAATAAATAATTTGCATGTATATGCTATAAATTATCTTTGTACATAACTTTGAAACAATTTTGTAAGTTATAGAATGTGACTAAAGCTCTAGACTTACCATAACCGCCGCCGCCGCCGCCGCTGCCGCCAGAGCTTATGATTTTGATGATTTTAACCTCTGTTAAGATTAGAACGAAACCAGATTAATCTCATGAGATGAGTAAAGATACGAAAAATAACTATAATCCGGAATGCATAATGCATCTCTCTTTCTTTATTCTATATCTGTTCTATCCATAACATACAGTTATAACAAGGGTTCCTTGAAGTTTTATAGAAAAGATGACTATAAAGATATTCAGTACACAAAGGTGGTTTGATCTCATGATCAAACAAATCATCATTGATTTCAAACGTTAATCAGCACAGATATAATAAACTATGGTATACTTACGTGAACCGCCACCGCTACCGCCTCCGTGGCCACCACCAAAACCGCCGCCGCCGCCTGACCAGCCACCGCCGCTGCTACCTGACCAACCGCTGCTTCCACCGCTGGAAAAACCTCCGCTACCGCCGCCGAGTTTCCATCCACCGCTACCGCCGCCGAATCCGCCGCCGTAACCGCCGCCGCCACCGCCACCTGACCAACCCCCGCTACCACCACCGATAAAACCGGCTTGAGTGGCCGCGGCCAGCGCTAGCAGACAGACGAATATCTGTGCACAATGAAATAAACAATGTTATATCGTTATTAACCCTATAGGATTTTACTTACTTTATTTATATAGGTACCTAAATAATCGGTTACCTCAACGAAATTGTAAATAGTTATTCGCTTTAGACGATATTGCAAACATGTGTCACCTTAGATTGTGATCATGACAATTGGTGCAATTACCAACAATCTACCTACAATCATCACCAGTTTTGTAATGCGTAACAATAACGCAAAAAACGAAAGTGCAGTTCAATGGTTTTGTTTTATTACTTCATAATTCATAAATGAAAGGAATATTAGATAGGTGCACCTTCCACGTTCATCTTGTTAAGTAGAACAATGTTGCGATAAGATCAAGAATATCAGATAGATAGAATAGAATAATATATATATATATATATATATATATATATATATATATATATATATATATATATATATATAATATATATAAATAATATATATAATATATAATAAAATAAATAAAATAAAATAAATAAATAAATAATATATATAAATAATAGAATAATAAATAGAAATAGATAGATAGAAAAGAAGATCAGATAAGACATCGCAATTTTCTTAAGCTTGGAAAGCATATGCACTCTATATTATATTAACATCGTTTTAAACACATAAAATTTGCTTCTTTGCTTGAGTGGCTAGTTCATTATAATCGTGATCCGTCATTCTATCTGAATGAAACGAATTGTTATAGAATAGCAATCATTATGACTCTGCACGATTTACTTAATTTATATACTCAGATTTAACAAGCAGTACTTTATCATAAAAAAAAATATACTTATTAATAATGTTCACGAAAAAATATATTTTTTTACGAATAGAAACATCGTTTACCAGCCTTTTGTATAAGAAAAGTTATTTCAACTCTGTAAGGAGATGTTTTTAAGTGCAAATAATACGTATTTATAGTGAGCTTTAAATACATGGCTTATGTTTTGTACACAAAACAATCCAGCTTATAGAACCCGGTGTGCAATTTTAAGGACGGGCAAGACTCAATGGGATGCGGTGACTAATGATGTTATTAATTAGGTAAAAAGCAACTGCTTTCAGATTAAAGTAATATTACCTTCATGTTGAAGCTGTGTGTTTACTGCTTGGTAAGGGGTCTGTGGTATCGCATTATATATGTGATGTGGGTTCTCCCACTCGCTAAAGTTCGTTCGCGGCCGTTGAGAGTCGTGAAGAGGCGAGCGGAAGCTGTTCCGCGGACAACGTGATGTAATCCATTGTGAGTATACACATTCAGGCCCGCAGCTCCCTGGGAATGTTCTATGGAAAAAAAGGAAATATAATGTGTATTTAATTTACCTATAATTATGATTTTATCACAATCGCTATTATTAATTATAGAAATATAATTAAACAAAAAATTATTTTTTTTACGATTTGAAAAGATTTATATTAAATGAATATATAAATACTAGACAAATAAAATCATAGCATCCGATAATGAAAAGATCTCATATAAACAGCTAGTTGAGTCATGCACGCTTCGTTTGGCATCAAAAAAAAGGCAAACAATAAATCGAATCCAAAAAATAAATAGCCTAGAACCATTTACGAAAAAATCCGCATGAAATCGTCAGTTATACGTCGATACGTTCCGTAGTGTTGAGGTGATTGAGCCTCAAAGGAACTGCGTTATAATATTATGTATATTATAAATATAGATTAAAAATTACATATTATTATTATTCGAACCTATATATCGCACAATGTTACATACGCTACAAGATTTAAAATATAACCAAACATAGTTCATTCTTAAACCCTGTATGGTAATAAATATTATATTATAAAGGAGCGGGCTCGCCGGTCGTTGTTCCGCCCTGATAATAAAAAACACCTTGACAAATTATATACGTAAATACTCCTCATGAATCAATTTATCTACTGATGAAAACCGCATGAAAATGCGTTTAGTAGTTTTTGAGCTTATCGCGAACAGACAGACAGACGTGGCAGAGGACTTTGTTTAATAATATGTAGTGATTATGATCAATAACCACAATGTCGAATTATGGTTGTTAATTGTATATTAAAACCGAGAGCAAAGTCGAATGATAGCTTCATAATTTGATTAATATTTTTGCATTGGCAAGAACTTGCATAAACACATAAAATAATAATTACCTCAAGACCTTGACACATTCTATATATTAAGGAGGAGACTTAGAGATAACTAAAGGTATTACTAGCTCATTACAATAACTGATGCACTTACATTGTAAGCACGATACCATGCCTGAACACCGAGACACTACAGTTAGTAACCACACAGATACCATATCGCAAGCCAATGTACTAGTTCCTTAAGACACACGACCAATTGTATCTAATGGATGTAACAAATTTCACCGGTTGTCGATATTACCATCAGTTACGGGTATCATATAAGAAATTACATATCCTGTGGGTTTGTACTGATAAACATCACAAATTATGAACGTTTATATTGACACTAGCGACCCGCCCCAGTTTCGCACGGGTGCAATGTAGATATCAATTTTAATGAAATACTGTTAAGGGCAGTTTTGCTCTACATGACATAGACAACGTATGTAATGTATTTAATGGGATAAGGAATAATACTGTATTGTACAATATAGCTTGGTAAATAACACATAATTGTTTTTGTAAAAAGATAAAAATGGTTACTGCATGGGTTATTCTTTAGAGATAAATATATACCATCGCGGACTTTTTTATTCATCTTTTTAGGATATACGATTCCGTAGCACATTAATTTGATCTATCTCGAAGGGTTTAGCCAGCGTTTGCGGTTTAAACGCACAAAAATATGTTTGTTACGACATCACATTACAAATCTTAAATTTTTCGGCTTTTCTGTACTATAATATATATGTATTATATATATAAACCTTTCTCTTGAATCACTGTATCTATTGGTGAAAACGTTATTACAATTCCTTGAATAGTTTATAAGATCTAAGGGAACAGACAGCGGAAGCGACTTCATTTTATACTATGTATAAACATAAAGATGAATCCCATACAGAATAACCAAATTCTAGAAAAACTAAAATGAAATGTAGTTACTGTAGTTAGTTACATGTAAGTATCCTAAATTTTGGTTGGTTTTGATTGAATTGTTTGCGTAACTTTAAACATCGTTTTCTCATTCGTCTCAGTAGTAAAATGTAAAAATTAAGAGACCGTGACATATGGACATGGACAGATATGTTTATGATGAAATTTTTTACTTACAATCCTAAAAATAATTCTTGTAATTACTATTGCGCATAAATGCATGCATCGGTACCTACTTTATAAGGCTATTTCTGATAAATTTGGTTCATTAATAAAATTATACTTTGTTATTGACGAAAGCGTAACTGTCCATGCTTTGAAATGCCACGGAGGTTGCGACTTGATCAACGATCTGGGATTACGGTTCTATTTTTGACTAGATATGTCTGTAACATAGTCGAGGAAGTAAACTGATCAGAGTAAGTTCCCATATTCGATGTCAAACTATTAGTTATGAAACAAAAACATTAACAACGATCATTTCGTTTAAGTTTTTGGATGTATAAAATGCATATCACTTCCGACACTTTTAATTTTTATTTCCATAATTACCGGTATTTGTGATTAATTATTATGCATGATAATGTTCTTATAGTAGAAGTTGCTCTATTGTTATATTATTTATTTACCCACGACTTAGTTCTCGCGGAATAGGAACGCGGAATGATCGTCAATCTGCTTGAATGGAAGATTCAAATCTAATCCGAACTATGCATATAATACGTTCAGTTATTATACACTAGATGGCAACCGCAACTTGGCTCACGTGAATGGCTTTTGATTTTTGACGAGAACTATATTAACTAAACTTTATTAACTACTAGCTGACCCGTGCAATGTCGTCTGTATCAAATCGGTTATCACCGGTTTCAATTGTATTTTTAAATGCGAAAAATTTTAATAAACCTAAACCCGATTGGAGCTACACCTACCGTTTCCAATTGCAAATCCAAACTATCAAGGGACTCACTCAAACATATACCCAGATGGTATGTCAGAAATCTTTTAAAATAAGCCTACAACCCGTTTATAGCATCATCTACTGGGTTCAATAAAATAAAAACTAACCTACATATATTGGCGGTAATGTAAAAAAAGCTTGAGAGGTCTATGGATCCCCAGTTGGAACGTAGTTCCTTTCCCTTTTTTGTAGACGTTTACTATACAGTCAGTATAGTTTACATTATAAAATATCAAGTTGATAGAATTAAATTGTAAATTAAACGATAAAATATATTCATAAAATAAATAATGATAAATTAAACACTGAATGATATCATAACTATTTTCAACTTGTATTAAAACTTTTTCACACTCCATTATATTGAAGGAAAATATAAATATTAAAAAGATATGAGCACGACGCATCAATTGTCACTTGCTGTATCTATTTGTCTAAGAGCTAGTAACGGCTTCGACAGCGAATTCGAATAAGCCAGTTTTTTATATATTTTTATGTACTTCCAAACAGCGTGCGGCCTACCTGGCTGCCGGTAAACGTTGCGGTTATTAGTGCATATCGCACCTTTGCAGGCAAAAATATTGATTTTTATATCATTTTAGAACGTTTTGTTTTTCACTAAATTTGAAACGCTACTAAAACATGAAATTGTTATTGCCAGGCATTTTTGCTATTGAAAATAATGTCTGATGCTATTTTTTGTAAATAAAAAAAGTATGTTCAAACCATGTTAAGATAGCAGTAATTTTGATATTATTTTATTTAGACATAAAAGAGGGTAAATTACAAATAATATGTATAGAATAACTTAGCTATAGCTATAGTTTAGCGCAACACTGGCTGTATGATAAAGATAGTGATAATTGTGGAAGCGCCTGTTATAGACGCATGTATTCAAGATGGCGTCAGTCCCAAGTGATATGTCTACGTTTATCGTTGTTTTTCATTGTTTACAGTGAAATCTCAATATCATAATGGTTAATAAAATGAAATATGTTTTTTGCAATGAAAAAAATAAAATGGTTTGAAATGAATTATTTTATTTATGAAGAATATCATCGGGCACATTATTGTCAATAACAAAATTG
The DNA here is from genome assembly GCA_036509395.1 of Antheraea yamamai. NCBI lineage: Eukaryota > Metazoa > Arthropoda > Insecta > Lepidoptera > Saturniidae > Antheraea > Antheraea yamamai. Next base: position 12,808,225 of record AP028435.1, on the reverse strand, counting down.
TCTGACAGTGATAAATTCATGTTTTGAATAGCGTTTAAAGGTTACTGAAAAAAACGTTCCTAAAATTATTTATAAATTAAAATTTTGACCTGTAAAGGTTTGATGCGCATTAAAAAACACAACGTTAACCGGCTATCAGGTATCCTGAATCCTGTTTGGAAGGGCATAATATATTTTCATATTAAAGAACCAGCTTTTCTAAAATTCTCGTTCTTCCAACGTTGCTGGCTCTTGTACTATGGTGTCACAAAAAAGTCTAGTTACATTAACTACACATTTTTGTTTTTCGTTCTCCTGGAGAACTCACTGCATTTTATGGGACAAAAAGTATCATAGATGTAACCTTGTAATATTAGGTATCACTGTGTCAAGTTTCGTCAAAATTGGTTCAGTACTTTCAGAGTGATGCGTGTCCACAGGGACAGAAAGACAGACAGACAAAAATTGTAAAAGGATTATTTTTGGCTTCTATATCGATAACAAAGACTACCCCGATAAAAAATTTAAAAAAATATTTAATGTACAGATTTGGCCTTGTTACAGTTTTATTATAGTATAGAATAGAATAGAAAGAATAGAATAGAAGATATTATTTTTAGATTAAAAGTTAACTATCTTTTACTTATTTAACTGTAATTTTAGCATTACTGTTAAAAAAATATATAATTCAATATATTAAATCTAGATCCCTACTCTGTTTTGATTGTAATGGAATAATTTTTAGAATCGGATCCGTAGTTCCAGTTTTTACCCCCTACAACCTCACAAATTTTACCTGTTTATATTAGTATAGATACTAATAACTATTCAACGCGGACGAAGTCGTGGGTAAAAGCTAGTAATAATATAAACATACAGTAGATAAGTAACTGTCTCCTACAACACAGTGTAAACTAACGTAGGACACAGGGACCTTTTTTATCAATAGAATGTATCAAAATACCAAATAAAGATTATTATATTATTATAAGTGTTACAAACATTATCCTAACTAATATTATATATGCGAATATGAGTTTGTTTGTTTGTTATGCTATCACGTCTTAACTACTCAAACGATCATCACTAAATTGCATGTACGTTGTCAGAGATAGGTACAGAAAAATATAATGCTATTTGGTTAATAAAACTAAACATAAATCGGTAGGATTTGAAAGAAGTTTCATAAAAGTTTCAAATATGCGGCAACAAAACTTTGGAATAATTTAATGCATTACATATGAAAAGCAAATTAATATCTAAGAAGTTGCTAAAACTACAAATTCTTTGTCAACAAAAATTGGGGCGTAGATAAGATATTTTATTCTCGTCATGATTAGGTACGTCTTTGTTTTTGTTTTTATTGTTATTTTTGGTTGGGTTTCATTAATGTATATTTTTTTAGTAATTTACTTATTTGTTTATATAGATATATGTACTTTTAAGTGTTTTATGCTTACGACTTTTGAGCGCTAAATGATTGATGTAAATTTGCAGTTTTGCCGAGAAAATCATACCAGCGCCATTTTGTAACCAACATTACAGGCGGTAGTACGCTGACGCCTGGTCTCTTATCACTTATTCTTTACATATAAGGTTTTTTTTGTACATTCTTAGCTCTATGGCAATAAATATGTTTCTTTCAAGTTAAGAGTAAAAACTAGTTTTGAAATAAAAGAAAATTACTAATACTTATTCATTCAAATACAAAAATATGTATCTACTTATAAATTCAAACAAATCCGTAGGTAAATCTTCTCTTTTGCAGTAAGGTACACCTAAATGACTATATTTATGAGTGTAAATGGTTCACATCAGTTTATTAAGACATTAAAATGCATGCGATTTGTTAATGTACTGCGAAATTGACTTTGTCGTCACGTAACTCAGGGTATTCGCATAATGATACTGACGGTAGAATCATGCCGTTCAAATGTGAACCAATGCAGTTCACACTCTAATACTTGCGATGAAGTAATTGACGTATACATTAGTAACCATGATGGAGATAAAAGCATAGATTAGCATTCACAATAACAGTAAAATAACGTGACGAAAAATTTGTTACTTAAATAAATCACGTTTTATATTTCTAAAACTTTAAGCTATTGTTAATAATACATGACTTATATGCCAAGAAGTTTTTTATATATGTAAACTGTTACTGATTTAGCGTTTTACTCAATTATATTATAACTAAAGATACGTAATCTATAAATGATATTTTGACTAAACAAATGGCATTATAATGCACATATACGATGTTGCTTAGATACGGGCGGATTGACGGGGCATTCATCAAAAATAAGCTAACTAGCCAAGTTTTAACAAGACGCTGTCGAATCGCTTATGACGTATGTATATAGTTATAAGATCATTGGTTTTACTACAATTTCACCTGATGTTAAATGACAGGCTTAGCCTAGAAAAACTGGCTGTCATGTTCAGAACAACGTGCCTATAAGTGCTTGGCAACATATTTTCATATTGAAGATCGTAGTCTGTCAGACTACAGAGAAAATACTTTGCCATTATGCCACGGCTTCATAACTATTTTTCCCTTCACCGAGAAATAAGGTTCTTTGTAGGATTCGAACGAGTCATCATCACTTTAGTTCAAATCTATACCTACCTTTTTTATTTCTTACAGAGAAGTGAACAGGCAGGAAACGATTAGAAACCATTAGTAAAATACAATAAAAAGAAGTCATAAAATATGTGAGGAAACAAAATGAGCCGCCATCAGCGATAGTAGATAGAAGCGATAGATGGTATCCAACTAATCCCCACTCGTCTACTGTATGTCCAGAACACTAGGTCTTTTCAGAGTGTCACTTTTGTTTTCTCGCGTAGATAACAACGATTCATGTTGTATGTGTCGCTACACAATAAGAGATATTTCATGGCGAGTTACCGTGGTGTGTCGGTCTTCTTGATTAGCAAATGTACTTGCAGCAGAAAAGCAGTGCACTTGTTTGTGACTGTAGCTGTTGTTTTTTTAGATCTCGATTATAAAAAAAACCATTGTCGGTGGATCCTCAATTTTCTACGGCTACTGGTGGTTTTGGAGTCTGCACGTATTTCCGTATTTCTTTATAGTAAATTTCACACGAATCTAATATCATACTTTATTGTTGTGTGTAAGTACGTAATAGTGACGTTCCGCGACTATTCAGCGCGTATATTAGAACTTGAGAGTTTTTGGTGGGATCTTAGACATTAGTTACATAGTGGTTTTTATATTTTAGTCGTGTTCTTGTGTTATGTAAATATGTAATATTAGTGGCACTTTGCGTTATATATGGTTTGAGTATTGTACACAATACTAATATAGTGAATTAAAAATAACAACCATTCATAAAACCCATTATCATAACTATGGCATTTGGGGTAAAAACGTCACAGTGTCATTTAATTTTAGTAAATCCAAGTTACGTAGTCTGTCTGTCCAATAGAGATCTTTAAATCGGAGGTGCCGGATGTTCCGGGGGCTCGAGGCATTTTGCCAGCTCTGCCACCCTATAGTTACGTCACTGATAATACCATATAATATAACTGGAGTAAAAGTCATCAGCCCCGGATCTAGGCATACCGGAGCACCCACCCTGGGTGGCACTTTCGGGGAGTGCCAAAATCGGAATTTAATATGATTAAAAATTAAAACTTTTTTTATGTCATAGGAGGCAAACGAACAGATGGGTCACCTGATATTATATCACCGTCCATAGACACTAACAACACGAGGGGAGTCGCAAGTGCGTTGCCAGTCCGTGTTTGGAGGGAATAGGGGAGGGGGTAGGGGGGTAGGAGAGGGGAGGCAAGGTGGGCCTTAGGCGCTTTCACTGACCGAATGAAGCTCGAGCGTGACTCTTTCACTCTTTAATATTTACTCCACAAAGCGCCTAGCATATGGAAGTCTGGTTTGCTCACAGTCGACTTATAACAAAAAGGCGCCCCACAGGCCCACACCACAAATGAACTTGTGCACCAGTGCAATAGTGGCCTTGTGGAACTCAAGATGCCCATTTGAGATTTGCCTTGTCAACATTTGCCGCCTTTTTACTGACTCTATTTTTTCCCAGTATATAATTTCATGGGAAACAAATGAAGTTATTAGGTAATAGATAATAAAGACTACAATTTTCGTAAAGGATTCTCATTGTCCTATTCACGAAAAATGCCAATCATTATATATTTGTGAGTTTTTTAATGTAATTTATCTCAAACGTTGGAGAGAGGGGCGCCACTATCAAGTTTCTGTCACGGTTTGAAAAATCCGTAGATCCGGGGCTAAAGTCATTGGATTTCTCAAGTTTGTTACAATTGCACAGAACAACATGAAACTGCATATTCAGTCATAAGTACGAAAGGATTCTGCTGTGAATATCCCACAAATAATTTAAACGACTGACTTTAGTGGTGACTGATAACCGAACCTTGCACAGGTTGTATCGGGTTTAACTAATACAGTGTTATTCCAAAACTTTTGCAAAATAAAAAGAAGATAATTATGGTGTACATTTATTTTGGATAGTTAAAACACTTTCATGGTTGTGTATAATCAAGAATCCAGCTATTATTCTATCGGATATATCAAGATATGAGGTTTCCGAGCTACAGGTGTACCACGTATGAAAGTAAAAATGTATAAAGTGATAGCCAAAACCTCAAATATGCAAATAACTATAGTGTTCTTAGGACTTAGTGACTCCTATTGATATTATTTAGCTCGTTTCTGGTACCACATGTGATCCTAATATTATGGCTTAGTTTTCGGTCTAATCACTGGACTGCTTAGTATATTTTTTATCAAATATGTATGTGTACTTATTTTAAACAAATACACAGTATAAAATTTAATAAGCAATGGTCACTTCCAGATTTTAAACCTTTGAAAATGTCGAATTCCTTCAACATTTCTTATGGATATAAAATCGATAGACTTATATCGAAAAATACCTATCCTTATGAGCACCAATTCTTTTTTGTCTGAGAGAAATACTAAATAATCGATTTCCTCTGAAAGAGGTATCTTTTTCGAAAACTCCCAATATACTTTTTTAGGATCTAAATACCAGGATGTACGATGTAACTAGTAAAATTTTGTTATGCAATTGGGATAAAGTGAATAGGTATAATAGTTGCGTAACAAGTTGATTGACGACCAGTAGATCAACCATTCACCTATAAGATGTTTGATACTTTGCTATTTACTAGTCGAACTCTTAAACGATTTGATGCCACTTGATATATCTTGAATTCAATTGGAAAAAAGCTTAGACGTATTCAACATGTATTTATACTAATGCTTCTTTTTTGTATATTTTCTTAGCAGTTCTTTGTTATACGATTAGGATATTCTTTGAAGTCAAAATTTCTTTAGACGCGGTGAGCGATTTTGTAGGTAAAACTTATTTAGTAGGGAAAAACTTATGAGTTCGCGTCACCGATGACCTCGACATGCTCGTGACGTTTTGCACTTGTGCAAGACATTGTGAATACTCGACTGTATCATATGCGTGTTTGAATTTTTCGATGGATAAAATCTTGTGATTTCGCTTCACCAACCGTCACCGAGGACGGCGACATGCTCGTAACGTATTCCGCTTGCGTCACACTAGCGACGTGTCATTAATATTTTGTATTGAGCTAGTGCAGACCATTATGTTTTTAATTAAATAATAAACTCTATGAAAAAGCATATAATTGTTGCTCCGAATGCTAATAGATGTGAAAATCAGACTGATATTAATTATTTCAATTTACAAATTATGAAATTTAAATAATTTATTTCAAAATTTAATAAGTAGATACACAGTCATTACATTATTTTGAGTTTTGTTTTTTTTTTCGAACTGACTACGCTGTTGACCTAGCAAGGTCTTAACAGCTTCACCGGACTACTAAGGCGAGCTCTTAAGGCACTCAGCCGATTTTATTTGACAACTAGCTCAAGGGTGCACGACACACCTCGGCTTGCTATTGTTTTGAGTTTGACGGCAGTCCTTATGACTTATGAAACTGAGAGGTTACAATGTTCTTCCATCGCGGCTAAATATTTTTGTTGTCATCAAGTCGCTATATCTGATGCCACATTGCATATTCATTTTATAGCATATTTAATTCTATATATATAATAATGCAAACTAATACTTTATTTTACAAATTACATCACATCTCATGTCACCCTTCACTGGGAGTATGAATCAACTGAGATATTTCCTTGTAATGTTATAGCCTAGCTTACGTAATAGTCTTACGTGTAACAAAACCAGAATTTTGTCAAGTTTATATTTTTATAACCGTAATTCGAAGCTTTCAATAATAGGTCATTATGATATTCTTAATAAACATTAAATATTAATTGCCGAGTACGTACATTTAAATATATGTACTTAGGTACTTACGTTCAAAAGGTTCATTACTTTTTTTGGTTTTTGTTCATTTTTCTAATTATCTTCTGATTCGATGGCTGTAAATGAAATTTTATTGAAAATTAATAATAAACGATTCTATGCTCTTTTCCACAATATTAAATCTACTACTATGCCAAATTGTTGTAGAAAACTATCAGACGGTGAGTTACTACTATTACAAAATAAACATTAGAACAAACGTATTATGTTGTGTATATTTATAATTTATATTAGATTAATTAACAATATACGATGATGATTAGGATAACAATTAACTAACAGAAAACATTTAACTAACATAATCAGTAATGTAGGTACATTTTTTCAAAATTGAATTCTACGTATTCTCATTACATAATAATTATTAGACTCTAAATTGTTGTTATAATTAAGTACGTAGGTATAATGATTGAAACGAGAAAACAACTTTACTTATGTATTATACGAGTAGCTACATTATGGAATCATAAATACTGTTTCATTAAAATTTAATTCAAATCAAAGACCGAAGTGAGAGAAGTTTGAACGATTTCGTAAGAACAAAAAATAATAATTTTTTTAGGTTAAATATTGGTACGCTATTGGTAAGGTCAATTTGTGAGACAATAGTGGCGATACGGATACATTAATCATCTTTGAAGAAATAATGCATTATTAATAATTATTAATTTCAAGCATAGCACACAGGATTGTGCAATGTCTTTGATAATAATTTTAAAAATATACATTACTTACTGACCCAGCCATGTGTTGCAGTGGCTCAGTTATAATATCATTACATATTGATAAGAATTCATAATTGTTGTTGATAATATGACCAATAAACATCAATTATGCCCGGTTTCTGAGATACTCGATTAAACTACCAATAGTTATTGATTCAACAAAGTTATCCATAAGATAAACTGTCAATCGGCCCGTTGAGTTTTACTGACATTTATCGTATGATCGTGTGTTCAGAAACACAATTTGACAAATTATCGAACCGATTACGCTATTGAACAGATAAACTACAATTAAAGTACCAGTAAAGCTGGTAGCTTTGACGTACATAAGCGCCTTCTCAGGACCTAAATTGAATAAACGATATTTTGACTTTGACCTCAGAAACCGGACATTAACGATTTCAATAATTTTTTAATATAAAAAACCACTTTTTGACTTAAATATAAATGTTAGACATATGCTGTCGTTGACTTTTTTGTAGGCTCTACAACTTTTCTCTAGAAGTGAATGAATGAATATCTCTCTTCATTAAGGCAGCGTTCATAAGAAACGTTTTCGTTCGACCGTTTTTTCTCCGACTTATTTTGCAAATCCGACTACCATAAAAAAGTCTTTTCATTTTTTGCGTTCTATATAGCCCATGACACTCACAAATAACGTAACTTTCTATTGGTAAAATAATTATCAAAATTGGTGTAGTACATCCAGATATTACCCCTCACAACGTCACAAAGTCACAAACTTTACCTCTTTATAATAATAGGTATTTACCTATGAAATTGCAGTACTGCATCAAATCAAAATAATTTTTGTTTGGCTAAGAATTCTAATTTCAAATTAATTTTATTTTAAAAAGATGGAATTCTTTTTCCAAAAGTAGTCATTTGTTTATTGATTAGTGTTACATTTTCATCGCATTTCAATCTTTTTTGTCATCATGGATACGTTAAAAATTCGAGTAATTATGGAATATGAGTACCGTCGTGGCAGCAACGCGGCATAAGCGGCACGCAACATCAACGACGTTTACGGAGCTAACACTACAAACCAACGCACCACCTGTTATTGGTTTGCTCGCTTCCGTTCTGGGAATATCGACCTGAAACATGGACCTCGCGGTCGTCCGAAGACTTTGGTCGACAATGACGAATTAAAGGCGATTGTGGAAGCTGATGATACACAATCTACGGCTGAATTAGCAGCAGTTTTCGACGTTAGCGTCAAAACAATATTGGTCCATTTGCGTCAAATTGGCAAGGTAAAAAAGCTTGACAAATGGGTGCCCCACGAACTCAATGATCGCCAGCGCGAAGTACGCGTCGAGACGTGCCTTGCACTGCTCAACAGACACACAACTGAAGGAATTTTGAACCGCATTGTTACCTGCGATGAAAAATGGAATCTGTTTGATAACCGCAAGCGCTCAGCAAGTTGGTTGGATCCTGGTTCAGCACCTAAACAATGCCCTAAACGAAAACTTACCCCTAGAAAAGTGATGGTCACTGTTTGGTGGTCTAGCGCCGGTGTGATTCATCACAGCTTCTTACCAAACGGGGTGAGCATTACTGCAGATGTGTACCGTGAAGAACTGAACACAGTGATGGAGAAGCTGGCACATCTCCAACCAGCATTGGTCAATCACTCGTCTCCGCTGCTCCTGCAAGACAACGAGCGACCTCATATTGCACAGCAGACGGTCTCCAAGTTGCAAGAATTGGGGTTGGAAGTTCTCCGTCATCCGCCCTACTCACCTTGCGCCTACAGACTACTACTTTTTCCAGAATTTGGATAACTCCTTGGCGGGAAAAAAATTAAATACCCGAGAGGCAGTACAAAATGCCTTTGAAGAATTTGTTGCCTCCCGTCCAGCTGATTTCTTTAAGAAGGGCATCAATAAACTGCCACTGCGTTGGCAAAGATGCATTGATTGCATGGGTGATTATTTCGATTAATACAAATAAAAAATACATGAAAATTAATTCGTTTAAATTTTTTCATACAAAACAGCAATTTCATAGGTAAAGACCTAATATTATATTTTGCATATTCATCCCTGTAATACTGAATTCAATTTTTTAAATATGTATAATTGCATAAACAGTGCAAATAAGGGTACACAAACAATATGTTGAATGAATGTGAAGTAAATAGTACATTAAAAAAACAGTGACAGCTCAATGTTAAGAAGTTTTTGCCACGGATCTTAGTAATCTTGGTTCGAAAATCAGTGCTCAAATTAATTAATCATATAATATGTATAATTTGATTTCACTCTTTATAGATAACTAGGTGGTAACTTTGTAGGTGGTAGAGCCACGCTGAAGCTATTACTGGTTTCAGCATGAATGGGTCGGCTCGCTCGAAGTAGTACCACCCTCTCACAGAAAACCAACGTGAAGTAACAGTGCTTGTATTGTTGCGTTTCGTTCGGTCAGTGAGAGCGCTGGAGACCCACCTCCCCTTCCACTTTCCCCTTCCCTTCCTCCCCCCTCCCCAAAACAGGCTGGCAACGCCCTTGCGAGTCCCCTGGTGTTGCAAGTGTCCATGGACGGTGGTGATCACTTACATCAGGTGACCTGAAGATATGGTATAAGATGGAGATCACGCTAAACAAGGTGGGACTGACTCTCAAGTAAACACACCTACGGGCGCTTGGTGACAGATTTTCAACCTGGGAGCTTTAACTAGCCAGGTGGGCTCAAAAAATGCCTTACCACCAAGCAGTACCTATTTTTTATGTTTTAGCATAATTGCTGCGTTTCGTTAATAGTTCAATGTTATGTTTAAATCCCGTCCTAAACTAAAAGGATTACTCATCTCAGTATTAATGGGTATTTGCAATTTTATAGTGTCGGCGTACATGTTTAGATTTCGTAATATAAATCCATCGACGATAAAATTAAGCAATATGTTTGTGTGTACAATTTAGGCCCTAATAAATTCATTACAGTACAGCATTATTTACTCGTTTATATTTATTTATTACCTAACTCTAAGACCCATGCCGTCTATGTGAATACTCGTAGATACTGCATGAATAGAATAAAACTACAAAGGCACTTCATTATTTATGCAAGGTGCAGTTAAGTACAGATTTCGTAAGTTAAGGAACATAAAAGCGTGATAAGAATTTTATACCTATCACTACGCCTTAAGTACTTATTCTGCGCAGTTTTAAGTTTTGATGTTTATATTGAGTTATTTATTTTCTTAAGTAGCGAAGCGGTAGGTGTGGGCATGCAAACTGTAGATTGCACAAAAACTGCAATTTCAAGGAGGGAGCACACACAGCAGTGTCATCATCAAGCTCATTCATAGTATTTGCACTTATATTTGTATTATATCATAGCAACGACATCTGCAGTATCGAACCAATATTCATAAATTTTTTTCTCACATATTATTTTTTTCCAGAAATACAATTCAACAATTCAATCAATTTAAAACTCGAATAAGAATAACATACATATTGTATATAACTAGCGGGCTCGGCGGACGTTGTTCCACCCTGATAATAAAAAAAACCTTGACAAATTATATACCTAAACCTTCCTCACAAATCACTTTATCAACTGGTGAAAACCGCATAAAATCCCGTTCAATAGTTTTTGAGTTTATCCCGAACAGACAGACAGGTGTGGCAGAGGATTTTGGTTTATAATATGTAATGATATCCTCTGTAATAATAATAACTAATTTCGTTTGGTGAAGTTGTTAAGACCTTGCTAGGTCAATAGCGTAGTCAGTTCGAAAAAAAAATAAAAACATAAAAAATAATAACTAACTTTATAACAATTAAAGACTTTTAGTTCCAGAGGCTACCACCTTCAAATACATTTATAATTTTTAGCCCTTTATAATATTCGTATTAATAAAGGGACATATACATTAATTATTTTATGTAGAAAAATTATAGTTTTAAATACAAATTTGACGCAAGACCTCGCGAATCATAAAAACGAAGTTCCAGGAATTCGATATCCTAACCCTGCCCTCCCAATACATTTTGATAATTTAATGTATGTGCGTAAAAACTTTGAAAATCTGCATTTTGTAAAGGACCGTCTTGATCTAAATACTAGAAACTGTAACAAACTGGTCGTCCCATGTTTCAGACTAAGCAAAACCAGTAAAAGTTTCTTAGGTAATAATAGTGTTAGGTTTTACAATAAATTCCCAAAACATATTACCGATTTGCCGAACTGTAAATTTAAGCGCCATGTCAAGCAGGTTTTAGTGTCGAAAGGCTATTATAGAGTGGATCAATATGTGAACGATGGTCATGTCTAGAATTGACTCCTCTCTGTACATCCACTAAAAAAGGTATTGTAACGTATAATGTATTCGAAATACATATACATTAAAAAGATGTACCCGATCGAGTATCTTGCCGGTTTTGTTTTCGATGACTGGGTTGTTTTCCGACCCGGTGGTAATTTTAACGTTCATAAGCGCCTTATTAGAGCCTAAACTGAATAAAGTATTTTTAATTTGATTTGAATACTTTTTATACATCTAAGTGTATATAGATATCCTTGGCATAGACATTTAAGTCAACTTTGAAATATTTATGCCTTTCTATGACGTCAGTCGACAGAGACGATTCTGTAACAAAATATGAGAGAAGAGAGAGAGAGAGAGGTTCAGAGTGACCATTTATATGTAAACAAAATAACTCATGATTTATCATAAAATAAAATAGTCCAGCGTAATTTTAACGTAAACTATTTTTGTATAATAAAAATTACTCTCTCTCTATTATATTATCTAATAAGTATAGTGTATTAGATCAGACGACCTATTTGTGGTTTCATTTGTATTGCACATTAGTCTTCACTGCCCATGCAGATCGCCTTTCATATTGATCATTCTCCTTTCTCTGTTAACGTTATAAGAAGCTTACGAAAGATACTCGAGTACAATATGGCAAAATATCTATATTATATAGATTTGAACTGAATACCTATCCTTAATACTGGATAGAATTGTTATTGTTTTTAGACACACTTCAATCTAAGCTACAGACTTCGGCATATTTAACCGTCATTTTGTATACGTAGTACAAAACACATATATTTATTATTCCTGTCGTTATTTTATTCGGAAAACTAAGGAATATCAGTTAGTACGTCAGTATATTATAATATAAATAAAAAGTCATATATTATTAGATTGTTTTGTTGTTACAGTTTTATTGGGTTTGTGCAAACGAATACTCGGTGAACTTTCCTAAAAGCATTTCAATCTTACTTAGTGCCCTTACAGTTCTCATTTATAATTAAAATAGACACAATAATTGCATTTCTTCTCAATTCTTAACAATACGGTGAACTATTATTTCAGTCCTTACACTGTAAAAATCATGTAACAATTTCTTAAATAACCTCTATTAATATTTTTGACCTTGAATATTTATACGATTATTGTGCCTATATCTGGATGACTAGATGACATATATCAAAGAATTATAAATTCTTCTGTTATGACTGTTATATACATATCCTTTGGAACATAAATTCTCAAACGAAAAGTTAGTATCAGAAATGCCTTGCTTGTCAGAAGCAATCCACCATGTAATCATCAAAACATTGCATCGTCGACCGCTCTAGCTAGCAGCTGATACGATAACAGGTGGTGTTCCGCCCGGTACGCTTCTAATCATCAGGAAAGAAAGGTGAAGGAAAGATGGGCTAGTCACTGACTCACTGGCTGGGACACATCACGCCGCCAGACAAGCGATGACAGACTTGCTCTTTGTCTGCTCTCGTTCATTACGTTATAATTGAAGGAGTGTGGTCGTGCGCTCCGAATAGGACTGAATACGTTGGCTCCACCGTTACGACCACGTGGAAGAAAACGCCCTAAAAAGTACTGATGAAAGAGACGTCGTTAAAAATCACAACATAGATAGAGGTTGTGGTCGGTGATAGGTATATCTAAGTGGGGACTTCTTTCTGGGACCAGCACCCAACGACGAGCGCAGAGTAGAGATAATCGATGGGTTTTTAGTTGGTATAGTCGAACATTAATCGTTCACTTTCCTCCGTGGAGAGCGAGTGCCCACTTATAGCATGTTGTAAAAAAATGGAAACTTAAATGTGTATAATCTATAACTTGAATCTAATTTTTTTTTTCTTTTTATTTGGTATCGTACGCATTTAATAGTAATGTTACAAGCAGCGGCTCAAGGCTAGGTCCGTTCCCTCGGCGTGGAGCCCTTGAGTGCGCTGCTCGCGCGATACAGTGACACAAAATCTTACATCACTGCGTCAATATTACACATGTCACCTCCACATACGTGCAGGGGGAGAGGGTGAGTTATGTCCGACTCGCACGGACTAAAACCCCACGGTGTACCAACCAACCGTATTGTTGAGGCGGCAAGGGATCGATCTATGCTTCTCCCTTTGGAGAGCCGCCCCAACGATCCGCCCGGCGGAAGGTGACCGCCGGGCTCCTGTCTATAGAGAGGCAACCGGGTACACACCGGGTGCCCCCCCTCGTCCACCGAACCTGTGCAATGAGGAGATGGGCCCCCCGGCCCATCCCCTCAGGTCCGGCTACGGTGGCGGGAGGAGTCGGGCAAAACGCCGCCTCCTCCCGCCGGTCCTCCGTTGGCGGAGAGGGCCACTTAGAGGATCTACCTCGCGAGCCCTCTCCACCGCCTCCTTCTGCGAGATGACCTCCTCGCAGAAGGAGGCCATAACTCGCCAAACTTGTTCGCTGCCGAGCATGGCCGAAACCACACTCGGCAGCGACAAATTCCCCCCTAAATTCCCCACCGTTGCAACCAGAATGCGGCGCTGCCCCTCCCACGAAGCACACTCGGAAAGAGTGTGCTGCGCGGTGTCCTCATCAGCGCCGCACTCATGACATGCGGCGGTCGGCTCCCTGCGTGCGATATGGTGTAGGTACCACCCGAAGCAACCGTGCCCGGTGAGTACCTGCACCATTCGGAACGTCAGGGAGCCCCACTCTCGTCCCATCCACTCCCGCAGGACCGGGCGGACAGCGTCCACTGTATAACGCGCGTCCGCCAGGTCCTGCATCCACCTCTCGACCACCACTCCCCTAAGCTCCCGCCTCTTGACTTCAACTTCCCTGAGAGCCGGAGGCTCTCCACTACGTTTTCTCGCCGCCGTGTATCAGTACACGGCGGCGATGACACCCGCCTCCAGCTCCCAGGGTAGCGAGCCGGCGAGCGTTAAAGCCGCCGCCGAGGACACCGTGCGGTACGCCCGGACCGCCCTCAGTGCCACCGTGCGCTGCGCTTTGCGTAGCGCACGCACGTTGTCAGCACCGAGGGCGTCGGCCCACACTGGTGCCCCATAGGCGGCCATCGCCCGCACGACTCCCATATAGAGTCGGCGACAACCAGCACTCGGCCCTCCTATGTTGGGGAGCAGCCGGCCGAGTGCCGCCGCCGCCCCAACAATTCGCGGTCCGAGCCCCGCAAAATGGGGCTCGAACCGCCAGCGCCCGTCCAGGGTGAGGCCCAGGTACTTCATCTGGGTCCCCACCCTGATCCGGGCGCCCTCCACCATAATGTGGGTCCCAGGTGGTGGCCCTCACTGAGGCCCGTGGAAAAGTAGGGCCTCGGTCTTCTCGAGGGCCACCCTGAGGCCCAACCTCCTTATGCGCCTGACCACGAGGGTTGTGGCCATCGTGGCCAGGCGCACCAGTTCCTGCCAATCCCCCCCCGGGCTACGACTAGGGTGTCGTCCGCGTAACAGATGAGGCGCGCTCCATATGGGAGCGCGCCGCGGAGCACCCAGTCGTAGCCCAAGTTCCACAGGAGTGGCCCCAATGCCGACCCCTGTGGAACCCCTCTCTTCGTCGCCCGTCGGATCATCCGCCCGTCGCCGTCCACACAGGCGACCTCCCTATCTTCGAGGTACGTCTCTAACAGCCGCCGCAGATACGGAGGCGCTCCGAAATAACGGAGCGCCTCCCGTATAACCCCGTGCGGAACAGCTCAAGCCGAGGTGAGCCGTGCACCCTTGAGCTAGTTGTCAAATAAAATCGGTTGGGTGCCTTAAGCGCTCGCCTTGGTTGTCCGGTGAAGATGTTAAGTCCTTGGTAGGTCAATAGCGTAGTCAGTTCGAAAAAAAAATGTAATGTAATGTAATAGTTGAAACTACTCGATTATTGTAACAGATAAGACGATTGTTTAATTAATGATTAACTCTGTTTTATGTAGCATAATATAAAATTATGATATATCCGTTGTAGAGTGTGCAATGATATATTAACAACAAATTTAATAATCCCTTTACGGTCGTATTTTTGCGTCCATCGCGGCATGAAAAGTAGCGCACTGCGCAATTGAGATCGCCGTTCTCCAAACCTTACACATATCATAATTTGATACGTATCATGTCGGTTTCCTCACGCATGTTTTTCTTCACAGCTGAATGTGAAGTGTAAATTTCATAAAGTCGACATAAAGAGGAAAGAAATCACACCTGCATTGTGTGCATAAGCGTAAGTCAACTTAGGAAAAATAACAAAGAGGTTAAACCTAAAACTGTAGGCATGTACAAAATGTAACCATTACTTATATAATGACTACTGTTAAACATTTTGTATGTATACTTATAGGCGATTTATACGCTCGCATCTTACCCTAATAGCACCTGATGTTAACTGAAGACCTACAATAGTAGATGGTAACCATCAAATCAAGAAATGCAATTAATCCTTTTTAGTGATGTTGGTAGAACTCTGCAATAGGCAATGAATGATATTATAAGTTAAAATCTGTAGATATGTCATAAGCGCTTCGACAGCGCCTTGTTTAAACTTGGCTAACTGGCTTATTTTTGACGGCTGCCCGTATCTAAGCTACATATAACTATTTCTTTTTCCCCACCGATGTAGAGAATATGTCATCTTACTTCCACATTTTATCTAAGACAGTGTGGCGTTACTTTACGTATGTGTGCGTTATCGTGCCATTTGTTTATGCAAAATATCATGTAGGTATCGTATTTACAACATTTTAGTTTTAATATCATTGGCAATAGGTGAGGGTGTTGATTTGCCAGATCGCGATGTTTCCCTTCAACGAAAGTCCAAGCTTAAAGTAATATTCCAACTCACGTCCAACGACGCAATATAAAAAAGCAGTGACAAATGTAAGTGTAGTACCTATGTAAAAACACACTTAATTTTTTTACACAATAAGAGAAACAAATTTTAACATAGACGTATGTGGTCAGATGAATGACTTCAAATGATTTATCTCGACTATAAAAGCTTTCGTAACGCACCGAGTCCGGTGATTTGAGGGTCATAATAATTAAATAATATTACTTGCAAGGTAAAGATCGCATTAGTCATGATTTAGATAGAGAGGCAATATTTGGTTAAACATCGTGTGTTTTCTCATAACGTTATGTAGTTTTGTTCGAAGGTCTGATACATGCAATTTGAAGCAGTTTTCTATTAATTCGCGTGTAATTAAAAAGAAACTATAGTAAATTGGCTGACCTAAAGAACTAAATACCTAACTGATAATAACATTTTCATTTCATAATAGTAAGTAATTCTTTAATTAGTATAGTTTTGTAACGTTATTATAATAATTATAAAAATTGCATTAATTTCAAGGTATAGCCTTTTATAAATTTGAAAAAAAGAAATTATGTTTACGAAATGAGAAGCCTTCCTACTTAATTTATAGGCTTTAGAATTTGACAACAATTTCACCTGATTTTGAAGGTCCCTGTGATCTAAGTTGGTAAGACGCTAAATCTAGAACACACCTAGTGATTGATTTTCACTTTGAGGGTGGTAGTTAGGCAGGCATTAGAAAAAACCCTACCATTATGGCATTGGAAAGATTCGAACCCACGTACGATCAGTAATTAGTGGTTCTTAATTTTCCCTAATACATTATGGTATTAGAAGAACATGTTTTCTCATTCTATGTTTTTTAATTAGTTCAACATACAAATTAGTTCGTCCATGCTAATTCAGATAAATTCGATGGTACATGCCGCGGCGGAAAGTAGTAATTTTGAAGCGATAGTCGAATGGCCACAATAATTACAAAATGAAATCATAAATGTGATGAATTGACGATACATACATTTATACTTGTATAGGGCATTCCATGTCAAATTGACCATTCTTAAACACGGACCCTTTCGATTGAGCCGATTTTTTGTTTAACTTTTCTACGTCATTGAAAACATTTTGCAGGAAATTTTCAAACTTTTTATCCCAACCCAAAAGGTGATATAAAAAGAGCCTTCTTTTCTCAAATAACTTGTTCTGAAATTTAAAGGGGGGTTATTTTTCCATAAATAAAAAAATAAAAATACAATACATTTGGATGTTTATGTATTATTTTATGTATATGTAGCATAGGAGGTTATTAAATGATTAACCACAGTATCTCACAGATACGGTATATAGATAGTATAATGGCCATCACATCCTTTTATAACGTTATGATGTCAGTGTCATGTCATCAATCGTCGCGTTGGCGATATAGATAGAAGAAAAATGGCACAAACGGTTCATCGACTAGAAAAATAACCATGATATTCATTTTTCTTATTGTTATAAACAACACTTTAACGTGTTAGGTATGACTTTTGTAATAAATAAATGTTACTTTCAACTTGTACAAATTACAACCGCGTAACAATTTGGTCTGTGGTAACAACTGTAACATCTAAGAAAAAGGTAATTACGCAAAGTGACGGTTAACGAAAATAAAAGTTGATGAACGATAATTTTAATTGTTTTAACACATTACACAAAATTCAAAGAACTTTAATTGTACACATTTAAATTCATACTAGTAGCATCTCTACTTGTTTTACAAGTGTAATAAAAACCTGAAACATTTGAACAAAACAATTTATCTCACTTTCCAATATTTTTTGGGTTTTGTTATTCGTTTTAGGTTATTTTTTGTACGGAAAATCGTAATGATGTATAGCCATGTTATAAAGATAGATTCATATTAATAATGTTACAAGTAATTATACGCAACGTACTAACTACGGTACTAGATTAATAGATTTTGTGTTACTTAATATAAGAATTAAAAAAATATTTAGTTACCTATGTAAGGTGTCGTTACCGCAATAGTAAAAAGTACTAAGAAGCTGAGAAGATGTCATACTCGATGGCTGCACTGTGCGCGTCCTGAATATTTATGTATTAACGCAGATGTGACTAAACAGCAAATTGTATACTTTGCTCACCGCCTCAGGCCATGGACGTTGCTTGATGATAATTTATAATTGTACATTTAGTTTGTTGCTGTTTGTTACGAAACCTTAATCAAATCACCAACCGATATACCCTCAATCTGCTTCTTTAAAATCTGTCACATACCTAATAATGTGACTAACTATGCAGTACTGCATTGAGAAATGATTGGACAGTAATTATACTTTACTTAAAGTACACGATTGTATTAGATTGCAGACTTATACCTTTCGTAATATGCTACGTTGGACAAAATACATCCAAGGTATAGCGTTGTATATTCGCAATAAGATAATTACTTATGGATGATAATAACATAGAACTCGAGTTAAATTAAAGCAATATTAAAGCCTCCATAAACCTTCAGTTCTAATTGTACTGTCGAATTGTGCAAATAAACCGTTCGGTTTGGTAATAGAGCAAACAGTTAAAGCATATGTAGTGTTTAACTGAACTGTAATCAAAATAGATCCTATTAGATAAAACTATAATTATATAACTTTACAGTTCAAACCAAGAGCTGTACCAGAGAAACTATCTACATTTATTTTTGGATACGAACATTGATATATAAAACCCAAAATGCACAGACTCCAATGAAAGTAACGCTCAAAACCGTCCTCAAAAGTTCAACGATATACCTAAGTACTTATAGTTATACTATAAGCTTATGTTTTTGCAAATTCAACCTTACGCTAATTGTTTTTACGAAGCAGTGTACAAAAAGTCTAAAGACGCGAGTAACGACAAACTATTTGTTAATGAGCGCAAAATTCTCAATTATGCGCTCATTTTATGCAGACGGCTTTGAGACGTTGACTGTGCATCTTGGGTCAATATATCAATGGTAGCAAGCGTAAAATACGATTTTTAACCTTTGCTTTTATGAAGGTTTATGGACCACGGCCTGTAATCAAACTGAATTGTTAGAAAAAACTATGTAAAAGAAGCTCATTTTAAAACTACGTGAAAGAGTAACGTTACGTTACGTTACGTCCTACGTTAAAGGAAAAAGTAAACTGTTAAAGAGAGAATTAGTAGTCTGTAGTAGCTGTGAGAATAAAACTGGTAGATTGCGTAGTTTTAAGTTAAACGTGTGTAGGTTGTGGGCGCCCGATTTATCTGTCCAGTTAAATCGCAAGGTTAAATTTGAACGTGTGTATTTATATACTTATTTGAAACTATTGCAGCGCCGAGTCGTTCTTACTAACACTCTAATCATCAATCAACGATGATTATAATAATTGAACGTTCTGTTTGATACAATCACTAATTTTATAGCTTGTCTATTTCTAGAATTATTATTGTTGGTAATTTAAATTTACAAAATAAACAGATTACTATCAATGAACACAGTTTTTTTTTTTTCGAACTGACTATGCTATTGACCTGGCAAGATCTTTACAGCTTCACCGGACGAATGAACACAGAATAATACTTTATTGTATTATTAGTTTGTACACTGGCGAGCTTAATGCTGCAGGGCATTTTACTGCAGTTAACCAGCGCTATTGTGGTAAAAAAGTTAATATAGGCGGTGCAAATATAAAAAAGGAAACATTCAATTAGCAGCCTGTAAAAATCCCTATATATTATACGAATTGTTCCCGGGGTTCTGCACGAATTTGTTACTGATTGTTTCAATTAGGTACTATCTGTTGCTATAAATAATCTAGTTTTAGCAAAAAGGATAGCGCGAAAATATTCTGTGTCAGAATATTTTCGCACACCAATTTCCATAAGAGTTTTTGGCGGGATTTTGGTCTGTCATGTAGTGGATTTTATATTTTATTTACAATCTTGTGTTACTTGTATGTTATGTAAAATTGGTGGTGTTTTATGTAATATAGTTTGTTTATTGTGCATAAGTGAAGTGAATGGAAAATAATACCACGAACCATGAATTCTGAGATGCCATAAAAACTCCATGGAAAATTCTAACAAGATTAAGATTAAAAAGATGGATAAAAGAATATATACGAAATATTATATAGAAGATTTGACACTTATGCCTTTATATTAACTTGGACACGGAAGAAAATTGGTTAAAGGATACATAAGAACTACCTATATTGACAACTTCAGAATTGGCAGTATGGATTAATTCCTTCGCCTGTCCTATTAGACGAATATTATTACTACTACCAATTTCCATAACGATCGGCTGAATGGTACAAAAGTGAGTGTGTTGCAGCGTCGTCTAATGGCGAGTTATAGTGAAAAAGAATAAAAATATATTACATATTGCGTGAATTATGACGAACAGTCCTATAAATAAAGGCATCGACTCGTCTGTGTTATAAAAGAAAACGAATTCTCTCACTTTTAAATACTAAACACAAAAAAACTAAATCGGTTAAAAATAGAGGGGGAAAAAGTACTCAACCGTTTTACTATCGCCTATTCATATAAGGATAGATAACTGGTAAAAATTGTAACTTACTATTTAATTGAAATACTCCGTTATAGCACTAACATTAGAGCCTTCTGTCCTCTTCATGTTACTTTAGTTTCATATATATTTTGAAACAACCGGTGCATTGGTTTAAACCAGTGTCATAGTGGTGTAGGGATCTGTACACGAATGGGTTGTGACATGACGCGACGTGATGATAAACCGGTCACAGTGATTGTCTTTTATTTTGTTAGGTTTCAGGACCGACCAGTATAAATTCTACTACCGAAAGGCTTGCAGGCCGGTATGATAGTGACGTCTGCCGATGTATTATGGATACAACGACTGTCACCGTTGTTTTTGGATTTCATTGTACTTACCATCAAGTACAGTACAGTCACTAAATCGCGCTACAATAAAAAAGACCATGCATTCGACTTCATACTAGGTGATCGTTACAGCCCTCGCGGCCATTTATAATGAAGTGGCTTCGATCAACAGTTATTGTTGGTCGAAGTGAAGTGGTGACTGCAGTCTCATGACATCAGTAACTGCGAAGTTACTGATCACGAGAAGTCAAGCCTCGTATGTACTGAGCTTAGTGCTTAGCTTAGCTTTTAGAGGTGGTAGAGCCACGCTGAAGCTATTACCCGTTTCAGCATGAATAGGTCGGCTCGCTCCAGGTATTACCACCCTCTCACAGAAAACCGGCGTGAAGTAACAGTGCTTGCATTGTTGCGTTTTGTTCGGTCAGTGAGAACGCCCGAGGCCCACCTAACCTCTCCTCCCCTCTCCTGCTGGCAAAGCATTAGCGATTCCCCTGGTATTGGTAGTGTCTATGGACGGCGGTGATTACTTAACATCGGGTGACCCGCCTGTTTGTTTGCCGCCTATGATATAGAAAAAAAAATTCATTCTTCTCATCGTAACAAAGTATCTAGATAGGTCTTGTTTGTTTGCCTAGAGGTTGCCATATAAGACAGTGTGATGTCCGATAAACACTACATCTAATAATGGTTTTTTTTTTCTAACGTAACTTGAAAAGTATAATGATATTAATATAGCTAACATCTGTTGTAGTGTAATAATACAAATGTTTCATATCGAAGATTTTGATTAATTATAAAGTATAACGCAATTTCATGCAAGCAGTCCATCCATTAAGAATTGCACACAGTTCTCACGCTGACAGTCGAACACGAGAACACATTAGACGTTGCAAATAAATTATAGTACAAAGCGATTTGTAATAGTATCCGAAAACCAGTGTCTTTATTTGTTCTTTTTGGTATTCATGTGTCACTAGCAAAAACTGTGAAACAATTTACGACTTAATTGTGTTTTATATTGCGGACATCACAAACGTCTTTGGAAATGATGTTAGTACATATATAAAAATAAAACTAGTAACTAATCATATGTTTAATCGTTCATTAGAATATACACATTCAGATTTAATTAATTCCGAGGTGTTTTTGAAGTTATACTTCTTTTGGCGCGTTAGGAAAAAATGATGAGAGTAAATTTTTACGATGCGCGCGCACACCGTCACGAAAAACCGACACCCTGAAGTTACTATAATGCGCGCGCACACCATCACAAAAAACCGACACCCTGAAGTTAGCTATAGTCAACATTTTGTTTCTTTGTATTTGTTGTTTGTATTTCTTTGTATTAAAACTTTCAATGTATTAAATACCTTTTTTCTATTGTTAGTGTCGTTTTTTCTACAAACGTAGAATAAGGTGAAAATTTTTGATAAGATTTTTATCTTGTTACGCCAAAGAAGTATAACTTCTAACGCGTGTACATAAGTACACACACACTTTTTTTATGTAAAATAATTAAATTTAAGAACGATATTCATATAATAAAACCTTTCTATTCGAGCATACATTTTCAACGCGTTGTTCAGTTTTGTTATGTTATCATTATCATATGTTATGGCCGCTCTGAATGTAGCTTTGAATTTGGCTTTGCGCATAGTACAGTCAAGAAGTTAATACAAAACAAATTCAAAATATTAACTTAACATTGATATTTATTCATCTATGTTACGATATTATATGTACAGTATAGTACGTTTTTAAGCAATTATGATTCTAGGAGATATTTGCCTATTACATTAAGTAATAAGAATGTAGTAGTACAACGACCACATTACAACTTTCAAAAGATTTTGTAGAATAAAGATACTACTTTCATTCTGTCATCTTGTAAACGCTTTGACAGCTATTTACGTAAACCTCTTTATTTTACATACATATAGACTATTTGCAAATTATTAGAGATAAAAACGAACAGATAATAAAAATTGAATCATTAATAAGGTAATAAAACAACAGTAAAAACTAGAAATGGACACCAGTAGCTGAACAATAGACAACACTAGAAAAGTAACAGTTCACCACATTATGTATTTGTCAGTTATAATTAAATCCAAATAACGTTTAATCACCTGTTTGGTGAGTTTTGGGTGATCGCGTACTTGGTTGAATGATCCGCCTTATGCAGTATTTGTTTCTATCTATGGGACATATCTTGTAGCATATATTGTGCAGGTATTATGCGTGTTACAATACCGTTATTGTAAATAAAATATATTCATAGTAAATAAATAATTTGTAATAAACAACGCCTTCCATAGAAACTTCATTTTTTAAAGTGGATGGTTGTTCTAACAAAGACAAATCTACAAGAAAAAGAAAAGATCGAAAATAGCAATCACATTTAATTACCAACAACAAAACTAAATTGAATTCTGAATGCAACTGTACTGCAACTAATAATGACAGGACACATGTGTCAACGTGGGTGAAATAGGGGGGCGAGGTGCGCGCGCGGGCGAGCTTGCTCCCCTTTTACCTCAGAGCGGTTAAACAGTTTGACGCGGACTATAATTGATATTATTTTAGCTAAGTACTTTTTAATTAGATACCTATAAAGGAATTTTTATGTTTCATCATCATTATCAGCCTATAGAATACCTACTGCAGAACCATAGGCCTATTGCCGCAAGTTGGTTTGGGCATAATCACTACGCCAACCGTTGACATATAAAAACCCAAGACAAACAGTCTCGAATAAAAGTAGCGCTCAAAACCGTCCCGCAAAAACTCTCCAATATACGTGGTTATAGTTATGCGATAAACTTATGATTTTGCAATTTCGACCTTACATAAATGATTTAAAGTTGTTTTTACAAGGACGCAAGCGACGCGAGTCTATTTGAGATGAGTGAATAATCCAAAAATCCAAAATTATGCACTCACTTTTGTGTGCCAGCTGTAAGACGTTAAGTGTGCACCTTGGGTTTTTGTATATCAATGACGCCAGCCCACAACGCATTGAAAATTTCAAACTCTAAGAAATCCACAGTTCTGGACTTTCCCACATACGGTGGTACTGAAAGAACATTTCTCAGGTTCAGGTTTCCTCGCAATGCTTTCCTTCACCGTCAGCCGATAGTGTTACCAATATAAATTCGTTAATGTACGCATATTCCGCAAAAATCAAAATTCAGAGGTTCGAGTTACGGACATCTAATTGACCACTAACCACTTGACTACCACGACTTTATTTTTAGTTTTATGTTTAATTTTCATTATTCTAAATATATGCCTTTTATTGAATTTTTGAAGGCATTTAATTTTACCTTAACAATATTTCCATTAGCATCAAACGATGTGTTTGATGGACCATAATAAATAACTATTGCGACCTAGTTAAGTCATTTACTATACAAACTATTAAAGACCTGATTACATCAACAAAATTATGTCCTAGGCAGTTATGCCTTGTTTATATATGCGCTGACGCTACTATTATGGTTCCATCGGGTTACAATGAAAACATCTTGGGTGGCAAATTTTGAAATAAGACAACGTAAGACATTTTTTACACGTTGTAAACTACTTTATTGGAACCGATATATATGGGAAGCATATTCAAAACGTGAAAGCATTCGCTGTTGTTGTCCGAAGCACTGCAGCGTCTTGAGTGACTAATATTTTCTTTATATTTACAATATTAAAAAATACAGCTTTATAAGCATCATCCATACCATAAATACGCACATAAACTTCATTGGAATCGAACAACTGATAATAGAGATGACAACTGATAATTTTTGTAGGTGGTAGAGCTACGTTGAAGTTATTAATGGTTTCAGCATGAATGGGTCGGCTCGCCCGGGGTACTACCACCCTCTTACAGAAAACCGACGTGAAGTAACAGTGAGAGCGCCGGAAGCCCATCTCCCCTCCCGTTCCCCCTTCCCTTACTCCCTCTCTCCCCCAAGACAGGTTGGCAACGCACTTGCAACTCCCCTGGTGTTGAAAGTGTCTATGGACGGTGGTGATCACTTAACATCAGGTGAACCACTCGTCCGTTTGCCTCCTATGATATAAAAAAAGAGAGGTTTGGAGTTCAATCGTCAATTAAGGCACTCAGCCAATTTTATCTGACGACTAGCTCAAGGGTGCACGGCACACCTCGGCTTGGGTTGTTGCCTTATACATACATGTAATATTTTTATCGCTAAACGAACGGTAATTACTTTGTTATATCAAAACAAAGGTAAATCATCCGAAATAGCAACATGTCGCCTCGCTTTGCATGTGTTTCAGCCCTAAGCGGTATCCAAACAATTTATTCATAAAACGGGTTTTACGTCTACACCATTATTATGATTATTACTGATGTTTTAGTAATTGGGCATCATCAATAAGTAGATACATGCTATACAGTCTTTAGATTTTGTAATTGACGTTAGTAGTGAATGGAGGCCACTGTAGTAAAGCGAGTTCTTTTAAAGTATGTACTTGGCCATGATAAAATTAATTATGACTTACTATAAGTTCACCTTAAAAAATATTTTGTTCGTAGATCAGTCACGATATTCCGTATTTGATAAATGATTACCTTGTCTTGATAGGTGTATAGGAAGTATTTGTCGAAACTAAGTACATACTTGAGATAAAACTGTCAAATATTAATGATGGGTTCTCTTTACATTAAAAATTAACATAATGAATTTATTAAAGCACTACATACTTTTAGATATAAAAAGTACGTAAAACCGATAAATGTTATCGTCGGGGTAAAAACGTGGACTCTAATATAATGAACCTAATAATGTGAAAATTGTCTATACGGGTTGATTATTTCCTAAAATATATTTGAAACTAGCGAGCCTGCTGACATTGTCACTCTTCCTTAATAAATACTTCCCAATTAGATCGTTGAATTTTAAAGTGCTTAGTTACCAATAGTTGTCATGAAGACAGGCATAATGTGAAAAATGACTTAATCTCTAATTAATTTTATACCACATTTACTGACGATAAATAAAACCATTGAATATATTTATAATTCAAATCAAATAATTTATTTCATTATTTTTAAAAATGTATGTACATACTAACATCGTATATTTAATAGTTTCTATCTCCTTTTTTTCTTGACTTCAGCTCGGCTGCCGCCCATATCCTGAAGTTGTTGTTTTAAGTCAATGAGCTGATTATCGGGCACGTAGCGAATTTCTTCGTGTTCTATGGAGTGTTCATGCACGTTCAGATTACATCCTTCGGGTAGTGAAGCTCGTGCAACCCGTAGGAACGTTCCCAACGCCCAAGCCGGTACATCACTCACCTACAAAACATTTTTATACCTACGTATATGAAATCATACGAATGATAATTACAATAATTATTGTCATGGCCATTATAACCATTACGATCTGTGTAATAAGAAACCATAATTATGATCTTTTAACATTAATGCTAATTATCCAATTTTTAAAAGAGGAAATTTCATACATAGATACATCTTTAAATGCTTTAGGTATACAATACAAACTATGTAAACTCCTGTAAATTAAAAATTTTTACTAGTTACTTTAAGAGGTAAATTTTATTTAATACTAGCGAGCCCGGATGTTGTCTCGCTCTGATATTAAAAAAAACTCTGACAAATTATAGACCTAAACCTTCCACATGAATCACTTTATCTACTGGTGAAAATCGCGTGAAGATCCGTTCAGTACTTTTTGAGTTTATCGCGAACAGACAGACAGGCAGAGGACTTTGTTTTATAATATGTACTGAAGCCTAATTTATATAATTTATTTATTTAAAATACAGAGGTACAATCATAATAAAAATTAATAGGAAAATATACTCTGCTAACAAACAATTTTAAGCCTATAAAATTGTAGTTTCTTAAAACTTTAAATACTTAATAGTAAATGAACGTTGATATGTTTTTTAGATAAGACCTAAATACTATATATTTACGTACGTAGAATTAAGCACGACAAAAAAATTGACCCAAATCTGTGCAGTGGTCTTCGCGATATGAACGCAGATTAGACCTCAAACTCATACCATTATATTTACCTATATATATATTGATATTCATTTATACTAGCCACAAAGTAAACAAAAAAGTGAGTTTTGTAAGCAAATCGTCTAGTAGATGTCACAAAATAACATTGTGATAAAACTGTGATGTAATCTAATATTAGGAATAAATTGTCAATCACATCGATTGATTCACTCGTAAACGTAATCTTTTCAAGACCTTACAAATTATCCAAATTTAAGCTCGTGACACACATGGCTATAGTTTACTTGTAATAATATATAAACTCGAAAAGTGCCAGTTACCAAAAAACACTAACAGCTTGTGATCTGTTATTATTGAATGTTTGCAGAACTGTGATATAAATGTTGTTACAGTTCTCTTCAATCGTTTTGACCGATTTAGCTTTAAGTTCGGGCTTGCGCTTGCTAATACAGTCGAGAGTTTATTACAAAACAAAATTACAGGTATCTAAAACTAGGATTTATTTATCCTCAATTTATCTCGATGTTATATATGTAATATATAATGCGCGTTAAAAGCGGTCAAAAAGATTTGCGAGGACTGAATCTTACCCTTATTCATGTCACCGTCTAGTCCGCGTCTGACATGCTTTTGTACTAAGTAAATACATGTGTATCACTGCCTTTATAGAACTAAACATATTTAAATATATTCAATTAATTACAAAATACCTATTTAATTCAAAGTCGTGACCGCGGAATGTTGATTAAACATTATAAGCAACTAAACATTATTAAATATTGTAATTCAATCTATGTAAGCTAAACCTTCCTCATGATCACTGTATCTACTGATGAAAACCGCATGAAAAACCGATCAGTAGTTTTTGAGTTTATCACGAACAGACAGACAAACAAACGTAGCAGAGGACTTTGTTTTACACTATGTAATGATTATGTTTTTGCCAAAATAAGGATATTTTAAGTTATTTTTTTTTGTTTACGGAAACTTCTATTCCTTCAGTCTCTATTCTCTTATTATAATATTTAATATGTATATTAATACTAACTTATCCAAATATTATGAAGCCGGACTCGTTACCTTGTTAACCTCAAGAGCTTACTACTCAGATTTGCTGTGTTAAACCATACTTATGGCTAGCGTTATCTGCTATAGTTTTACTTTTTCAAAATATGCAATTAGGAGGCCCTTCATTTCATTGAAAATTTTTCTAGACTATATGACATTATGCTACGACCCTAGTATGCTAAACAGACACTTAATACGAGGTAAACCATAACGCATAGCTCAAAATAATAAAATACTGAGTGACTGTTTGTTAGAATGTGCATTAATTAATTGAATATCTAATTTTCAGATTAATATATTAATTAACAGGATGTGAAAGATCGCTTTGTGATATGGAACAAATATTAATAAAAAAATTGCAATGATTTAAAAAATAAAAGAAAGCCCACATTGGATGTAGATATTTCTGCAGGTATTTGTGGTAGGTAATAAATCATGAACAAAGTCGAGGGTGCTATTTTAAAATAGAATCAGAAACAGGTCTATTTACCTGAACATTTCGCTCATAAACGTTTAGGAGATACTCAGCGTCGACGACAGTGCCACCTGGTTTGTAGCGCTGTACCTTCAGCTGTTGTGCTGGAGTCGCCCAACTGTGTACAATATTTGAAATATACATATCTTAATATTTAATAATGAACTTAAGTTTCAAAGGTGCACAAATGGAGATGACAGAAACTTTGCGGGATTCGATTGCAACATCCTTGACGTCTTTTTTTCCTAAAAAAACAGTTACGAATAAACGATCTAATTCGAAATTTAGCAAAATCAAACACTATAGGCAAATGACCTATATGTAATAAATTCACATATGACTACAATTATCCTTCATCCTTAGACTGATTATTGAGGAACATGGGTTGGAAAGGTCTTTTAAGTAGTGGTAGTCCGGTGAAGCTGTTAAGACCTTGCTAGGTCAATAGCATAGACAGTTCGAAAAAAAAGGTCTTTTAATATAAAATAGATCGCAAACTCCTTGTTATTTTCGGTACATAAAAAACTTTGACCTTTATCTTGTTCGGATTCTATAATTAAATTTTCCATATATTTGACATTATATGCTCGACCATGAACAAGTTTTTCTTTTTACTTTAAACACTTAGTTATTTAATCCTATGGCTAAAATGTAGTAATTACTTGTATTGTATTATAATCGGAGATTTAATTCTTTCAGCCATTTTAGGGTGTCGTCAGTAAGAACAGTCAGGTCAACTGGAGATCCATTATATTTCCTTAGTGGGCATTGCTGCATGATGTGTGCTACGGATTGGGTATCCGCCCCGCAGCCACAGCATGGCGAGTCAATACACCCGCACCGATAATTAAACTCTGCACACTGCCCTTAAACTCTGCACACTGCCCGTAAAATAGTTATGACTTTGAACAAAAATAAATTTCATTGTTGACACAACTAATGCTATTAATGTTTAATAATACCTAAAAATTTGCAGATTTTAGTTTCATTTCTTTTACCTCCATTGCAATCAAGTTCGTAAACCACTTTTTTTAATAGTAGAAGGTAAACTAAACACAGTATTTTTTTAGATAATTCATAGGAAAACATACTATGTAATAAGATAATAAGAAAGGAGTATGTATGATCTTTATAGTGTTTTTTTTTCTATGTACAAAAATGATAAAATATTTAGTTTGCTTTAAAAATATTTTCCAAATTAAAAAGATAAATTATTAATTGTTCTTTTTTTTTCGAACTGACAACGGTATTGACATAGCAAGGTCGTAACAGCTTCACCGGACTACTAAGACGAGCACTTAAAACTTTAAAATTAATTCTAAAAATTTAATCTTATTACTTTTGTATCTCATCTAGCCATAAAGCCAATTAGGCAAAGTAACTTGAGTTATATGCAGAAAATTTAATGAAAAAGATTAATATACATGTAACAGTTTTATTCATTTACTGTTATATAATTTTAAATAAATCAATTTCAATGTTTCACATTTAGCAAGGATCACAAGGTGTGGTGGCTCATTTCTTTGGTATAGTCGGAAATGGTTTCAAAGGGTAATCAGAACAACTTACATGCTTATAAAAAAAATTAACTAAAGAAATATTTCCACTGACAATAAATTAAGTACCTTTTTTGCTATAGGAATAATCAATTTGTAAATGTAAAAAAACTAACTTATTTTAAAGCATTAGATAAAACTACAGTAATAATGTATGTATGTTGTACTACACAAGGTATTCTTTGATAACTCAAAATTTGGATATTAATAAGTTACTAAAAAACTGATTACTGATAAGTAAATACACAGAAATATTAGCCTAAAAAGGTCAAGATCGATGTTAGAGAAATAAAGTACACAGGGTCAAAAACTAACGTATGACTATTATCTAATTAAATATTTGAAAAACATACCACTCATCAACTTGTATACCCATCACTTCAGCATATCTGTGTAATTGACTTTGATATGCTTCTAGCAGTGTGTAGTCATAACCTTTGATTTGAAGGTTTAAACAATCATATACCGGCTCATCTGGCTCGAGACTCTAAAACATTTTAGACATAATCTTATATCACAACATACATATTCCAAACAATCTCAAATACAATTAATGAAATTTAAGATAGGTTAAATTTTGTATAAAAAGATTGTATACAAAACTGATAGAAGGATTTTTAGCAGGATCTTAGTCAGTCATATAGTGGATTTTATATTTTATTCATAATCTTGTGTTATTTGACTCTATAATTTGTAAATTGGTAGTGTATAACATAATATAGTTCAGTTATTATAAAATGCCACGAAAATTCCCTGGAAAGTTCCAAAAAGGCAGCCACCAATTTGCTGGAACATTGAAATAGTCACATGACACTTGTAATATTATTACGCACTCGACAATGGTAGTAATAACTGGAAGATTCGTTGCCAAAACTAATATTAAAAAATACTGATACAAGGAAACTCAATGTGATTATGAAAATTCAACTGTATTATTCAAAAGGTGTAAAAAAACTATTCAATAGAATAGAAGACCAGAAGGGTATTTTCTGGCCTTCTTTTGATTAATTGTTGAAAATCTGTCACCTATTGGCAAATTTATAAACTGTAAAACAGCTTATATGTGTGGTTCTTTTCTACTCTTGTGTATTGGAATGGCACCACTAGCTAGTAGATACTAGAAGTAGTGTTTGCTTCCATTAATGTAGCTTCATTACATAGTATAAAACAAAGTCCCCAACCGTGTCTATCTGTCTGTCTATTCGTGATAAACTCAAAAACTACTGAACAGATTTTCAAGCGATTTTCACCACTGGATAAAGTGATTCATGAGGAATGTTTTGGTATATAATTTGTCAAGGAATTTTTTACAATCAGGGTGGGACAACTTCTACGGGACCACTAGTTTATAAATAAAATACAGTCTATGTTACTCGCTGATTATGTATATTTCTATAGATGATTTTTTTTAATTGGTTAAGTACATTTAAGTCTCTCCATTACAAACAAAAGGTCAAATCTTATCTCTTTGTAATAATACTACTATAGATATCCAGTTTTCATACATTATATTCAGCTTCACTCGATGTATGTTAAAAGGAACTTCAATATTGGTATTCCATAAATGTAATCGGTACCATCATATTATTTATTTATTTATTTATAGTTAATAGACATCTAGCTATTTACGAAGATTCAGCTTGATAGTAATTATTTTCATATCAAGGATCTGTACTACTACTTCTAAGCGTAGGACCGGGATAACGTACCACAAAATTTGTAGGACAACGTGATCATTACATTATATACATGTTAACGAAGTAAAAAAAAAAAATCAGCTGGTTAGTAATGATTTTTAATGACTTCGTAATCAATACATGTTGACAGGAGGGGACTCATTAATCAAACCTTACATTTTGTAGGACAAATATTTTTTCAAGTAATTTAGATAATTATATTGAGATTAAAAAAAGAATCCCTCAGTTAGTAATAAAATTTTTGAAACTCATTAAATAAACATATTATGTCCTTGCTACCTCTGTTAGCTACCAGAATCGAGAATTTTCGCACAGGACATTGTTGGGCGTCTTATCAAAACGAAGCCATTTACGAAGATTCAGCTTGATAGTAATCAACGGCAAAAATAGCCCAGGGATCCTGGACTAACAAGCAGCATAATTGCTGATACGTCTATATCACACTGTGTCGAATTTTTTTTTGTCAGGTTTTGGTCACTGCAGACGTTCATTTATTAAAGTAAGTTTATTAGTCCGGAGCCAGTTGTCGAGTCGGTTTTTAAAACCGTGCAATATTAAATACAACATGCTCTCTGACCACTGCCACCGGCCGGCTAGTGTTATCTTTTTTCGCAAGTCTTACCTAGTGTTACCGTAGAGGTCGGTGAGTGCACTACGTTTTGTATATTAGCAACTTGTTTGGCTTTTAAGTACATACAAAACAGTTTGTTAGGTTAGTATAAGGTAAGTTAGACTTACGGTAAAAAATGTGAGCCGGCCACAATAGCGTTTTACGAGCATGGTGCATTTAATACGAAAGTATCAGTAGTCCAGTGAAGCTGTTAAGACCTTGCTAGGTCAATAGTGTAGCCAGTGTGAGAAAAAATCAAAGTATCAAATAATCTAATAATTTTATCTAGTAAAATGCATGATTGTTTTTCAATTTATTTAACTAATCATCACTCTTTAATAAATAGCATACAACAGACTAATTGTGAATTTTAACAGATTCTTTGCTAATTACAAAATCCTCACTAAATACTTATAATACTTGACTAAAAGTTAAAAAATAATCTAGAATGGATAATAGATGTCTAATTACAATTTTGAATAAATTTTGAGTGAGTAAAAAAACAACAAACTAGTGATTATTAATATGTTAATATTAATATATTAAAAATTACAATATATATAATATATAGATATGTCATAAGGGGAATATCAAATAATTACACTCACGTACAATTAAATAATCTGGTTCATATAGGTCGCTTTTAAGTCTATTTTGTTGACACTCCGATATAGGTAAAGTTAATGTTTTAGGTCTGAGGCAATGTCGTATTTTCACCTGAAAATAAATTATTAAATTTATCGTAATATTTCAAACTGCTAGTAGAGAATGAATTGTGTATAATATGCATCATTAAAACAATCATATCTATGTATTCTATAATAGAATGTTTACTCTATTACGATAATGTAAATTTTGTCTTTTTCTTGAGTATTTTTATTCTTTTTTTTCGAATGAACTATACTCACTAAATTAAATATTCTATTAGCAAACATAATAACAGTTTATTTCTCAGCTGGTCTTATTCTTACTGCTGTTACTCATGTGACAATAGAGTAGGTAAAGAAATCTTATTTTATCAGAGAAAGAGCATACAACAAATATACACTTCAAAATATCTTTCAGGTTATGTGACGCCATTGCCAGATAGCTATTTACTCTTTCCCCCAAAGAGAGTAATAAGTGTCTTTCCCCTAAATCTACCACAAAATGCCGTTAAGCTTCGAATTCAATAAATAAAATACTTGCTAATCTTGCTTGTGATAACTTCATTTTTGTTTCGTCGTACATTATTATACGACTCATGTCGTATCAATTTGTGGTCACCACTCTCTACCGATATAATTATTGTTTATTTAAAAAGAACTTATGAATAAAACTGTCTGTAACTGTCACACGCAATTGAAGTAAAATTTCTTTGGCATTATAAGAGATGGCAAACATAACCAAAAATTCTATTTTAATTTAATTTGTTACATATCATAATAACCTGTTCGTACTTTTCTATATTTTATTTACTTTATAACAAAGAGTTGCTAATAATATTTCCTGTGTTATTAAGGTTCCAAATTAGCTGATAGATGGCACTATAAGTAATGAAGCTTTGATTTACTTTGTTACTTACTTACATTGAAACCAGATAGCAGCACGGTCGCGCGTCCATATCTACATGATTAATTCTATCGTATAATTTTTATTATTATTCAATTTAATATTTTTTCTTCCAAAATTTTTGATTTTTTTATAAACTATTTATTCACATAAATTCACATATTTATAAAAATCGGGAAAAATTAAAATCTCCAGCGAAAGTTCAACACCTATAAGTGCAACAAAACTTTCTCGTTCGAGATCATCTATCTTAGAAAGAATGGAGAAATTACTGTCAGTCTGGATCGAAGATTTGAGTAAGAAGAACACACCACTAAGTCAAGATCTCATATGCACAAAAGCAAAATTTTTGTATGAGATGCTGAAAACAAAAGAAGGAGAAGGGAGTGCCACTCCGACTTTTGCTGCCAGCAGAGGCTGGTTCCATCGGTTCAAGCAGCGTTCTAATCTTCATAATATCCACATAACAGGCGAGGCGGCCAGCGCGGACATTCAAGCTGCAGCTGAGTTTCCAGACAAGTTTCAAGAGTTCGTTAGACAAGAGAAAATTCCTGCTTGTCTCATCTTCAATGTTGATGAGACCGCACTTTATTGGAAAAAAATGCCATCTCGAACATTCATTTCTAAGGAAGAACGTCAAGCCAGTGGTTTCAAAGCTGCGAAAGATCGACTAACACTTCTGCTGGGTGGTAATGCCACTGGTGATTTCAAACTGAAACCTTTACTAGTGTACCATTCAGAAACACCCCGTGCAATGCGAGGCACAGACAAGACAAGTCTACCAGTTGTGTGGCGATCAAACAGAAAGGCGTGGGTTACACGGGAAATTTTTCAAGAATGGTATTCTAATAGTTTTTGCCCATCAGTCAAATCATACTGTGACAGAAATGGGCTTGAACCTAAAGTTATATTACTTTTAGACAATGCCCCGGGACATCCTCACTTGATACGCCCAGAGACTTAAAAGTGTACGTAAAGTTCCTTCCACCAAACACTACGTCAATATTACAACCTATGGACCAGAGAGCAATAGCAAACTTCAAAGCTTATTACCATCGCCGCACTTTTAGCCAACTAATTCATGAAACTAACGGGGAAGGAAGACAGTCTATGCGAGAGTGGTGGAAGTCATACAAGATTATGAAGTCTATTCACAACATAGAAGAGGCTTGGAAGGAAGTTAAAATGAGTTGTATGAATGGGGTGTGGCGTAATCTTTGGCCAGATGTATTGGAAGCACCTAGAAGAATTGTCCAGATGCAGAGACAAGTGCTTGAAGACATTGCTGCAATGATTGAGGGGTCTGAACTTGAAGATGTCACGGTAGAAGATCTCGTAGAACTTGTAGCAACGCACGACGATCCTATCAGCAATGAAGATCTGATCGAGTTACAGAATAATCCTATCTACGATGAGGAAGAACAAGTAGAAGAGAAAGTTTTATCTTCAGGGGAAATACAAAATGCACTTTCAAAAATTTATTCAGGTTTGGACATATTGCAGAGTATAGACAATAATGATGACCGTGTCTTGACCGTGTGTCAAACAATTAAAAACAGTGTTGGGTGTTATGAACGTATTTTACAAGAACGTAAACAAAACGCTACCCAAAAGACAATAGATGTATTTTTCCGTAAAAAATAAGAGTATGTATTGCATAAAGTGTTTTTAGAATTAAAGTGATTGATTAAAATGATTTGTATTTTTTTGTATTAAATTTTGACTATGTTTAATCATAAACCTCGATATACGCGAATTTCAGTTAACACGATTTTTTTCGGAACGTATCCCTCGCGTAAAGCGGGGTATTACTGTATTTATATCGTAAAATAATAATAATAAATAAATCTATAATTGATATAGTGATATGATATATCTGTAGATCGATTATATATCTATAATCAATAATTAAATGATATCAAAAACAATTTTTTTACCCACCACCGTTGCACTGTGGTTGAAGCTGCTGGTATTATATTATGTTAGTATACGGCTTGTATGGTACATATATTATAAACTCTTTTGCAAAATAACGGGCGATATATTTTTTCTCTATTTCAACGAATATTACAAGAAAGAGCTTTTATTAATTTGACGATGTATTGCCATGTTATTTGAAGCATCGTTGCATGATTCTTTACATACCAAATTAAAATTTTAAACTAACAAAAGATAATTAATAATTGACGCGAATTGCTAAAACTCTAATTTGGCTATTAAAATTTTAAAACTGTATATTTTCTGCAAATCAAACAATTTATTATTTCTTTTTACGTTAAATAAATACATTAATAACCAAACACAGTACGTGTGGTTCGGTTGTGAAAAGAGGAGGAAGGGATTAAATTAAATAACTCTTCGGAACACACTCAGTGAGACTATGTTCCTGCGCAACTGAAGCGACATTATATACACTGTTACGTCTGCATCATTCACAATGCGGACACCCCGTCTCTGCAACCTGTCCAGGGTATCCAAGAAGTATTTTGCGGAACCGTCCCAGAGGTGCGAGCAGTATCTTACGCAAAGCCAAACCGTCGCACCCTGTTCAGGATCCCGAGTCTCCGAGATGCAGTGGAGATCACGCTTTCGAAGTAATCCCTAGGATAGAGGTCGCTGCCTATATCTATGCCCAAGATATTGAGGCTGTCTTGCATTGCGACCGAGGCGTTCTCAAGA
The DNA here is from genome assembly GCA_036509395.1 of Antheraea yamamai. NCBI lineage: Eukaryota > Metazoa > Arthropoda > Insecta > Lepidoptera > Saturniidae > Antheraea > Antheraea yamamai. Next base: position 12,771,496 of record AP028435.1, on the reverse strand, counting down.
GCTGGAAGGGTGGTAAATGGGGATCTTTTACAGGAGAATATATTGATTCGTTGAATATTTCATTTGCTTTACAAAACATTAAATATATTATTGAGTGAATATATTGATATATCATAACATGGTAACACCGAATAGAACTGACACAATACATCGATATATTGTCGATGTCCCTTTAGATACCTAACTTCTTTACGGTTTCTTTTAAATTTCATGTGGCAACATTGCAGACATCAGTGAAATGGGAAGAAAATTGTAACAGCAAAATTTGTGTTCTATAAAATATCTAGGAAGATACAACGTTAATGGTGATCTATTTACGTTAATTATTTTTTAGGTCATACCCAAGGTATGGCATCCACTGGAAGTACACCTTTTCCTAAATGGCAATTGGCCATTCTTCTTAGTGCACCTTTGGCTATAGGTTTAGGTTACTTATATTTACGGAATAGATTAGAAGATCCGGAAAAGAAAAAGGTAGCAGATTTAAAAGCAAAGGCGACCATCTCTCTGGATAATGAAGAAAATAACGCAAAAACGGCGGAGAGTGCTATCGATCGCGCTATGAAGCTAAAGGCAGCCGGAAACCGGGCTTTTCACTCTGGGGAGTATGACAAAGCCATCACATTGTACAATGAAGCGATTGAAGCTTGCCCTCCCGATCGTTCAGTGGATCTTGCAACGTTTTATCAAAACCGTTCTGCATGTTACGAGAAACGCGAGATGTGGGAGCAAGTTAAAGAGGATTGTACTTTTGCGCTGAAACTTAACGAGAAATACGTGAAAGCATTCCTGCGACGGTCACGCGCTGCTGAAAAAAGCGGTGACCTAGTCCTAGCACTAGAGGATGTAACATCTGCATGCATACTTGAAAGATTTCAAGTACAAAGTTCTCTTGTTAATGCTGATCGTATATTGAAAGCCTTGGGGAGGCAGCATGCTCGTGAAGCACTCGCCAAACGTCGACCGGTCATGCCCTCAAAACATTTTATCAAAACATACTTTTCAGCATTCTCTGAAGATCCCATTACTCATATCCTAATAGAAGAAAATTATGTAGATGGCTTTGCCAAAGCTAAACAAGCTCTTGATAAACAAGACTATGAATCGATAGTTGATGAGTGCACAGCGGAGCTTGATTCCAACGGTATGTACACAAATGAAGCATTGCTTTTACGTGCTACCTTCTATTTGTTGTTGGGACGACATGAAGAAGCTCAGGATGATCTTGGCAGAGTAATTGAAAGCAATGCTGATACTAAAATAAGAGTCAATGCTCTGATAAAACGTGCATCATTATTCACGCAATTGGAAAACACTGATAGGTGCTTGGAGGACTTTGCTCAGGCTGCACAATTGGACCCGAATAATTCAGATGTGTATCACCATCGCGGACAAGTATACATGCTATTGGAGCGTATGGATGAAGCGACAGCAGAGTTTGCCAAAGCTGTAGAACTGAATCCAGACTTTTCTATTGCATATATCCAAAAGTGTTATGCTGATTACCGTCATGCTCAGATAAATAAGAATGTTGGTGCTCTGACACAAGTCAGGGCAGACTTTGAAAATGCATTAGAAAAATTCCCACGTTGTGCTGAAGCCTACATCCTCTATGCACAGGTATTGTCAGATCAGCAGGAGTGGGGACGCGCAGAAGCTCTATTTGACTCAGCTCTAGCAGTTGATCCAAACAATGCTACTCTGTATGTCCACAAGGGACTGGTGCAACTCCAAAAGAGCACAGATTTTGATAAAGCTGTGAAATTGATCAACAGTGCTATAGAAATGGATGACAAATGTGATTTTGCATATGAGACGTTAGGTACTATAGAAGTACAAAGGTGAGATAACCCTTCAAAATTGCTACTTATTTTTAGATTTTAATGCAGACAATAAATTTATTTAGCTGCAACTTTAAAGAAATTACAAATTGTTGGGAATTTGGTATAGAAACGTTTTATTCAGTATAAATATTACAGTTATGTGTGGTTGCATATAGATTGGTATAGTAGTAGTCTTACTATACAGATACTGTTTCACAAGAGTGTATTTTGTAACACATTGTCAATTATGTTATCAATGAGTTATCAGAAGGTGAATAAACAGTTAGATATGATTGGTATGCTCCAATAATCTGATCTATCCTTTTCAATACAATACAATAATCGTGTTACATAATTCTATGAATTATTATTGAATAGTACTTTTTATTAGAATATTAATATTCAGTTTTTTTTTGTTTCTTTAGTTTTATATTGCTATGTATAAATAGTAAATCAAATAAGTATAATAAAAATGGGTCTAGAATGGCAATTAATTACTATTGCAATTATTCTACCAGTCCTATCTTATGTAATCAAGGTATAGGTTTTATTATTTTTTAGATTTAGTCTTGACAATTACTACAGTCAAATCGTTTAGAACAACATACTGGTTACATTGACCCAGCACAAAGGTCCCAGCTAAATGCCGTATCTCAAAAATATCACTGGTTGTTACGACTATCGGTTTTTACAACTAAATATGAGTACCTAAGTATGAGTCCCTTTGATGTTGTTTTAACAGATTTTGGCTGTATTTTCAAAGACCTTTGAATTTATTTCATCTGAAATCAAGTCAAAAACACTATTCAATTTAAGGCCTAAGAAGGCACTTATGAACATCAAAACTACCATCGGTTCGGAAAACAACCGAGTCATCGAGAAGAACTGGCAAGAAACAAGATCTGGTTTATCTTTTTAACAAATATATGTAATATTTAGAATACAATAGGTGCATGTCACAATTACTTTTAATGGATGCACATAGATGAGTCTATTACAAACATCACCATCTTCACATATTGATCCACTCTATAATAGCCTTTTGTAATCCCAAAACCCGTTTGACATGGCGCTTAAATTCACAATCCGGCAAATCGGTAATATCCTTTGGGATTAGATTGTAAATAAAACTTCAAATATTTATTTCCTTAATTATATTTTTTTTCATTTCAGAGGTAACCTCAAGAGGTCGTTGGAACTGTTTGAAAAGGCTATATCATTAGCAAAAACAGAACTTGAGATGACTCACCTGTTTTCACTGAAAGATGCAGCTGCTGCTCAGCTTAAAGTGTCTGAACGCTGGGGACTTGATTGGACTGTGAGCTAGGTTTTCCCTAGCCATTCTGCCACAAATTCAACGAGAATAATACGTGGCCGTCCATGTTAACCAGATATGTTGGAAATTATAGTACCTTTCCATTTGTAATTGTTACATAAATTAAAAGCACTATTGTCTATTAGTTCTTATTTAAATTTAATCATTCATTTCAAATATATTAATTATTCTTCATTTACTTAGTATTGTCAACATAGGTGTAAAAATGCTGGGCCAGTATATATTCTCGTTGTGAACTTGCCGCCGCTAGCTCCTCTAATTTTTAACCAAATGTTGACAATGACCAGTTTCACTAAAAAAAAATGGGTTTTCATTTACATAAAAATATATAATTATATTATCTTTACCATATATACTATACTTTTTCTTAACTATTCTTAAATCATATAACAATGCATATACATTTTTGCTTTTATACTATAGGTATTTACAGGCACAATAATTTAAATGTTCAAGTAATTAATGTCAAATTAACTTGTTTGCCCTCAATTTGCTTTAGTTTTATGGTTTGTATTACGTAATAATGTAATATAAATGTCATAGAATAACAAATTTAGATGAGATTCGTAAACTTTTTGAATAATTTTAATAATTAAAGTAGTACTAATATTGTAGGTACATGCTACTTCGATGTGGTATAAAAATTTAGCTATCAAAATTTACTTCACATTGAAGGCACCAAGTACCTGATTACATTTACAAAATTGTTGTGTAATATATAAAGTGATGATATGGTTTTGCATTTATTGTAACAAAATTTTAAGGTGACATTGTTTAATTGAAATATTAATGTCATGTAGTTATTTGCATGTTTTTAAAAAAGTTTATGGGTAAGTGCTATTTTCCGCTTGCCCAACTTTTTCAGATCATTCCTTCCTTTAATTCAGGTTGATATCATTTTTATGGTAATTAATAGAATATGCTTAACGAAACCCTGATTTGACTGGAAGCGCACCACATCAACATCTTCTACTAGAAAGTAGTAGTGCTTGCACTGCGGTGTTCCGTTCAGAAGAGTGTTTGGTAATACATACTGGAAAATTAAACATTTCAGTTATGCCCTTATTAGCAGCAATCTTTTATGACTGGCCTCACGGCAGCAGTTCTTTTGTGGTTGGTTATATGGTGATGCTGTAGTGACCATTTAACATACAATACAAACATGAACTAGAGATGGGTGATTATGACTTGTGGTGTGTAATGTGCTTGTAAATGAATAGTGAGTCAAAAACGAATACCTTATTTGTTTACCGTTCCGGTACATTCGACTTGCTAAGTGTCATTTCATTGTGAAAATATTGTATTTGTAATGTTTGATATTTAAAATATATCCTTGTGGTAAATTCTTATATTAGAACAAAACAGATTATACAATGTAGAAAGATTTTCAAAATAAGTTAGGTATGCTTTTCTGAAGTTTATGTAGTTATAATATTCTAGTCTAAAAAATTGTCATTCGGTCCCTGTTTATTTCTTTATTTAAATATACCTAAGTGACACATGATGTCGCGATACTTATTCATAACCGTTATATAGTTGGTAATATTTGGTGAAATGGCTAATATACTGTATGTAGATAGAGGAACGAAAGTTTTCAATTTAAAATACATGAGCTGCGGCGCGAGATTGTAATGGACGATGTCTTTATTGTAGTTTTAGGTTGTTTTGTATTTAGTTTCTGGGTCCAAAACTAAAAACGCTACAACTTGTCGAGTTTTGTTGTTACAATGTTTATTTAGGCTACAGACGAGGGTGGGTAAAATTGCTTGTTACGAGTTTTACGGCGCTGTGATGTGTACGTAAAGGGTGCATTCAATACATTTTTATTACTTTCTTTTTAACAAATCGCGCCTAATTATCTAGCTATATTTTAATAAATTTACAGTAATTATTGTTACAATAAAATTATGATAAATTGAAATTGTTGATTGCAAGCCTATAATGTTTTGAATGCACCATAAGATAGTTAGATTGCGAATAGAGAGTCAAGCTCGTACGACGGTTCTATAGAGTTGTTACCTCACCGATAGTGGATAGATATAAATTTATTGAAACTACGAAATAAATTACTGAAGCAAATGTTCGTCTTTTATTTACTGACTGTTAGTTGTGTTCCTCAATGATATTATAACTAAAGTTACCTCACCTACATGATATTTTGACAAAACAAATGGAACGATAACGCACACATACATAAAGTAATATTGTGAGACCACGCTGTCTTAAATAAAATGTGGAAGTAAGATGGCGTATTCTCAATATCGGTGGTGAAAAAGAAATAGTTATATGTTGCTTAGATACGGGCAGATTGGCGGGGTAGTCGTCAAAAATAGGAACTAGCCAAGTTTTAACAAGGCGTCGAATATGACGTATCTACTTTTCTCTCGTACAAGTCGCGTTGTCATTAAAATTACAAGAACTTTTATAGAGTGGACCTATTTTACGTACAAATGTGACGTTTAGTGTAAAACATTTTTTTTTTATGAAATCTAGGTAGATGGGGATATAACATGTTTAATTTATGGATTTACAAATACTAGTGTTTATGATATTATTTATGAATTGCATAACTAAAATACAATCTTTACTGTGTTATAATGGTACAATTACAAATAGGAAATTTGGACAAGATCCTATATACGGTGGTGTGTTTACGCCTAATCAAAGAATTATAAAACTACGATGTTCGTTGACAGTCTTCTGTCCAGGTTAGTGAGAAATATTATACTGATACCTATTTTTTCCATTTTTCCCATTGTCCCGGCCTGATAATAAAAGAAAAAACATTGTCGTCAAATTATATACCTAAACCTTCCTCATGATTCACTTTATCTACTGGTGAATACGGCATGAATATCCGTTCAGTAGTTTTTGAGTTTATCGCGAACATACAGACAGACGTTTGTTTTATTATATGTAGTGATTGTTGCAGTATTTATTATTTTCTTAAAGGGTTATTTATAATATAAAGCTATAAAATATGTAGTTGAAAAAGCATTACATAACAAATTAGTTACAATAAGTAAAAGAAAGGTAAAGCACCTGTAAGCTTTCTTACATATTGTTTAAGACAAAACAATATTTTTGAAATATTTGCTACACTGTACTTCGTAGATGTACTGCGTAGATTTTATTTTAGTCATCCATTTAAATACTAGCTCGTCTTAAATATAAAGTTGGTCTTATGACGGAATAAAGATTTACTAATGATTTTACCAATAATTTTGTGACTGGATTACAATATAAACCTAAATAACAATAAAATATAGTCTAGCGCCACCTAGTGAGCCATAGTAAAATTTATATCAATAAAAAATGTGTGCGTGTACTAGTGTACACACGTAAGAAGTGAAACTTGTTTAAGGCCTTATTTTTCGCAAAATGATCTATATGCAACTTTCCAGAAATTGGTTAAAAAAAAAAAAAAAAACCCTTTCTTTCTTTATGGCAAACAATTTCATTAATATATTAAAAAATAAAGTTAAATTAGATAAAGTTTAAACAAAAGGATTTTATTATCATAGACATGAATACAAAAAAGATGGCGCGTAACGGAAAAATGTGACGGTAAATTTTTTCCAACGCCGATAAAGAAGTTTCACTTCAAAAATCTCGAACACAAAACTTTTAGGCGTTCGTATTTTCATGTTGTTTTTTAACAATCTCAGATGAAATATATATAACGTATAAATTCCAAGTTAATTATGTTCAAGTATCTATACTAGTCTATACAAATACTTTTAAGAATAACTAGTGATAAAGCGATAAACAAGTATAATTTACAATATTAGTATTTACAAATACGATAGTTCATTCAGTATCATTTTCTCCTCTGCTTGTCAACCGTTTTTTAATTATAATTTGTTTTGTTTTGTAGCTTTTGATTACCTTTAGAATTATCAACAAAAAACATTGAAAATAGTTCGTGTTTTTCTGTACCATCGATGAGACCAAGCCTTTATTTATAAATATCATTTGTCATACTTCACGCGCTCCTCGCGTCTACAATCTACAATATTTGTACAATACTCTACACCGATAATATGTTATCTATATCTACACATATAATAAAAATAAAGTGTGTATGTAATATCGAAATATTTTTTTTTACTGATTGGGTACGAAAGTATACACGCTACTGATACCAAAAATGCCATTTTTAAAACTTTTGTCGGTCTGTCTGTCCGTTTGTTCCGGGTAATCTCCGAAACGGCTGGACCGATTTTGACAGGAATTTCACTGGCAGAATTACAGCGGATTACTTAGGCTACTTTAAATTAGACTATCCATTAACTGCGGCTTCGTCTGCAATGCTATCTCCAAAACGGTTGGACCGATATTCACGGAACATTCACCAGCGGATAGCGAACATCATAGCAAGTAATTAGCTGTTAACCGTGTTTTCGTCCGTAGTACTATCTCCAAAACGGTTCGACCGATCTTCACGAAACTTTCACTGGCAGATAGCTGATCTTATAAAAAGTAATTCAGGCAATTTTAGTCTATACTAGCTGTTAACCGTGGCTTCGCCCGCAGTGCCATCTCCAATACGGTTAGACCGGTCTTCACGAAACTTTAATTAACAAATATCTGAACTTATAAGAAGTAATTCAAGAAATTTTAGTTTATGCTAGCTGTTAACCGTGGCTTCGCCCGTAGTGCTATCTCCAAAACGGTTCGACCGATCTTCACGAAACTTTCACTGGCATATAGCTAACCTTATAAACAGTAATTCAAGCAATTTTAATTTATACTAGCTGCTAACCGTGGCTTCGCCCGCAGTGCTATCTCCAAAACGGTTAGACCGGTTTTCACGAGACTTTCACTGGCAGATAACTGACTTTACAAAAAGTAATTTACGCAACTTTAGTTTATACTAGCTGTTAACAGTGGCTTCACCCACAGTGTTTTCTCCAAAACGGTTAAACCGATTTTCACGGGACTTTCACTGGCAGGTAGTGAACCTTATAAAAAGTAATTTATTTTAATTAAGACTAGCTGTTAACCGTGGCTTCGCCCGCTGTGCTATCACCAAAACGGTTAGACCGATTTTCCCGAGACTTTCACTGGTGGATAGCGAACCTTATAAAAAGTAATTGAGGTTATTCTATTTCAGACTAGCTGTTACTCGCGACTTTGTCTGCATGAAATTTTGCAAGATTTCAACTCATTGTTTATTTTTAATAAGAGAGATAATTATCAGCTTATTTTTTACAATTCGACATAATAATTATTAATAACTTTAATGATATAGAGTTCTTCCTAATAAGATCTTAGATTATAAACGTATTACGTAGAAAGTGAAAATATTTTTTATTAATATGTACCTTAAACCCGATTTTTAAACATTCGTTATTGGTGCTCCGCTCCTATTGGTCTTAGCTTGATGATATATAGCCTATAGCCTTCCTCGATAAATAAGCTATCTAACACTGGAAGAATTTTTAAATAGGACTAGTAGTTCCTGAGATAAGCGCGTTCAAGCACACAAACTCTTCAGCTTTATAATATTAGTATAGATTCGGTCGAGTAGTTTAGGAGAAGGATTGCTAACACACACTGGATTTATTTTTACAAAGAGAAAGATCTAGCTGTTTCATTGCAGAAATAAAAACAACTATACTATAAGTACCTTGAGATCTACAGAACTCTATGTCTATAAAACTCATAGGTTATTATAATACAGGCTATTGTCGTGCAAAAGTCCTCTAAGTTTTTAAAGAGATTTTGAGTAAAGATTGATGCGTGAACATCAAATGCATACATGTATATAGTTTTCGAAATTAATGGTATTGCCAGGTAACTATGCTTAATCTTCTTTCATAAATCAACAAACTTATGACGCTGTCATTTTTAGTTGATCTATATGATCCATTGAAAAGATTAAATTCAATATATTTTTATTTTATACTTAATAATATGAATTTGTAACACAGGGGGCTCCATTTGACTTACGAGTAAAAATGTCGAAAATTTGTTTCATATTAATTTGTTATTTTAAAATAAGTACCGCATTATATTGTTACAACTGTTCGTCGACTAATCACGAGTGGAACGGCTGCGAGGGAGATTTTGTACCCTCTATTTTGATTTTTAATAATACTAGGAATTACTTAATTAATTGCACGGGAGGTACGGTAACTATTTACTCCTGTTCTATATAACTACTAAACTATATATATATATATTTTTTTATGTATTATTTAAACTTGGATGTAATTTGATGAAATATATTGATATAATGAGATAACGATGAAGAAGACAGAGAGAAAAGAAGAGGCAAATACATACGTTACATTCAGCGGACCTTGTGTATGAAGTTGCTCCCAACCATTTTAACTACATCTACATTATATATTTTTTTTATTTTGACAGATAATGCGATGTGTTTTGTGAGATCGTGGTCTGCACGTGCTCGTCATTCGTGGATAGTACAGCGAGGTTGTTATCAACCTACCAATGACGACCCATTGCTAAGAAGCATGACTACCCCTACACGGGCAATGACTTGTAAAAATGATAGGTTGGCTATCCTTTTATATACATCTTATGTACAAACGTTATTAATTATTCTATGGAAATTCGTAACCTCTTCCTGAAGAACCTTGAAAAGAGACATAAATAAGAAATTTGTCAACAACATTTTAACATTACAAAACCATCTAACTATCGTACCTAAGTGTTTTATAATCTGATAAATTAACTCTTAAGAGTATAATACTTTTAATTATCTAATTACTAGCGGGCCCGGCAGACGTTGTCCCGCCCTGATCATAAAAAAATCCTTGACAAATTATATACCAAAACCTTCCTCATGAATCCCTTTATCTACTGGTGAAAATCGCATGACAATCCGTTCAGTAGTTTTTGAGTTTATCGCGAACAGACAGACAGACGCGGTAGGGGACTTTGTTTTATACTATGTAATCGTATGACGACGGTGAAGATGAAAAATAAATTACTTAAATATATAGTTGCATATGCCTACTACGTATATTCAAATTAAAGTAATATCGCGAAGTAATTATTTTTATTTATTATAAATTTCCCACTAATTTTAGTGAATGTAGTAAGTAGTCAGAGTAAGAAATATTAGTGAATAAATAATTAAACTTATATTAATCTTATTTATGATAAAATATGAAGAATAGTGATATTAGTATCTCAATTTAAAAATATATTTAATAGTAATGGGTGTGTTCGTTATGTCTTTAGCTTCACCAACTTCGTTTGAAAGTAGTTTATAATTATAGTGCTGAAAAATATAAAAAAATGATATCAGTAAAGTAAAGTATAATACTCCAGAGTTTTGTATGTTGATATTGCTACTGACAAAAAAAAGATATTCACCGTGCATATTTCACCTTAAAGTCCAGCTGGTTTTAATTTCGACTTGTATTTTAATTTTTCAATGACATGTATAATTATTGTAAACGTTTTGTCCTCATAAAATAAAGCGTAGGTATTGATGTATAATCTGTATTCTGGATATTCTTTTTGTATATTTTATCATTACTATTTCGCCTTTCTAAAGGAAATTATAAGCATGCTTAGTATATGAGTATTAAGTATTATTACTCGATAAGTTTTAATAAATACTTTCTCTTGATTATAATTTATAAACTATATTTTAATTAGTATTACTTCATCCCTGTAAGGATATAAGTTATCCCTTACCTTCCTAGGTATTTAGTTTCTTCATAATCAATGTACAGTATATGAGAAGTATGATGTCACTATATTAATAAATGTAATATAATTTTATTTATTAAGTTCGATTTCTAAGTGTGAAAACAATTTTTTATTTCAGGCTCGCTGAAGCGGAATATAAGGTCTGTCTTTGTAAAGCAGACTGGTGCAATACAGCGTCCAACATCCAACCGTATAATATTGTATCTCTACTAAAAATAATGAAACCTGTTATTACATATGTAAATAATGTATATAGATACATTATTCTCATTAAGTAATTGGGTTAATTGTACATTAATACTCAGTTATTATAATATGCCCATATATTGATAATACTTATAACGTAAACCCTTCACCAATGTTGACTCCGTATTCACACAGCAAAGGATCGCAATAAATGTCACTTTATGGACTTATAAGCAGCTTTCACTTTATCTAAGGTGCTTCTGTCTATTTCTGCGAAAAGGATGGTAAGAAATGTCTGTGTCAGTGGGCCGCGTCCGCTGTGATCTCAGGTTCGCTACGTCGATCGTGTTTTTTTTGTAGACATACAATCTACACCTACATAATTAGAAAAATGGAAAATTATCACTGGAAATGCATTCGAAAGCAAAGAAATGTTCTCTTTAAAATGATCGTGAAGTATCAATTTAAAATTATTATTAATTAAGAAGATAAATACAGACTTATAGTTATGTTTTTATTGTAAACAAACTCGTTACATAAATCTTTTCCTAATATGAAATTAAACGTACAAAAATTTAATAAATAAGATTATACGTACAATAAAGTTAATACAACGAATGTCTTTAGACATAACGATTCAATACATTTTCTACGATGACTTAATAAAAATTATACTATGAATGAATCCCATTCTTTTAGTGAATAAATAATAAATTAAAAGTACGACGAAAGCTGAATGATATCAGCCGGTGGGGTCATATTAATTTTAATACTTTAGAAAATAAAATTTTCGACGATCCTTCATCCTCAAGTAATATTTCTCAGAAGTTGGAAGAAATATCACATTTCTAGTTGTTCCACAAGTACCTACATCTAATTTATATTATAAGGTTTGAAAGTTCATCTATCTTCATCTTCTGAATCGCTATTATCATCGTCATTTGTAAGATCATCTACAGCAGCACTGGTATCGCTTGTAAACGCTTGCGCAATAAGCCCAGTTAAACTAGTTTCATTTCGTTTTCCCTTTAAAAAGCTATAAACATACTCCTGTATAGAATTTGCATCAAACGGTAGAAAATCATCAAGGCTTACTTCTCTTTTAGGTCTTAGTTCTTTAGATGAATAATTATTATTATCACCACTGTCAACTACACCTTTTCTATACACTTCTAGAGGAACTTCACTACCATCACTTACGTCGTATTTTATACCGATATCCGCTTCCTGAATTTCTATAGATCCAAGACCGTTGTCGACTAACGATTTTAAATTTTGAAATCGGCTAGTTCTATTCATATCTCTTGGCTTTTTAATATTCTTATCTTTAATTGGGTGTAAATGTTTTACTTCATTGGTTTCGTTAGGTTTTGGTATCTCATTGTTTATTGTGTGATCATTATCAATCGGTTTTTGCTTAGAACTATACGTTTTTACTTTAGAATGTCCTTGTATTATTAAGTACATCGGTACTTCTGAAGTAGACTTAAAATATTCAGAATTTTTTGAAACTGTAACTGGTGATGGGGTAGTATAACGCATATTTAAATATGGATCGTGAGTAAACACATGGGAATTCTCCTTCGGAGCCAATGTACTTCCCGTAAATTTGGACTGTGGTGGTGGTGGTTGCATGGTTTGCATTGTTTCAAGTTTTATTTCTTCGATTCTCTGTTTGTGAATAATTGGTTTATTTTCAGATGCATGAGCATAAAGATTATCTTCAGGCCTTTCTGGACCATTGATCAAAGGCATTGACATCATCGGACCTAACATATCGAAGATACTTACCGCTGGATTTGGTTTCGTATTCTGGTCATATGCAACTGTCGTTGGCTGAGACAATAAAGTAGTTTGTCTTTCAGTTGTCGTTTCTTCATAATATTCATGATTATCGGTCGTATCTGTTGTAGTTTCGAAAGTTGATACTTCTGTAGGCCGGGTAACAGGTGTAAATGCTACTGAAGATTGTTCTGCGGCGTGTATTGGCGGTAATACCGTAGGTAGAAATGTAGGTAATAGTAATGTATTAGTAGTCACTGTCAGTGGTAACGAACCTTCAGATAACGTAGGTTTATAAAACATATATGGTTGGCTTACTAATTTTATATGCTCTTTAGATATAAGATTATGAGTATCATTTTCAGAATCAATTTCTTCAATCGGTGTTGTAGGACCCCAGCCAGCATAATCACTGCTTACTGCGTTGTGCACCATATATTTTGTGTCATTTGCACCAACAACCCAATGTTGATTAGTCGTGGATGATTGGTATATTAAATTAGCTTCTTGTAAGGCGTACTCAGTTGTTAAAATACCTGGAGGTTGGGTTGTATTTTGAACAGATAATTTTGGCGGACTTGTTAATTTTATATGCGAGGTCAGTTGATGATTAGGTGATGACTTATCATCCGTAAGGATAAACAGTTGTGGTTGATGTCCCGGAGGAGGAGGTGGCGGTGGTACTAAAATTGTCATCGGGTAATGTTCGCTCAGCTTATACGTAAAATCTTCATATTTGGGTGGCGTCGGTTTCAGTTGTTGCCTTCTTGATGGAGGTGGAGGTGGTGGGCGTGATGTAATGCTTGGTTTACGCGATGAAATACCTAGCATTAGTACCTCATTCTTTTTTTCCGGGTAATGTTGAGTTTTCGTATCATCTGCCCAATAATGGACTCGTTCGAGAACGGGTGGTTCGTAATCATATGTGGGATCATTTCGCAACGGATCACCACGTCCCGTCAACGGCTTCCATTGTTCAAAATCCATACGAGGAGAGAATATGGATACCAAACCGCTCGGATTCAGGTTTTCTGTTGCATCTGAAATAAAGGTCAATGATAATAATAAATTTCAATTACATTCTCATATGATAAATAATTGAATTTTTATTTATTACTTTGTCTTAATTATTTTTATAGGCATTTTTGTATGAGGCTTATAATGATAACTTACAAGTTATATTGGCAGAATTTCTGATAGGCAATAGATCTAAGCCATGTTTTGCTGATCGTTGAGAATGTATACCCGCTACCATAACTAGCAACATCAACTCGAGTGCGTTTATGTTTATCTGAAACAAACAATTACATTAGAAGTAATGTACGAAATTTAGGCTAAAACTTAAAGTAAAGCTTGAATGCATTAAAGATTTTCCATATTTAAGAATCTAATATGTAGGCCCTATGCTTTCCTTATAACGATATAAAAATAAAATATTTTATAAACAACTCATGTGACGAAATATGTTGATTCTGACTAAATAATAATGTACTACTTTTAATTGCCTCTTAATTGATAAACGGTAGTAAGTTTGTGAAAAAATGTATTTTTTTTAAATTTAGTTTTATAAAATCATGATGGATTTCGGGTATTGTTACAAATTTGTATAATTTAACTTCGGAGTCAGCGTGCGGCTTGATTTTCGCCCAATTAGAACGGTTTCGAGAGGTGCTCATTAAAATACCTGGCCGCATAGCAGGATGAAAAACCAGCTGTTTTTTATTTATTTCAACCATCCTTTCTGTTCATATAGGTACTACAGAGAAATATTCGCTCTCATTAACCGTTCGTAAAACTTAAGTATACTTATTTCATGTCGGTACACGACCAAAGTATTCGGAGTAATGAAATTGGTACAGTTTTCATGTATATATGCAATTATCTTCTTGTACTTATATATACTTTATGAAAGGCTATTTATATTAACATATATTATTCTGGTACAATAACTACTATTAGTGGGCGCCCAGTGGTCGACATTCGACCATAGTTCATTGAATTTTTAAAGTTTGAAATTAGGGTTCTTTTATCAATGGCATCGACTTCAAATATATAATTAGGTAGTTCAAATATCAATACTTTTTATTTAATTCGGTTAATTTAATAATTAAGTTATTTTTTGCTTTTTAGTGCCTTATTAGTTTTTAACATCGAAGGCGGTTTTTTTTTGTAAATAAATTTATTTCCCCATTTTTAGTGTTCATAAATATATCTGGTTTGTAATGGGTATAATAAATCGGTTCCAATTTCACGAAAATACGTAGAGACGAAGTGGGTGAAAATCAAATAAACGATATTTAACCCTCTTAGGGGTTTAATACTTTCTTCAAATTTATACGGGACCACCGCTGAGTATAACTAATTCAAATAAAAAAAGAATTATTAAAATCGGTTCATAATTTGCGGAGATATCGATTAACATACATACAAAAAAATACATACAAACGAACGTAGTAACCTCCTCCATTTTCGAAGTCGGTTAAAAAATACATACAGTCGAGCATAGCAACCTCCTTCGCAACCTTTTTTGAAGTCCGTTATTGACGGATGTCAAAATGTTTTTTTTATTTACATGTGTGTATATGTTGTGTAAAATTGAAGCAGTAGTGTGAGTAATGCATATTTTAATTAATTTAATGTACTTCTAATGCATTTTATATAAAATTAATAGCTTTCTGCACTTCTCCTCCATATAAACTTTAACTATGCTAAATGTCACGTTCATCCATTCACGCAATTCTTTTAAAAAGGGATACAAAATTTTGGCTTCACGTATTAATATATATGATGATAAATATCTTTCTGCACTTCTCCTCCATATAAACTTTAACTATGCCAAATTTCACGTTCATCCATTCACGCAATTCTTTTAAAAAGGGATACAAAATTTTGGCTTCACGTATTAATATATATGATGATACTATGAATCCTACTTTGTTCAAAAACAAGGTCGCACACCAATCATATTGATTAGCTAATATCACTGGTAAAACTTCTAGGTTACTTATATTACACGGTCTAATCTCGAAAACGTCTTATCGTAGTGACTTGTACTTGTACTATGTCTTGCAAATATGTAGATGATGGTAATGATGTACCTATAAATGTTCGTTTGTTTTTCCTACATTGTAATAATGCCATAAATCGAGATTTTCGACCTACATGATAACGGTTTACAGCTCCATTTTTTAACCTTGCTACAAAGGTTTGGTAACATTCTAACAAGCAATCAGAGGCCTCTAAACTTGTGAATGTATTTACGCGCAGACCCCGTACGAGAACAGACCAATGCGCACACCGTTAAATTTAAATACACCGTATTAAATACTGCAAAATATATTATCTTAGAAAACATATTAAACTACTCATAAAATTATGAGTTACAGAACTAATTAGCGATTCATCACAGTGAGAGAAAAAATACACTGACATTAATATTGAATCAACTATCGAGTCCGATAATGATATTCTGCGATTATTCGGAACTCGTACAGGTGATAGTTCGGTCAATGGTATTTAGCAAAATCTAGACGTAAATCACTTAACGCATTATATTGATTAGAAGAATTGAAGCTAGTCACCATCATTCAAAATAAACGCACGAAGTGTCGTTTTCTAGAAATCAAAGAGTCTTGTTGCCTGAATTCTAAATAATATTACAAATGCGGAGGTGAATTAGTTTATGTTTTTACGCCTTAACTAATCAACCGATCATCATGAAATTTGCACACACTTAAGTGGTACAGAAAAGGACGTAGCACATTTTATCCAAAAAATATGCATATTTTTCGAGATATATATCAAAACTATTTTAACGCAAGCAATGGCATGAGCGAAAGCTAGTATCTAATATTTTAACGAGAAATAATGATAACTACACATAGAACAAATATCAAATAATCAACAATTGACCGTTTAAAGAAGAAAGGAGGCGTATGCAGGTCTAATTTTTATAGAATCATGTTTCGACACATGAATGAATAGTACTTTTGCAAGTAGTGTAAGTGCTTATCGGTATGGCTTGATTTATAGTATTTTATGAGATGCCAAAGTTAAATTTTCTCCACTTTAATCGATTAAAAAGCCAATACAAGAGTAGAAGTTTCTTGCCTTTTTTATATCATAGGACGCAAACACAGTTGGGTCACCTGATGTTAAGTGATCACCACCGTCCATAGACACGTGCAACACCAGAAGAGTCGCAAGTGCGTTACCACCCTGTGTTTGGGGGAGGGTGAGTGGGGAAGGGGGGAGGGGTAGTTGATTTATTCGGAGCTGTCACTGACCAAACGAAACGCAACAATGCAAGCACTGTTACTTCACGTCGGTTTTCTGCGAGAGAGTGGTACTACCCCGGGGGACCTGATCCATTCATACTGAAACCAGTAATAGCTTCAACGTGGCTCTACCACCTCTATTGCCTTCCGTGTATTTTGTCAGAAAAATAATCTTAACAGTGATAATGGTATTCCCATTGTCATAAATGTTTTGGAACGTTTTATTTAGCTACGTAATAATTATAATTGTATACTTTTTATGCTGAGATTCATTCGTCTAGCGCCTTAATTCCTAGAGTGTTCCAAGTGGACCCCCAAGGTTCACAAGAGATTCGACGGGGGTCTACTTTTTTTTAATTTAAGGTCCACAAAACTGAATTCAATGAACAAAAATAGACACGAACCCTTTTATATATGAACACAGCATGCATACTATAAGAAGACAAGGTCATATTATTAAAACAAAGAAAAAATAATTTAAATTAAGCATTTAATTATATATTTTTTCAAGTTGAGGCCAAAGAAACACAAAAAATATATCGAATTTGAAAACGTAAACTATTACAAAAAGAAAGCACGTGATACAAAGTTGATACAATGTTAGCCTGCGTTAGTTAGCTTGCTAATGGTAAATGAAAAAGTTTGCCGGTTAAATAAACGTCTACGTTGGCGTGACCAAAAAAATGGGGGTTCGCAATTCGTAAGCGGGGTCCACGAAAATTTATCTGCTTTCTATACTGAAGAATTAAAATTTTGGCTCGACTTCACTTATCAATGTAGGCAGATAATATTTTAAAAAGCTCGGCGACTATTACTTGTAAAAGTTTGCATATTCCATATTCAATACGTAACGCAAATTTCCATAGTTATATCTAATCCTCACGTTTTTGTCAAGTTTTGGGAATATGGTAGAAATATAGTTGCAGGGTTCCACCGAAACCAGGTAAATTTCGAAAATGGTCTATGAGAGAAAGTCTGGAACCTCTGGTCTAGCGTGTAATACAACCGAAAAAGTTAGCAATGTAACCTGATGTAAGCAATACTTGTCAGGACTTCTACGGTATTAGTAGTAACTGACTAACTTCGAAGTTAGGAATCAATTTACAAATGACAATGTAATATGTATAATCAAAATTGGTTTTTATCTCTCTATCACATTGAATGACCACTCCGATACAGGCTCGACGAGATACCGGGCCGCGAAATCAAGCTCTTTATGTGTTTAAATAAAATCGCGTAAAATGAGTGGTCGCAATTTGTGAGAACGAGTATCTCGTGAAAAGCCCATGTACATATTGCCCAAGTCTACGCGCTTGTTGAGATTGGGTTTTAATTCGCAATTCGTAGTAACAAACATGTTTCAAAAGAATACAATTAAATAATATTACATTATCGCGTAAAATACTGAATAATAAAGGTCTTATATGTATAGGAGTTAGTTACCAGGATACGATGTATGCGGTCGCAGTGAAAGCAGCACGTGCGCAGAATTATTAACACACGCGTTACTGGCCAGGAACCGTACTTAGAGTTTTTGCATCTAATTTGCCCTCTTTTGATTGTCCTTTCACTCTTTTCTAGCAAGGCGTGAGGTGTTTGTATGTTGATTAAATTTAGATTCAAATAATAATGTTTCTTTTCGTATGTAAGAGTATTAATTAGATAAAAGTTCCCAAAATCATAAGTCTCCTGAAAACTTGAGAATACTGAGAAAATGGATGTATAACATTCAGAATCATGTTATGAAGTATTGGTTTTGAATATTGGGCCTTGAATCACCTAATAGACGACACGAGTAAAATCTTAGAAGAGTAGAAAACTCCAAAAATAAAAGCATTGATGTAGTCCGGTGAAGCTTTAAAGAAAGACCTTAACAGGTCTTTACAGCATTAATAGCATAGTCAGTTCGAGAAAAAAAGCATTGATAAAACAGACTAAGTATTTTTTATAGTATCATTAAAAACAATGATCATAAATAATGTCGTAATCACAAGAATTTAGTAAATACATTTAAATTAATTAAAAAAGGCGTTCACATTATTATCATTTTGTCCAATTATATAACGCAGCTATATTGTTTGGTTAAAATTGTGTAGCTATTGCCTTCTTACACGACGTACAGTGCAGTAATAGCTGCATATATGCAGCAATAGCATAGTCAGTTCGAGAAAAAAAAGCATTGATAAAACAGACTAAGTATTTTTTATAGTATCATTAAAAACAATGATCATAAATAATATCATAATCACAAGAATTTAGTAAATACATTTAAATTAATAAAAATAGTCGTTCACACTATTATCATTTTGTCCAATTATATAACGCAGCTATATTGTTTGGTTAAAATTGTGTAGCTATTGCCTTCTTACACGACGTACAGTGCAGTAATAGCTGATAGCATAAAACGATCTCTTGTTACTTATGATTTTTAATCTCTATTCCTCATCCAAAATTATTTTAATAATAAAACGCAGTAAACATTTGTGACTTTTGTGAAGACAAGTAAAATGCACTAAAAAAATAATGATAAACATTGATATATGAAGATTGATATACATTAGTCGTTGTTCGAGTAATTTTGTGAGTCAGTATAATTTATTACTATATTACGAGATATTTATAAAAGAGTGGTCGAGCTTGTGCTCGTTATGACTAAATAAAACCGATAAAATTCTATTCCTGTCGAAAAGCTGTATTTCTCGCTCTACTGTTCTGATTTGAAAGATGTATATGGTAACACACACTGGCACATGAGTCGTTCCAACTCAGTGATCTTGTATATGTACATATTTTGACAGCCCGCGGGACTGCGGTCCTTTTGAGGTTGCTTAAACATAGCTATATAAACTATAGCCACAGACACTATAGCTATAACAGTTTAACTTTAGCTTCAGCTACATACGTGGTTATTATTTCATAACATAAAAAATAGTCGCATAGTTTATACAAAACTTCTATTACTACCAACGTCGTGCATTGAGTGTCGTATTTTCGCATTTATTTTATATAACGATATAATATTTTCTATTTTTTTCATATTTCGAATTATACGTGTGAAAATAAAGCACGTGGATTAAACGAATGAACGCCTGTTCACAAAATATATACCTAACTAGCATCTGCCCGCGTCTTCGTCCCCGTGAAACAGTTAATTACTTTGGGCTAACACGCAGCGGAAGCTCTCAAGAGGAAAAAATCCCGATATTGAAACATACTTCATTGGTGCTCCGCTCCTATTGGTGTTAGTGTAATATATAGCCTAAAACCTTTCACGTTAAATGAGTTATATAACACTGAATAACTTTTCAAATCGGACCAGTAGTTCCTGAGATTACCCCCTACAACGTCGCAAACTCACAAACTTTACCTCTTTATAATATTAAGTATAGATAACCAATGTTAACGCAAACTCTTGATTTAAAGAGTGGTAGAACTTAAATAATATTCAACTGAAGAAGCTAACCTTTGCATCTATTCCTTCCGCAACGCAGCAGAGATCGCACTGCCGTGTTTCAGTCTGAAAAATGTGTTTGGCAGCGCACGGTCCGTTTTAGTTTTAGTCTTTCGAAATAACCTATTGGCGATAGACTTTAACTAGAACTGTAGTTCCATTATATTGTAGATAAAGCAGCTCATGGAATATACTGATCACTTTTTTATTGACAAAAGTATCAAACAGGCAGACAGCCACCTGATGATCAGTGGTTACGAGAAATTGGTTATCACTGATAGGTTGCATACCTCGAAGATGGTTCAGTTCCATTTTTGAATAGCTTTGTAATAGCTCTGGGGGAAAACTACGCTGGGTAACCCATCCCATAATGCTGGTGTACGCATAATGAAGGTTCTAGAAAACCTTAGTTAGGGTTATCACCTTGTTGTTAGATTTTAGGGCGTGCGGTGTGGTTAGCAACCAGAAGACGAAAATATAATTTTAACTTGACTAATTCTGTCAAACAATAAATAGGTACTTAACATATTACTTTCAGAGTAGATAATATGATGAGAATAGTTAAATCTAAACGTGAATACTTGATGGTTCATATGCATTTAGAACATGGACGTCACGGGACAAGATTTGTATGAAAGAAACAGTGATTGAAAAATCGTACAGAAAAGTGAACAATTTAAATTAAAAAATATCCACACAAAAAAAAGAGTGAGTGAACGAGACCGAAGAAAGAAGGGTTTCCAGAACTATTCCTAGATTGATGTTCATTTGTCATGGTCGTACAGTAAAAGGAAGTGATAAAATTTCCTTTGTTAGTACATGTGTATAAAGCAGGACAGGACAGTGTAATATTATCTGAGATTAAAAAACTTCATCAACGTTTCACTAATCACCAAGATAGTTGAAATATAAAAATTCTTATGGAGATTTTTATGCTATCTTTTTCGCTATAACTTGCTACTAGATTGTGCTAGAGCGCATCAACTTCTATACTATTCAACCGAACGCAACGAAAATTGTCATGCATAGATATATGGATTCGGAGAATATCGTCATTGTTTAATCTAAACAGCAAAATAAAAATTGAAAATATATAAAACTGCCTTAGTCTTAGTTTTTTTTTTTTAATAACATTAAAAAATAATGTAGAAATCAAACAAATAAATAGCCTAAAACCATCTAAGAAAAATTCCGTATCGATTGGTCATAGTTATATGCCGATAAATATAGTAGTTTTGACGTGATTGAGTTTCAAAGAAATTGCCTTTATTCAATACTAGCTTGTGCCCGCGACTTCGTCTGCGTGGAATAGTTACTTTGGGCTAATACTAACACGCAGCGGAAGCTCTCAAGAGGAAAAAACACCCGATTTTAAAACATTTTTCATTGGTGCTCCGCTTCTATTGGTCTTAACGTGATGATATATAGCCTATAGCCTTCCTCGATAAATGACTTATCTAACACTGAAAGCATTTTTTTAAATCGGAATCAGTAGTTCCTGAGATTAGTGCGTTCAACCAAACAAACCCTCCTTTATAATATTAGTATAGATTACTACTCTTCTCTCGTACTTAACTCAAGCCGTCATTCAAATTACAATAACTTTTGATAGAGTAAACCGATTTTAATGAAACAAAGACTTCGATACTCTCGAGGATATACTTTATGATTTTCTTGGTTAGGTTTTATTGTGAACCCAGTACTTTCGCAGTGATGAGTGTTCATACAAACAATATCTATGTATACAATATTATATGTATAGATACAGACGTTAGACAGAAACAAAAAGGTTTTTTATTACAAAAAGTGTTCTTATTATTATTGCCTTAAAGTTAGAATCACAGAATTCTTCACTTTCTAAAATGTGTAGCTAAACTCCCTTTTTATCGACTAATTTACATATATTTGAGAACATATCAAAATTAATAGAACTGTAGTTATAAGATAACAGTGTTTTGCTACGAATAGAGATAATGTTATTTCTACTTGGTTAAATTAATAAGCAATTAATATATAAAATTCACACACAGACGTCCAAAAAATTATTTAAATATGTAGAAATTTGTTCGTGTTGTTAATAAGAATGTAAATCTATCGTGTCTGTACTTTTTTGATTTTCTTGAAAAAAAAATGTTGCAAGTGGCTAAGAATAAGTAATAAAGTACATTTAAATCATTTTTAGAAATGTCTGTCTGTCTGTCTGCCTGTTTGTATGAACACGCATCACTGCTAAAGTATTTGGTTTACAATAAAGCCACACCACGAAAATCATAAAGCATATTTTCGAGAATAACTTAGTCTTTATTTCATTAAAATCGGTCCACTCTATCAAAAGTTATTGTAATTTTAATGACGACGCGGCGTAAGTACGACAGAAAAGTAGATAAGTAAATGGACTCAGTAGATTCGATGACTTTATTAATCACTGTTTTTTACATAAGGTTCCACGCGGACGGAGTCGCGGGCACAACTAGTTTACAATATGACGCAAACTGTAACTCCGACATTATAGTAATAAATCCTTATTCCATTCGATTACCTCATTACCTTTTTCTTTGGTTTTGATTTCCCCTCGTAAACAAAAAAAATGTTACCAACTAAAATTATAGGTTTATCAACTAAGATTGGTTCTAATCCCATACTACATAGAATAGCCACTATATTGTAAATAACTTGCGTTTTTTTATTTTCCCGTTATTTCGATCGGTGCGTAAAGCAAACATTTGTCCGATTTCATAGTACAACTTTCCATTTCTTACTATACGCATTGTGGCTAACCAAAACTTCTAGTTTTACTATGTAAGTAAATACCACGTTGTTTATATATATCTACCTATTAAGCTAATGCACACGCATGCCATAAGCTACTCAAGTTAGTGAAAATTTAATTTGTGATGTCTCGTGTTTTATTCGTTTGTTTTATATTGTTAAATTTGTCAATTTACAAAGGTTTTGCTGTACCACGAGAACTACGAGTATAATGCGAATGAGAAGAAGATTATTGATTACTTTTTTGATAAATACTTTAAAAATTTACCCGTGAACAGTAACAAGTTCCGGAGGTATTAAAATGTTTGCTTATTTACTTTATAACTAAAAATGTAACATTTTGAACATTAAACATCATGGCACTTGATTTACAGTTACAGTCAATACCTGAGACACATTTTAGGACGCAGAAAGATCAGACAATAGCATCCATTTTGATTACACCTAATATACAAGATGGATTTTTGGAGGAAAGGGTAAGGGCAAGTATCATAACCTACAAGAAATATTCTTAAAAGCTGACCTTCATTTTTTTTTAATTTCCATATGATTTTACGAGTTTTTGTGAAAAAGGAAAGACAGTGGATATTTTGCATAATAAATGATTAATCCCAATTGATGCCGTTTCTTGTAAGGGTTAAAACATGAGGTTTAATTACCAGAAACGTCAGATATCACAAAGAACTTTTTCCATGTATTTTGTATGAAATCACAACTTTGATTGACACACGTGGTATGACATGATATGACTGGCCACTACAAAGAAGATATTTAGAATTTCGAAGAAATACATACAATCATTATATAGTATAAAACAAAGTCCCCTACCGCGTCTGTCTGTCTGTTCGCGATAAACTCAAAAACTACTGAACGGATTTTCTTGCGGTTTTCACCAGTGGATAAAGTGATTCATGAGGAATATTTTGATATATAATTTGACAAGGATTTTTTAATAATCAGGGCGGGACAACGTCTGCCGGGCCCGCTAGTTATTTTATATAAGTGAAAACGCTAGTTATATTGTTGTAACTTCTATCACTGCGAGTAAAATGAAAAACATATAACTATGAAATGGATTGCCACTACTATAATCGCAAAAAGCATTTTTATAATAAGATAGCGTATCGTCATACAATAAGTGTCATGCGCGCTCTAATAAGAACTAACATTTCGTATAGGATAGGAATAAATGGCCTTATTCCGTTGCTACCTCATAGTTCTGATCGTACCTTTCTTCATTTCTTTATGTGAATATATTTACTAATAAGTCTACCGAAAATACGACAGTGTTCATGAACTGACAAAGTCACTAACAATGATTCTGCATGGAATAAATCAATCGACTGTTAGTCGCTCAGTAGAAAAGAAAGTAAACCTATGCCGTCCGTGAAACTATTTTGAGCACTTCATATAAAGTAATGTAACACTCTTTGCAATTAAATGTCCTTATCCATATTGTAAACTTTAAAATTTGATTTCTTTAAAAACAAACAGTTCTCGGAGCGTCTTTTTTTGTTTATTTTAATAGTTACGAGGCTTACGAACACTTATCGAAGCAGGGTTGTAGCTAGTCGAATTTGAGGTAGGGCAACAATGGTTACAGGTAGGGCGGAAATAAAAAAAATATCATAATTGATCTGCTCTCGAACGTCACAAACTGTGGTATGTTAGGAAAAGTTTAAATACCTATCGATACAAATATTTTTTTTATCTCAAACTATGACCAAACAATTTAATTATAATAATTTATCTTAGTTTTTGGTATTTTTAAGGTAGGGCATTGTGATTTCAAAGTAGGGCATTGCCCCACAATGCCGCCCCCTAGCTCCGGCCGTGTATCGAAGTCTTAATATTACTATAATTTCCTTCGAAATTTATGGATATTTTTTGTAACTTCTGACTTTTCTGTTACTTAAATCAATTTTTTGATTATTTTGAATAGAAAGAAATGTTTTATATAAATTATCATTTTTTTTGCTGTCTGTATATATTTGAAATCTATGAACACCGATTAAATAACTCTAAGAGTTACGAAGTCTCCTGGCAAAGATTTCTTGTATCTACAATGGTTAAGGTACACTGCCCCATCTCAAAAATGTACCTTGTATACTGTAGTATAAATATGAAACTTGTACTCGACTCACGTGCGTTTCAACAGAGAAGCTAATTCTATACCTACTGTGGAGCAGTGGAGCAGTCACTCTATAGTTTATTATATGATCGATCCTGATTGCAGTTACATTAATCAATCTATAAATACTTATTCAAATAATAAAAGAAGCCTTTGATGAAGTGTTGAAGAATGAAAGAAGTATTTCGCTTTTGCAGTTCTTTTTCTAATTTTCGTTTGGACCTTACTTAGAATAACGCTGCATTGATTGATTTCAAATTCAGATTTAGATTTGATTTCGGGTTTTGTTTTCAACAAGTTATCATAGGGTGGATTCCTATGTGAACAATTGTGAAGTCTGGAATTAACATTACTCTCGGTGGATCCGCTAAAGCTATTGTAATTTTAATGTGCTATAAAAATATGTACGTTAAAAAGAGAAACCCGATCGAGTTTCTTGTCGGTTCTTCTCGTTGACTGGGTTGTTTTCCCAACTGGTGGTAGTTTTGACGTTCATAAGCGCCTTTTTTTTCGAGGGGAAAATCCTACATAGTATACAACCTCACGCCGCCAGGGGCCAGCGTGAGGGTTATGTCGGACTCCTACCGACCAAAAACCCCTCGGCCGCTGTACGCGAATGTGGACCAAGGTGCGGGAGGACGACTAGAAAACTCCACTGCCCTGGCCACGCGCTTGTGTCACCCGTGGATGGTAAAGCGGGAGGATCCAACTCTCAGGAAGTATTCTTCCTTTGCTCCTCACATGGAGCGGCGGCTAAAGCCGTGTTCTCTCCGCACGGGCCTTCAATTCGCGGCAACGGACGCCCCCGCGTCCGCCACCTGAAGGTTCATCAGGGAGGCATCACATGAAACATGCCTGCATCTCGTAGTCGTATGTTCTAAATTGAGTAAAGTATTTTTAATTTTGATTGATGCTTAAATATTCACATAAATAAGAAATTTTTAGAAAAACCTTAGATTTTATCAAAATTCAAGACACGTTTCATTGTATAAATTATATAAATGAATTACTCAATTGGATATAGCTAATCTTCAAAGTATTGCCGGAGAATCCAACGAGACGCGTGCGTGAGAGAAATGCTAGTAAACAACACACCATCTACACAGTTACATAAACATATGCACGGAACCTCTAAACACGCAGATGCTTACACAATTTAACTATACCAAAGGTATGCAAGCAAGACTTAAAGTGTACAATAAGTTATAAAAAATACTCTTCAAACCCGTTGCTAGCACAGATTTGATTACTCTACAAAAATCCAAACATTACGTTTATTTTAAGACGTAGGATCTTGTCACTAAAGAATTGTGTACATGTAAGTAATATCATATATTAACAATTATTTAATACGATAACAATCGTCAAAACATTATATTAAAATAAATATTGCATACAATAACATTGAAATTTTTACGTTATATTCTGTGGTTATACGTTTTAAACTCGTTTTTACGTGTGTTACTCACACGTTTCCAAAAAACTTGTATAGCTATTGGCAGTGAAAGTTTTGAGGCATTTATTTATAAAACTTGACTTTGATGTACGTGAACCGCCGCGCCGCAGAGGGTTGCCGGGCGGAGATGCTGTGGCGTGGGAATGACGCGGGCGCAGACCGAGTGGCGCCATAAGCGGTTTGATGCCTACGCGCTTTTTTTATATGCACTAATGTCTATATCTAGATGTTATAATACTTCTTTGGACTTAAACATTTATAAATACACACTTTACACCCTAAATAATCTTTAATTGTATGTTTAATTACTAATCGAATGTTATTTAAATAACTTTCGTAAGATATATTTTCTTTTTCAATCACAATTTTAGAATATTTATTCAAATTTAACTTAGGAAAATTTAATTTAGCTGACTATTTCACGCAAAATCTGAATTGTGGGTGTCCAATAGATTATGTTTAAAATCAATAAGGTGTAATACTAATAACTATAATATACATCCAGCACTACCCGTGTGGGTGCAGAAGGACAGATATAACACTTTCACACTGTTGTGTCGTTGACCTACCGGCGTTAGGTACCACACTGTCGACCAGAAGATGTGCCCACGCAACGCACAACCAAAGGCCTAACGCCGTCATGCATCTAACTGCTTTATTATAAAAATGGTTTCCAATAGTATAGTAACAATCAATATAATACATTAAAATTTATCACAGATGAATGTAAAAATTCCGTGATATTTGGTCGGCTTTCCATAGTACTGGTAATAAGTTAAATCTATAGTAAATAACTGTGAGATAATAATTACAAAGTTACTATATGCTTAGCGGAAAAATAAAACACGTCACAGAAACACATACATAAAGGTACCTACTGTTACAATATATAACTAAATATGTAAAGCTAATATATTCCATCGAGTTCTATAATTGAGCTATGGCGATTTTGACCTTAAGCTCTTTACTTATTATATAGAATCCCAATATGAAGTTTTAAATGCCAATATAGTTTCTTTATTTTATTTGAAACAATAACTCACTTATCAGAAAATACAAGTCACACATCATTTATGCATAATATAGTTTAAGTACAATATAATAAATTTCAAGCACTTATTTATTGTTTTCTAAGTAATGTTAATTACTGTACTGGCATATACAGTTCTACCGAATGGTCGGCTTGTAATTATACATATTTGAAGCTTATAGCAGATAAAATATATTAAGGTACAACAACAGTAATGTTAAATATTTTCTAAGTATTCAAATAATTATAAAGTCAATCTATAAATGATCAAGTACGCGTGTTTAAATCTCCTACATAAAAAATTACGAAATCGAATATTTCATTTTAATATAATTTAATAAAAATGCGGAGTCATAAACTTTTTGTTAACAGTTGTCGTCCTGAGTGGTCTTGCAAATACCATGCCAAAAGCTTCAAGATAACTCATATACACTGTCTAGGCAAGAGTACCATAATGAAATTTTCACTATATGTTTAGGGGTATATATCTTTCATGATATATATTTACAGTTTACTTAAATATAACCATTTAATCATTTTCATTTTCAAACGACTGAAGTGAGCAATGCGTCGCCAATTAAATAATACTGTCGTGTGATCTTATATTACGTGTATATTGGGAACCTACCACTTAGTATTATAAGTGACATATGTATATTCATAATTCTGATTTAATTGCTAATATTTTACTTTAGACATATAACAATAAAATAACCTACAGATAATTTAATAGATTTTAATTACTATAAGAATTAAATTAAAATATAAGAAACTCGGAGTCGTGATTTCAATCATAGTTTAAAAAAAAATCCCCTATCATTTCATTGAGTAAAATTAATTTCATTGTTATAAGGCATACGACAATAAATATTCTTTTACGTATGTCTACGTGGTGTTATACTTGGTATATAACCAAATTACAAAAAAAATATTTTTCCTAATTAATCACAATAAACACAAGCCTGTATAATATTTACAGTATTACCATTCAAAACCAGAGTTATTATGTGTTTTACGTTTTTTATTATAAAATATTGTAAAAAAAAACTCACCGAAATCATTTTTTTCTTGGTGTCATGTGCAAAATGTTAACAGTTTATTGTATAGTGCATTTACGCTATCGTATCAGAGATGCGTAAGGATGAAGACGGTAGTGCTCGCGCGCGTATCCCGCACAACGTCTGCGCCGCGTCTGGTGTCTGGTCAGCGCGGGTCCAATTCAAAGTCAATTGATAGCACACATCTGTATCCGAGCATACCAAATAAATCAATTTGTTCAGACTTCTTCAAACGGTTATCATGCTTGGTACCATCTTCTTCAATAGACGAACAATAAATTGTATAAATATATCATATTAATATGTAGTAAACAATTGTAATAGTAATAGCTAGCTGTGCCCGCTACTCCATCCGCATGGAACCTAATGTAAAAAAAAACAGTGACTAATAAAATCATCTGAATCTATTAATCCATCCACATCTGCTTTTCTCCCGTACTTAAGTCGCGTCGTCATTAAAATTACAATAACTTTTGATAGAGTGAATCGATTTTAATGAAACCAAGACTAAATATTACTCAAGGATATGATTTTTATGATTTTTTTGCTAAGGTTTTATTGTAAACACAGTACTTTAGCAGTACCGCGTGTTCAAACAAACTCTATTATTTATTCCAAGACACGTGCAACAATGTTTTTCACAAAAATCTAAAAAGTACAGACACGTTAAATTTACTTTCTTGTTATACGTATAGATTAATTAGAATACTGTAACTAAGGATTAAAAAAAAATCGAAGCACACTTTATATGCCTTTGAAAAACACTAATACGTTAGATATAGATAAAATAAAAGAAAAACTGCTTCCACGAAGCTATTTATGTGAGGTACAACAACATATAAAATTAATTCGATTGAATTCGAATTTGCAAATTTCATAAATATACACAATACCGTCCACATTTTTACTCGAATACATATACAATGGTCTATTCATCTAATTCGTAGAAATAAAAACTTAATAAACAACATCGTAAAACAGAAATGAAAAAATTGTATTTATAAACTGTCATCTTTTCATAGAGATATTATGATATTAATATTCAAATGTGGTGACTATATGATGAGTTTCATATATTTTTTCGCAGCGGAACAGTCCAAACATGGCTATATAATGAATAGAAGTTGGTTTTCAACATTGATTCTTTTCAGTTGACTAAACATTTCGTCATTAACATTTATACAACAATAGGCCGTAGTGAAATAAAAATTATAATTTTAGATAATTCATTACCATTAAGTACATGGGTTTGGTATAATAGAGTGAATGTATCTCTACTAGTAAATAAAAAATATATAGTAAAAAAAAAAAGTTAATAATGTGTTTGTTAATAAAATTTTACCTTACGTTATTTCTTACAGTATGAAGAGCAGGGTAAGGTTTATTGCTTAATAAATAATAGTTTAAAAAAACACGCTTTCATAAAAAATCCAACTAAAAAATAGAAAATAAAATTTAATAAATTTGGATTAAGAACAGTGTAAATTAGAAATAAATGTATATTTTTGTAAAAAGTGACAAAAAAATGATAAAGATACTGATATCTGAAGGTGCTGATATTAACAGTGATGCGTTCTTAATCCAAATTTATTAAATTTGATTTTCTGTTTTTTAGTTGGTTTTTTTATGAAAGCGTGTTTTTTTAGTTTTATTAAACTATTATATATTTTTCATTTTATAGTTAAATTTTTTTTCGGATTATTGCATTGTCATCGACCTTTGACAGGTGTGCAAAGTTTGAATTAAATCTGATCGTTCAAAGTAGGACAAAATCGAGCTCAAAGGGGTCGGTTACATACATACACACAGGTGATGCTAATAAAAGCGTGGTAAAAATGGCTGCGTATAAAATATTTGATAACTTTAATAATGTTTGTTAAATGCTCCTAGATATTGCTTGGATGGCCGTGGATTGAAATCCTATAATAAACTGTAGTATTTAAGAAAAAATATCATAAAAATGAAATTGTAAAAAAATAATGCTATATGAAATCATAACCACAACTCTGTAGTTGGTAATTTGTTACCCAGTGTCTATGGATGTGTTCTGGCAGTTACACTTGAGAGCAACTCGCTTTTCCAAGCTTAATGTACTATCATCTTAATCCTCGTAACTTTATATCGAGTGATATTCCTGGAGTTTTTGACGGGATCTTTGTCTGCCATATAGTGGCGTTTATATTTTATTTATAATCTTGGGTTATTTCATCCTATATTTTGTAATATTGGAGACGTTTTACGTAATAGACCTCGGTTATTGTGAACAAATGAAGTGGATGACAATATTACCACGGAGCATGTATTCTGAGATGCCACAAAAACTCCTTGGAAAATTTTAACTAGGGGGTTACCATCTAGAAGGTTGATTGCCAAATATAAAATTAAAAAAAAGTATTGTTGATATAAAACGGAAGCCTATATAACATTCCTAATGTTATGTAAGTAGGCATTCTACATATTGTTATGTGAAATTTGCAGTTTATGTTTAAAATGCATTCCACGCGCGTGCTACCTTAAAAAGAAGATTCCACTACCACAATTGTATGATAACAGTGTCAGTGAAACGCACACAGTGTTTGAAACGATCGATTAAAGATATCTATAGTATGAAACAGTTGCACAGGCACAGACGAATTGTGCAACATCTCCATCTTTAATTTAAATAATTGCAGTTACATAATTACTATGGTTACATGTATAATTTAATTACATGATATAACAATTAGGTTAAATAATTGCCTCGTTATTTTTGATGATAATTCTAAAAAGATCTCATACTATTATAATTATTAGCATAAGTAATTATACTGTTGAAATTGGGATAAAAGTAGCACAAAACACCGAATATAATTGCCACAACATCGATTTAAAAATGAGTTTTTAAATCGTTTACATATAAGTACATTATAAATTTCAAATTTGTTTCTGTTTCCTAGTAGAAGTAAAGAGAATATATATCTAAAAATAATATAAACCTACCTACTTAATTTACGATAGTACTATTATATTTAGTTTACGTGAAATTTCGACGAAATATATGAAAAAAAATATAAGAAAGAAGTCGCCAAAATATAAATCCATTAACATTTAATTTGTGTTAGGTATATAATAAAACAATATTTTAGCAACATAGGAAGCTGAATCATTAGAAACACCTATAAATAGGACAAAGTTTAAGGAACATACGATTCTTTCATAAACTGTCTTGAAGTTCTTGTATTTACTAGGTATATTCCTCAAGCAAATATGAAATATGCCCCAATTTTCCTACAATTATTACAGATTAGTGAATTTTCTAAATTATATATGTAAAAACTTTGTTTAGTAATGGTATTAAACCACTTACAACACAGTTTTTTTTAAACCTATAAAATGTTCATAGTAGATTATCTAGAAACTAAGGTAAGTTCCCTGTTCTATTCATGTTATGATGTTGTTAAAGACCACTAGGTTACTATTTACCAAACCTTATATTTGTTTTAAAAATGTTACTTTATTACACATCAGACAATATAATAGAGATTATGTAGTCAGTTGGCTTCATCTTTTAGAAAAATTTCTTTCAAGCATACTTTTAGTAATCACCTAAATTAAAAAGTAAGGTTTGTAGTAACAAATCTACACAATCGCTATATATGTAATCGCCATAACAAATATGTGTAAACTTATATATCAGTGAATATAATTAAATCCAATGAAATTACATACCAAGTGAATGTTTAGACAGTAGCAATATTTATGGAGGACACTCAGTACTCGATTCTCGTTCTAAATCAATTAAAAACTTGTTGCTTAATATTCTACCTACTTATCTAGAAAAATTCAAAGATTCCTCTAAGCATCTATGTTAAAGCACAGTGTCAATGACCGTCTGGTGAAATGAAAGTGAAGCCATCCAAAAAAGGATAATTTTTCGAAGTTTGAAGAAACAAAAGGGTTTATTATCGAAAGTTATTAACTCCGGGTCGCCGCTCGCAGGTTATATCACCGGTCATTCAACCAAGGTTTATTTAAG
This sequence comes from Antheraea yamamai, assembly GCA_036509395.1. NCBI lineage: Eukaryota > Metazoa > Arthropoda > Insecta > Lepidoptera > Saturniidae > Antheraea > Antheraea yamamai. Next base: position 12,738,490 of record AP028435.1, on the reverse strand, counting down.
TTATTATCCATACTTTTGAAATTCTTAGAACAAACTTTACCTAAGGTTCTCTTTGTTGTCTATTAGTATTTGTTTTGAAATTATTATTTTATGTGTTAAATGTGACGACCATTAAGTGTCATATTCTAGAATACTGCGAGTGTCTATCCTTTCACCTGGTATACAAGTTCCATTAGATTTATAATACTAATAAATAAAATAAATGGTGAAATTAAATGAAAGTTAAATAATATGTATTTAAACAATAATACACAAGAGTAATGTTTTTATATTTTATTTTGTTATATGTTTCATGTAAATATCAAGTGGATCATCTTGATCACCTATATTATCGTCACTCTTCTTCCCATATTCTTGAACGAGTCTCATATGTTCCTCTAAGTTGTCAATATCATTCTGTTCCGAATCAAAATATTTATCTTCCGCATCTTGAGATGCTTGTTGCAAATCATCATACTGATCATTATTATCAATATCATCATAATCAATGTCAACATCTCTCCCTTCAATAAAACTAGAATACATTTCTTGTAGAAATTCCTGATGCAACAATCTTCTTTCTGGAGCAGTTATCATGGTCTGACGTCTACATTCAGGTATATAGCTAGGTTTAGTATCTGGAACATCAAATTCTCCCCACTGTTTGTTAGTTGGGTTTATTTGTTGGTTATTATGATTGCTAATATGAACGTCTTGAACATTAGATTCATTTATATCCTCTGTAAGCTTTTGTTTATTATGTAATTCCCTCATACTATTATTGTCTACTGTATCTAAAATCAAATTTAACAAGGTAATATCATCGTTATTAGGTCTATCTCTATCCTTAATTTCTTCGTCTGTTAGGTACTGGCCAACTAATTGTTCATAGAGAAGTGGATTTCTGAACATCATTTGTTTCTCACTGAAATAGTCAGTTTCGTCTTGTAATTTTTGTAATGCTTTGTATCGTCTATTCTTTACTCTTTTATGTCTACTGGCATCCGAATGGTAGTTTTTTAAATGTTTCACACATTTCTGGAAACCATCAGTTCGATTTTTCAAATTCTCAAAGTAGTCAACATGAGTTGGTGTTAAATATTTTCCAAATTGTGTTAAGAAGTCGACAGGTGACCTTCTATAAAGTTCATGTGCAGTACGTATTTTGTCAGCAGTTCGTACTTCATTTTCATTGACGTGAGAATTTTTGAATGATATCTTTGCACACCTTACTAAATAATCGATTATATCAGTTAGAGGGTCTGCTACTTCATCGTTTTCAATTGTTGTGACAGAATCACATTCCATTGTAATTAATAGAAGCAATCAAATCTAAATTATTTTGAAGTAGTAAATACAACTAATATTATTTACTTATTTGTATTGACTTGACACGTATCCAGAGTAAACTCAATGAACTAAATTTATAATAAGTTACATTTCCAAACCGTTTACTTTTAATTTTCACTGTTTGTAAAAGAAATATGATAATAAAATATCTATATTAACTAACAAATTATATCAAAAACACACATAGACATAGGGATGCAATCGATACATTGATGTTTTGAAACATCGATGTACGTTGATAAACATCGATATTGAAACTCCTAACATCGATGATACATCCATATATAAGATACTATATACTGAGAGATACATCGCTCTGTATGGACGATGTTTGTTTTGTGATGTGTAGCGCCATCTATTGTATTCCCTACCCGCTCGGTTCCTCAGTCACATGTAAGGATACCAATGATACATCGATGTTTTAAAACCCCGATTTATCGTTCATAAAAGTCTATGTTTTAATGTTTCAATATTTATGTTGAAAGCCCTAATATTGACGATACATCGCTCTTTATAAACGATATTACATATATGTAGCTCCATCTACTGTATTATTTGTGTTTGATTTTAGAAAGGGGCTATGATTAATAGAAAGTAACAGCTTACTGGGCATAAATTTGGCAAAATTATTGTTTTTGAATTCTATTTCGTGAAGTAAATGTGAAAGTGAAAACATCGAAAAAACATCGATAAATCGTTCATAAGCGTTGATGTTCTCGACATCGATATTTTTAACAGGATAACATCACGATTGCCGTTGCGCACTTGGCTGTGCCTCTTTGCAGCCAGGTTTCTTTGAAGCGTAGCGTGAAGAAACATTTACGCAGGCCAGCATGACAGCGGCGACTGACTATGGATTGTTTGTCTGTCGGTGGTAAGTAGTTTTAGGATTGTACTGTGCTTACCATCAGGCTAGGGACACGAAAAAAGTATCGATACTTTGTGGTATCGAGTACATTTCCTTTCGATACCGATACTTCTGTACTCGATACTTTGTATTCAATACTTTTACTCAATGAGTACTTTTTGTCAGGTATCGTATCGAAAGAATTACAGAAAAAATTTAAACTTAACCTTACGGTTCATGTTTATGGTAACGCCATCTAGTTCAATCGTAGTGAACTTTCTGAAACATTGAGCTCAAAATTATTACATCCGTTCACAGACGTTAAGTTCCTATCCTTTATTTCATTCATTTCACTAGTTCGTCGTTCTAATAATAATATGATTGAATATTGAAGTTAAAAAAAAACATTATTTTCTAAAGCAACAAGTCACATATCAAAAATCCGAAACCTCTAATCACCAATAAGGCTCGATAAACTTATATTTTTAAGCGATTGTCCGGAGGAGGAATGGGAACTTTAATATGTATAAATAATACTATTACTAATACTAATACTAAATATAAAATAATAAAAAGTTTCATTTTTTTAATAATATTTTTACTTTTTGCGGTTAAAATAACCTTTTTTATTATTGTATTAAATGCATTTACCAATACTATTTGTTTATTTATGTTATGTTAGGCCCTATAAAAAGTACTCGAAACTTTTATGCGTACGATACTTTTATCGATACTACTCATGAGTACATTATCGATACTTTCTATTCGTTAACGTGTCATTAACTAGGCCCCACGAATTGTACTCGATACTTTGAAGTATCGATACTTTTGTTTCGATACTTTTATGAATACGATACTTTTTTTTCGATACTACTCATGAGTACAGTATCGATACCGTTTCCCTACATCAGACATAACACCGTACCGTGCTAAAATTAAAAAAAAAAAAAAATGTGTGCGTGTACTAGTGTACACACGTAAGAAGTGAAACTTGTTTAAGGCCTTATTTTTCGCAAAATGATCTATATGCAACTTTCCAGAAATTGGTTAAAAAAAAAAAAAAAAAAATAACCCTTTCTTTCTTTATGGCAAACAATTTCATTAATACATATATTAAAAAATAAAGTTAAATTAGATAAAGTTTAAACAAAAGGATTTTATTATCATAGACATGAATACAAAAAAGATGGCGCGTAACGGAAAAATGTGACGGTAAATTTTTTCCAACGCCGATAAAGAAGTTTCACTTCAAAAATGCTTAGTTTAAAAAGTTTTGTAATTCGATATGAAGTGAACCGGTAATTATGTACATTGGAAAATTTAGGTACTAAACTCATTTGTATTGTTTAGGTTTGACTTTATAAAATGACGCCCGGGTGATTCACACTTCACATCTGGCATCAACTCTATTTCGATATTGGACTGATTGTCAACAAGGGGCTTATTTGCTTGTCCCCATCTTCTTTGTTTACAATGGCAACGTGTGTGCGCACACGTTTTCGCCAATGTCACGTGAATATAACCATAAAAGATTGAGTTAGAACTAGACAAAGATTCTTATTTTATCGAGATTGTTTTTTTTTCATACTGCCTAAAACCTACAATAATAATTATTATTATGTATTTCAGAAATATTCATTCATTATAATTGTATATTCAATAAATTTGAAATATTTATAACGTAGTAATAATAAAATTAGCGATTTCGTAAAAATAACTATTTCAAGTAAGCCTTATTTAACCAATAAACTCGGCTTGTCTTGTTTTATTTTGTTTATGTCTCGTAGTTTTCAATATTTGTCAATGTCAGGTAGACGTTTCGAGTAGGTACCTAGTTGACTATTCGTGATTCAGTAATTTCAGTTCTGAAAACAGATATTTATTTGTTATGATAATTCTTTTCACTCATATTTTTTACTCTATATAGTTTGAGATATTCGTGTAATTTTAGTATTCAGGATTTTATTGAAAAAATGTGACAGTATAAACAGTAATGTAAGATAAATTGGTATTTTCTTTGTGCTCAGTATTTTATCAGTACAAATAAAATGATTAATATACCATGGAAATGGGAAGACATGTGTGGACCCGAAGGCCTGCAGCCCTGGAACGATACATCAAAAGACTTTGGCCATTGTTTTCAGGAACTTTTTCTCCAGACACCTGTTTACTTTCTTATAGCAATCATATCTGCATATTACGTCGGTTATCGTAGGGATTGGGTTATTCGCGAGAAGACAAATGAAAGGGCAATTGTCTCGCGAAGTTTTGTGGTTCTAGTTCTGGCAGTCATACCTATAATTGAAATGTATATATTAATCACAACAGTTGATTTTATCCTTTATCCTGTTGATTATTTGGTTGCTGGTGGAGCATGTCTATCGTGGCTAGTTCATTTCGCCTATGTGCTAGCACTAAAACATCGACTCGGATTAAGTTCTCGTGGGCCTGTTATGCAGTTGATTTTATGGACTTTAGCTGTGGTGTTAAATTTAATAGCACTTCGAACTAATATTATCACTGGCCAACCAACAAGTTTCAACATAGCAACATTATGCTGCCATATATTATATTTTTTTACTCTTATTCCATCAAAGCATTCAAGCCCTACATACTATTCACCATGTCTTGTTGGTTCTCAACACTCCCATGTAAGTATATATTTACAGAATGTATCTACTTATAAGTAAGGTATATTAATCTGAATATTGTACAGATTTGCCCTATATTCTCATCTGAATTATTTAGTTGAGATGATTATGTATTTTTAAATGTTCAAGGCTTCTTCTTATTATGTATAATCACATTCTTCGAGATTATTGTATTATCAGGTGTGTTGTGGCTTATCTTTTATCAAAATCACAACAAAATCTTGATGATTTTACCCTCAGTTATACTATTAACTCATAATTAAATATTATCACAGTATGAAAAACAAAGCCATAATTTAAAAATGTAAACAAATATGCACTCAAATTTGTTGAAGATCCCTTTAGAATATAATGTAAAAGTTTTACCATGCTATTACAAAAAAGTTATACATGTATTGAATACTTACTTTAAAAAAGTTTCGGTGCTTTCGTATTAAATGCACTGCACTCATCGACCGCTGCAGCGGAAAGCTTGCATTATTCTTTTTCGCACGTCTAACCTACCCTAACCAAACATATATAAAAGAGCAAGATGTCAAATGATCGGCGAGATCAGCGAGCGTGGTACATTTAATACGAAATTACCCAAACTTTTTTAAAATAAAAAATCAAATAAACTTTATTCAATTTAGGCCCTAAGAAGGCACTTATGAACGTCAAAACTACCACCAGTTCGGAAAACAACCCAGCCATCGAAAAGAACTGTCAAGAAACTCGATCTGGTTTATCATTTTAACAGATACAGTCAAAACCGTTTACTGGGACATTGTTTAGAACAACATGTCTGTTATAATAACCTAGAACAAAGGTCCCGGCTGAATGCTATATGACCGCCTTATTAAAAACATTGCTTTATACATAAGGACATACCACATAAAACGACCACATTTAACTAATATTTCGGAGAATTAGATCTGTTAGAAGACCGCTAAGCTGTATTGTAAACAATTTGAATAGGTATCCACATTTGTCTTCAATGGCTATTAAAATCAGGAAAGAAAACAATAGGATTTAGTTTAGTGTAGGGTCTTTTTTAATTCTTAGAAACAAAACATGTGCATGCAGTAGAGTCAAAGCCCGCTTCTTCATATCTCTTTAGTTAGTTTGTTACTTATCTATACACAAGACGCACCAAAACTTTGTGGAGTTATTCGTGAAACTTTCAAAATGTCGCAAAGAAAAAGAAAACAAATTATGAATTAACAAAACACATAATGAAAAACAAATTATGAATTATAATTAATAATAAATGAAAATTATGAAGATACGTTAATTAACATCCAATGTGAATTACAAAATATCTATGCACAACAGAAGTGTTCCAAACAGACCAAAATTACAGATTTTATGCTCACAGAAAAATAATATGCATTGTACTTATGTGTAATAAACAAAATGTACATAGTTGAATAAATATATTTTTCCAATAATTCCCTATCGATTTGTTTGTACTTGCACAATACACATTAAACATCACCGGTTGTTACGACTATCGGTTTTTACGACTGAATATGAGCAGTCCCTTCGATGTCGTTATAACAGATTTTGACTGTATATATAATATATTAGGTAAATGTCAAAAACATTTTCAATGGATGCACAGAGATGAGTTAATTCCAGACATCACCATCGTTCACATATAGATCCACTCTATAATAGCCTTTTGACACAAAAACCCGCTTGACATGGCGCTTAAATTTGCAGTCCGGCAAATTGGTAGTATCCTTTGGGACTTTGTTGTATAGTCTAACACTATTTCCCCAAAAACTGTTACTGGTTTTACTAGGTCTAAAACGTGGGAAATCAAGTATTCAATACATATTTAATTGGTATATGTTTTAAAGTAAAAGTAAATATTTTAGAAAATGTTAGTAACAGTATGTATTTATTATCTAAATATTAAATATTAGTTATATATATGTATATTATATGTATTATATGTATATGTATAATATATGTATATTATAGTTATATAATATTAGCAATATTATTATTAAATAACCTCATATAGCTGTGATATATAATATGATACAATTGTGCTGTTAAAGAAATATCACTCATCATATATACTACATATGTGGGTAGAGCTGTTTTTTTTTCACTTACGTAATGTTTCTCAATAAGCAGTGGTATTAAGGTGTATTTAGTCTAAATAATGTCTCTAAAATTTAAATTTATGTGACAATACATATGAAATAAGAAATAATTATATTTAAAGACATTTGTATTTTATACTTTATATATGAAACTAGCCGACCCGTGCCCACTTCGTTGGGCGGTAATAGGCATTATCAAGCACCGACTTCCAATACATCTCTAGGTAGCACACATAGTTATATGTTTTATTTAATTTGGTTAATTTGATAAACTATTTATTTTCCGCTTTTCAGTGTCTTATGGGTTTTTGATTCATATTGAAGTCGGTTAATACTTTTTTTTGAAAATTTACTTTATTAGTGTACATAAATATATTTTACTAGCAGTGCCCGCGAAGTCCGTTCCGCCTTAAGTATATTAAAATATGCGCATTTTTGCGCTATGGTATCTATCGGCATGGTATGCGATATGGTTTCAATTGGTTGTATAATAAGTAACCTTTGATACGAACGCAACCTTATCAATAATCCGCGATAGTTTCTACCACCAACTCGGCTACCATCGCTTCACACATAATACACCTTAAGTAATGTAATTACATTGCTTGCGTCATGTTGCCACACAGCAACGAACATAAGCACAATAGGCTCCTAAGAATTGAAGAGTTTTTTTTATACTATTGGTGGCAAACGAACATACGGGTCACCTGACGGTAAGTGATCACGGCCGCCCATGGACACCTGCGACACGAGAGGAAACACAGATGCGTTGCCGGCCCTTAAGGAAGGAGTAGGCTCGTTTCTTGAAAGTTTTCTTACTTTGTCATGGATCCCATGATCAGAACCTAACCAAACTCTCATCAAACTACCCTTGAAGTACATCCTTTCCAATAAAAAATGAATCATCGAAATCGGTTAGCGTGATATTGAGTTATTCGTCTATTTGTCGTGTATATACTTAATGCAAATTTAAAACTTATACGGTTTTGCACTGGATGCCGTTGTCGGAACTGGACCAAATTGAAAGCGGATCACACGGGAAGTACCAGCTTTCAAATAAAAAAAGAATAATCAAAATCGGTTCACCCAGTCCAAAGTTATAAGGGGTAATAAACATTCAAAAAAAATACAGTCGAATTGAGAACCTCCTCCTTTTTTTGAAGTCGGTTAAAAAGAGTAAAATGTTTATTCTTCCCTTATATTGTTTCATGATCTGCAGAGTGAATATACCCCACTGTTACCACATTTGGATGATGATGTGCTTGGTACTGCTATGCAAGGGGCTGGGTGGTTTTCTAAGATGACTTTTACATGGGTCAATTCTCTTCTACAAAAAGGTAATTAAAAACGTAATAACAAATATTATCTAGTTGTATATATTTAGAAGTAACACAACTCAATTTGTATTTTATAGGGCTTTTAAAAGAACAGTAAATTATGCTATGATTTCAATTAAGATATGCAAATGTTTGACATTTGTTTTATGTTTAACTAGGAAGGACATAAAAATACACTGTAGATAAATAAAATGCTAATTTTCATAAATATTTATATATTTACTAGTACAACTTTTTGTTTGTTATATACAAAATCTACATAAATGTGGTCTATATTCATCTTGTCTGTTAAATAGTATTGATAACATTTAAAGCATAAACACTGTTAACTAGGATTGATATATAATAAATCTTTTACACACAGTAATATAAAATACAGTACAATACTAAAATAATAATATATAATATTAAGAAAAAGAATTAGTTATTATATTCTTTCCAATAAATTATAGCTAAAAGTATGAAGTTTATTCCTAGTTCTATGGTCATGGTATTCAGAGTATTTGTGCGGTGGTAACGAATGATGTTTTAAACTATGTCATAATTGAATTTTTGAATTTACTTGATACTTTGATTTACTTGAAGTGATAACGTCTTATAAATCGTTGAACGCCAGCTGTACGCACGAAAAAGCGTGATTCATTGTCACGTTCCGCCTGAACAGGCGATAGAGAGGCGCAATTGGCCTTAGCGTTTGGCTTGTAACGCATCTATCTATATATAGAATAATTCAATTCATAAGAGCATGTTATTTTTCATCAATGTTTTCTTATGATGTTATCATGTAAAATTGTCGCCATTAAGCGACTTTACAGACAACCAATTTTTTTTCTCTATAGACAGTGTCATGTTTATTTCCTAAAGACTTTCTTCTGCATTCTTTAAATAATGGGTAGCAAATCTTAGTTCAGAAAACTTTATTCACAAATTTTATCCTAGGCAAAACCTCAAATGGTTATCAGTGACAGAGATGTATATGCTGTGTATTAAGGAACTCATATTTATTATACTTTTTGGGACAAGTAGAAGTTGGCCTTCATAAGTACCTTAACATGATGTGATTTAAATAATTTGCATTTTTATTTGAATGTATAAATAATGTGGCCTTATTAGATCTGATAAGAGACTGGAGGCAAACTTGGTGTGACAACTAGTATATAAAATATCGTTTTATTGATGCTATTTTTTGTTATTCAAATTAAAACATTAAATGAAGCTCCAAAAAAGTCAATAACAGTTGACATGTAATATTGTCATTTTATGTTTCACCTTTTGAGTCTAATAAACACGAGTGTGAGACTAGTAATTAATCATTACTGTACATATCTCTCATTTTAGGAATGGAAAACAAACTGAATGATCCAGAAGAACTTTTTGATATACCTACAAAATATCGTAGTTCATATGTGGCGGCTAGAATGGATCGAGCGCTTATTGGCAATGTCGACAATTACCAACAATATGCAGAAATACCACATGAACCTTTTATAAGTTCAGGTAAATTGCATAACATGCAATAATATGTTGAAACAATTTTTTTTATAAATACCCCGACCATTTTTTATACATAGATGAACATAAACTATTTAAATCTTAAGATAAAATTTTAGTGAGTCATGTTATCTAGTATAGAAGAAGCATAATTCAATGGAATATATTTCACCTTGTAGTAACATGAACTAGAATACATCCTTCTCCTAAAATAAATTATTATAGATTTATAAGGTTTTAAAATATTATAATAAAAAATAGAAGAAAACCTTTATAAATCCTATTATGATTTAAGTACTTGCTTGTATGTAAAAAAATAGGTAAAATTACATATTTTGTAATAAATTTCTTCCAGGTTATGGAGCAACAGGCGAAACGGCACCACAAGCTTCAACACCTGTAACCCCAATTTCCCGGGTTTTGCTTCGCCCTTTGCGTAGGCAAAACGTGTCATTACTGCGCGCCTTGCACGCTTGTTTTGCTTTACAGTTTTACAGTATTGGGCTCCTGAAGTTGGTATCAGATATGACTGGATTTGCAGGTCCACTTCTTTTAAATAAGCTTGTCACGTTTGTGGATGACGACAGTATTGATCAACATTTAGGGTAACTATTAAAGTCTATATTCGATTAGAATATAATACGGGAGATAAGTCTTTTTATGCTGGTTATATAAAATGTCTGTGTTAAGTAATCTTATTATAGTTGTAGGCTAAAGTTTGCAAGTAATCTTATTCAATATTAAGTGAGTAAACAGATTCCCATCTGTTTACTCAAGCTCCTGCTTAACGACAGATTTTTTCTTTGATGATTATGGCTATATAAGCAATTAATAGAAAATATAAATTTACCTAAATGGTCTTTGAAGTCATACGACAATAATAATAAACTAGATACACATAGATAAATCTGAAGTATATTGGGTCTATTGCTCATAGCTTTTCAGGGTGACCTAACATGGGGTATGTAGTAGTGAATTTAAAGATAATAATAAAAATATATATATATTGCCTACTTAGAAGTGAATAAAAAATATACGACATCAATTAGGGAGTGAATAAAAGGTATATTGTCCACTTTGGAGCCATTCAATTTAAAGCGAGCATTTGTAAATATGATACTAAGAAAAAAACGTATTTTAATATACGGTAATTTTATTTATTTGGGCCGCAACGCTAAGGCAATTCGCGTTTCGATAACAGGCGATGTATATCCACCAATAAAGTGGTGTGGTAGGTGACTTTGATGGACCCGTCATAGTGACTCTATTAATTTACCACGTTTCGCGATCTGTCAGTGTACATCAGGTATACCTGCCAAGAGGCTTATAGGCCGGCACCATAGCGACAATTGCCGATAGATTATAGATATCTTGGTGGTCGTCATTGTTTTCAGATTGGAGTGTAGTTACCATTATCTAGAGCACCATCAATTTGTCGTGCTACAATAAAAAAGGTTGCCTATATAACTTTAACAAGTGGTGCTTCTTTAACTGTTGCATTTGGAAAGACACCCAAGTTTATCTATAAGGTTATAGCTAACCCTGACATGTTATGATTTTACAATACAATGGTTTGATCTACTTCACAGGTATATGTACGCAGGAGGTCTTATGATAGCCACATTAATATCCACATTATTCATTGTACACTTTAATTGGTGGATGTCGATAATCGGTTTAAAGATGCGCGGTGCCATAGTTTCTACTATACTTAAAAAAACTCTTAGCGTAACATCAACGGATCTCACAAAAATGTTCTCTGTCGGGGAAATCACGAATTTTATGTCAACTGATACAGACAGGATAGTGAATTCATGTCCTAGCTTTCATGCGCTTTGGAGTATTCCATTACAGGTAATACAGATGAAAGAAGTAATATTGTTTGTGCTTTGAATAGTTTGCATGTGAAAAACGAATTGTAATATTTTTCAGTTGTTTATTACATTAATTCTACTTTACCAACAAGTCGGCATATCATTTCTCGCCGGCTTAGGATTCTCTATAGTGTTGATACCGATAAACAAAGTGATCGCCAATAAAATAGGAGACCTCAGCACGGAGTTGATGAAGCACAAGGACAATCGTGTCACTCTGATTAGTGATTTGTTGAAAGGCATCAGAACTGTGAAGGTTCACGTGTGGGAGGACTATTTTATAAACAGAGTGTCAGGTAATTTTTATGTAACTTTAAATTGACAATATGAGGTGATAGGTGCAAACCATTTAAAATTCATGTATGCGGGGTGGTAGGGTGTCTGTACCCGACTGGATCGCGACCACCGTACACCAGGTGGAACACCCGCCATAGTGACACGTTTGGGCGTGTCGCGTTCCGGGATCAGCCGGTGTATATCCAGCAACGGGGGGGGGGGGGGGGCTGTCTCTGACTGGGCCGCTTTCAGGCCGGCATGACAGCGGTGACCGGCGATAGATAGTATGTCTTTCGGTGGTCGCCATTGTTTTTGGATTGTACTGTGCTTGCCATCAGGCACAGTACAGTCACTTTGCCGAGCTACAATAAAAAAAAAAAAAAAAAATGTATTATTTTCGAAGTTAACGTTAAAGTTTAGTTCAATGTTAAGTTCATAGGTACCATATAGTGAAAGAGGCATGTTCTCACGAAAAATAAAAAAGAATAGTTTAAAATACTTCTTTAGACGTATCTAAGTGATAACTAAATTCTTTGGATGACATTAGAATCCGTTTATCTAATTTCGGTTTTAAGGTGTAATACACATTTCAATGTATATTATTATTATAGTCGACGCTACTTTGCACTTCCGCCTGTAATTTCTATGTATATTCTAGAGTATACCAATACATTTATAATTTATTTTGATAATAATAAGGGGCCATTCAAGTATTACGTAAGCATAATTTTTGTAATTTCTGACCGCCCCGTCCCCCTGGTCAGCAAAAGTAAGCAATGTTCTTAACCCTCTCCCCCATATTTACGTAAAATTTAGACAAATATATTTAAATCTGTTCTAATTCAGTAAATAAATATTGCTGACGTAATCACCATCCAGGACCCCCAACCCCTATGTCATCAAAAATAGACAAATCAAGGACCCCTCTCCCCCCGTCAATGCTTACATAATACTTGAATGACCTCTAAGTACAATTTTAGCATCATCCATATATAACGAAAATGCAGTTCCTTTGATGGTTAATTACGTCAAAACAATTGAACGTATAGGCATATTCGATGTGCAATGTTTTGGAGATGGCTCTAGGCTATTTTTTTTATTTGATCGACCTTTTGTCTTTTATTTTAATGTCCAACGAAGCTGACGGGAATTGCCTAGTTATAACATTTTATTATTATAATAGGCGATAAATCTATTAGTTTCTATATCTATTCAATATCTAATTCATATTATATTTCAATTGTTTATTTGATTCATAACACAACCGTTTTCAACTTCGAACTAGTAAATTGATAATTGTCATTGTAAGGAGATTATTATGTTAAATGTTTGTAATACTTATGTGTTTCGTAATACCTATAATATACATCTTTAATAAATTCATAGTTATTATTAATTTTACTTACGAATGTGTATAGGAAAGTCTGATATTAAAAGCATACAATATAACGCAAATATTATTTTTGTTTTTATAAAGATGCCCGTAACAAGGAGATTCGGTACTTGAGAGGACGGAAATATTTAGACGCTATCTGCGTAGTGCTATGGGCGACCACGCCCGTACTAGTCGCGGCGCTGACGCTCGGCACGCACGCGCTTCGCTCGCAACCACTTGACGCTCCTACGGTATGCAAAATTATACGTTTATCCAGTCTGTTTTTGTATTTATATTTCCTTGATTTTATATCTTTGTATTACTAATTTATTTTTGTCATTAATACTAGCTTCTTCGCGCGACTTCACACGCTTGAATTTAAGTTTTATTTATCGCTTGGGAACATTATATTTAATGCAAAATTTCATGACGATTCGTTGAGTAGTTATGTTGTGAAAGTGTAACACTTTCACATTTATAATATTAGTAAAGATTTGCGTTTACTAGTGCTAGTATAATTATAAATGTTACTATCTGTATGTAATAAGAAGCGTGAAGAATGACAAGTAGGGACTTTAAGACTCTCTGAATCAGAGATGAAAAGAAGAATTTCCAATAAATAAAATTAGGTAACACGTAAGACTTTCCAATAGCTATTAAACGCTAAAAGAATAAATAAAATAATGGGTTGAGAAAGAAAGAAGAAACTGCCACTGAAATGATTCATCTTAGATTTACAATGTATATTTATTCAGTAAACAAAATCTTGCTACAAGCTATCCCAAGTATTATTGCAATATATTGTGCATGTTTTTGAACTTTCTTATCCAAATAAGTTTATTACTCCATAACAATCATTTAAAGTTATAGACTCCTATTTATAATATCACTAAACTAATGCAATTTTTTTTTCTCTTGTAGGTATTTACAACCGTAGCACTGATTAATATGCTAATAGCACCATTAAACGCCTTTCCTTGGGTACTGAATGGTCTCACAGAAGCTTGGGTTTCGATAAAACGCATACAGAAGCTATTGGATGTGAGTAGAATTGTTATAAACGAATCTATTTATCACTTTTGCCATTATTTGAACTCACACATGATTTAGCTTCCAGACATGGACATGGAGCATTACTATGACAAAATTAATACGAACCGTGACGAAGATAAAATAATAATAATCAAGGATGCTTCATTCGTTTGGGCGAAACCGTCGAAATATAAGAAAAAACCGGTTAAATCTAAAAAAAATAAAGGGAAAAGGAAAATGTCAACAATGAGCATACAAAGGCACGATTCGTCGTCGTCCTCGGACCCGGAGATCCGAGATGAACCGTTTGTGTTGAAAGATATATCTTTGGAGGTGGGGAAAGAGGAGCTTATAGGAATAACTGGCACTATAGGCAGTGGGAAAACCTCATTACTGCATGCTATCATTGGTGAAATGTTGAAAAAAAGTGGGGATCTGCAGATATCTGATAAATTAAACAGTAATTATTTTTATATTATCTATACTAATATTATAAAGTGGTAAAATTTGTGACTTTGTGACGTTGTAGGGAGTAATCTCAGGAACTATTGGTCCGATTTGAAAAATTATTTCAGTGTTATATAGCTCATTTATCGAGGAAGGTTATGGGCTATATATTATCACGCGAAGACCAATAGGAGCGGAGCACTTATGAAGAACGTTTCAAAATCGGGATTTTTTTCCTCTTGAGAACTTCCGCTGCGTGTTAGCGTTAGCCCTAAGTAACTATTCCACGCGGACGAATCGCGGGCAGAGGCTAGTAAATAATAAAAGTAGACTAACTATATTATAATTTAATTTAGGGCTGCCTGCACCTCAGAGCGCTTTTAATTACTTCGGCATGCCACACACTGACAAATTATTTTTAGTCACTTAGAAAAACCTAATAGCAAACCGGATAGTCATAAAAACGTTAATGTATCCTATTGTGAAGTATTTGTATATAAGATAAATAAATGCACAACAGGTCAGTCCATATGATATATAGGGGTGAAAAGTTCAGACATATCGGCAGAATAAAATATTTACATCTATTTTCAGTATTTAAAAGTAAATTTTCAAAAAAAAGTATTAACCGACTTCAATATCAATCAAAAACCTATAAGGCACTAAAAAGCGGAAAATAAATAGTTTATCAAATTAAATAAAACATATGAATATGTGTGCTCCCTAGAGATGTATTGGAAGTCGGTGCCAACCGAAATTTCTTTGTTCCAGGTAGAAAAGTATTACAGAGACGCGAGAGTGAACTTAAACTTTTTGTAGGTACCTATGTAGATGATACGATTTTCAGTTGGCACCGACTTCTAATATATCTCTAGGTAGCACACATATTCATATGTTTTATTTAATTTGGTTAATTTGATAAACAATTTATTTTCCGCTTTTTAGTGCCTTATAGGTTTTTGATTGATATTGAAGTCGGTTAATACTTTTTTTTGAAAATTTACTTTATTTTTCCATTTTTAGTGTACATAAATATATTTTAATAGCAGTGCCCGCGAACTCCGTTCCGCCTTAAGTATATTAAAATATGCGCATTTTTGCGGTATGGTATCTATCGGTATGGTATGCGATATGGTTTCAATTGGTTGTACAATAAGTAACGTTTAGTACGAACGCAACCTTATCAATAATCCGCGATAGTTTCTACCACCAACTCGGCTACCATCGCTTCACACATAATACACCTTAAGTAATGTAATTACAATGCTTCCGTCATGTTGCAACACAGCAACGAACATAAGCACAATAGGCTCCTAAGAATTGAAGAGTTTTTTTTATAATATTGGTTGCAAACGAACATACGGGTCACCTGATGGTAAGTGATCACGGCCGCCCATGGACACCTGCGACACGAGAGGAAACACAGATGCGTTGCCGGCCCTTAAGAAAGGAGTAGGCTCGTTTCATGAAGGTTTTCTTACTTTGTCACGGATCCCATGATCAGAACCTAACCAAATTCTCATCAAACTACCCTTGAAGTACATCCTTTACAATAAAAAATGAATCATCGAAGTCGGCGTTATATTGAGTTATTGAGTTATTCGTCTATTTGTCGTTTACATAATTAATGCAAATTTAAAACTTATACGGTTTTGCACTGGATGCCGTTGTCGGAACTGGACCAAATTGAAATGGGACCACACGGGAAGTACCAGCTTTCAAATAGAATAATCAAAATCGGTTCACCCAGTCCAAAGTTATGAGGTAACAAACAAAAAAAAAAAAACAGACAAATTGATAACCTCCTCCTTTTTTTGAAGTCGGTTAAAAATGTATCAAATATGTGAGTGATTTTTATAACTCAAAGATCGAACCTGGTATTACGGATATAAAGATAATACTTTTAGACTTAAATCTGGGATCCGTTACCTTTTTCTGTATGTTGTTATAGCGGGTTTCGGTATAATTCACTGTGCCATAGCAATAACAAACCTAACAAGCGAAGTGATTTATATATACTCTGTATGGCAAGAACACTGTTTTTTTTAGGTTTTGGTTACGTGTCTCAAAAACCGTGGCTAGTTCGTGGTACGATCCGAGATAATATTCTATTTGGGAAGGCTTACGACGAATCTAAGTTTAAGGCAGTTGTAGATGCCTGCGCTCTCACAGGTAAAATTTTCATTGTACAAATCAATTATATTAATGATATATAATGTAACGTTTTGTAAATATGTATATTGTTTTTGTAATCATAGAGGATTTAAACGTCCTGGGGTGGAATGCCTTTGTGGGAGAAGGCGGCTGCACTCTGAGCGGCGGTCAACGCGCCCGCATTGCTCTTGCACGCGCAGTATATCAAGATAAACAAGGTATGCACTTATTTATGAACTTGAACTAATTTCCTTAAAGTGTTTTTCTTAGTATACAAATTGATGTTATAAAAGAGCCCCTGTACGTTATTACTATTTTCTGAGTCAAATGTGACATAAAATGTATGCATACTAATTTTCATAGCAATCAGTTGGACGGTATAAAAGTTGATTCATGACAGCGCAATCTAGTGGCAAGTATATAAAATCTTTTTTATTTAACAAAGCACTTCGTGGTATCAACCGTAATGGTTGCATTATGGTGATTATGAAAATTGGAGTTTATTAACTCGGAAATACTAACAAATATCTATATTTATATTATGTTCTTATATATGAATATGCAGAGGGAAAACAGTTATTATATAAACAGTTATTACGTATTCTGTTTCTTAACCGATTTTCTTTATTGTTTAATGGCTATTGACGAGGTAAAGCTAACACTAACTCTATTACAATATATCTATATACAATCTATAGATTTACATATACAATATATAAATAGATATACAATCTATACACTAACTCTATAACACTAACTAACTATTAACCTGGTAAGGTTTTTACAGCTTCACCGGACTATACTAACTCTTAAACTCTCACTTCTAGGGTAATCTATACTAATATATAAAGCTGAAGAGTTTGTTTGTTTGTTTGGTTGAACGCGCTAATCTTAGGAACTACCAGTCCGATTTGAGAAAATCTTTCGGTTTTACATAGCTCATTTATCGAGGAAGGCTTTAGGTTACATATCATCACGCAAAGATTAATAGGAGCGGAGCACCAATAAAGAATGTTTCAAAATCGGGCACTCTTTTCCTTTTGAGAGATATCGTTAGCGTTAGTATTATATACGTTGCCATGGTAACGTGGTAAGTTTCTATCGCAAACATTTTTTTTTCCTATTCAAAATTTGTTATCTATTACGTATTATAAAAATAAAATTTGTGTATGTACAATTAAATTAATGACTTATGGCTACAAATGACCAAAAAAAATTTTTATTATATTCCGTCTACATTTTTATATTATTATATTTTGTCTGTTTGTTTGTTCCGGATAATCTCCAAAACTGCCTTTTACTGGCAGATAGCCGAAATTATAGCGGTTGACATATTGTACTTTATTTGTCCGAGGCTTCGTCCGCATAGCTATTTCCAAAATGGTTGGACCGATTTTCACGGGCTGTTCACTGGTAGATAGATAGCAGACCTCATAAAAAGTAACTTAGGTTTTTTATTCGCCTTCGGCCGCAGTGAAATATCCGTAATGCTTGAACTGATTTGCACGGGACTTTCACTGGCAGAAAACTCACCTTATAAGAAGTAACTTAGACTATTTTATTTTGTTACTCAAGACTTAGTCCGCAATATCCTACTATCTCCTAATCGGTTTGACCGACTTTCACGGGACTTTTACGGGCAGAGAACTAGCGGGTTCGGAAGACGTTGTCCCGCCCCGATAATAAAAAGAAAACCTTGAAAAATTATACTTAAACCTTCGCCATGAATCATTCTATCTACTGGTGAAAACGGCATGAAAATCCGATCTGTAGTATTTGACTTTATCGCAATCAGACAAACAGACAGACCAGATGACTTTGTTTTTAACCGACTTCGAAAAAGGAGGAGGTTACTATGTTCGGTTTTATGTATTTTTTTTAAAGTATGTTAATCGATATTTTCGTCAATTGTGAACCGATTTTAATGATTCTTTTTTTATTTGAATTGGTACACTGTTTATTGATGAACTACATACTACTGTGCATTCGTACGTGTAAAATTTATCAAAAATATTTTACAACCGCGTGAGACATGTGCTTTACTGGACTCCAAGAATAAATATACATAATTAAAAGTCATATATTTGTATGTAATATGAATTATATCATCGTTTTGGTCAATTTGGCCCCCATATTGTTTTATTTACCGCGTTTGCGTCTACATAACGTAATGATTATAGCGACGTATAAGAATAACTTAAGTATATCGACAATATGGGCATAATATATCTATATAATAAAGGATTTAAGACATATTGTTCGATAATGTATAGCTTAAAATTTTCATTACTTTCTTATATAGTGTTAGTGAGCACTAAGTGTGGTATATAGTAGGTTGAAGTTCCAGGTATGTTGCTGATGATAAATCCCATCCCATTCGAGATACTATTAGTATTCATATATCTAATGTACACGTTACATGTTACAGTAGATGGCGTGCGTGTCGTAGTTACAAATGTTTTTGAAAAAGCATTTCTGTAATTTACACACCCACTACCACAACTTTACATTTCTTTAATACATTTTAAAACTAGTCAATAATAATTGTTAGCAATAATTATTTTGTCCATATCATCGACGGGTCGAAGATTTTATTTATAAGACTATTCATCACACTTCATGCTCGTTAAGTTTATAAATATTTGTACACTCTTCGGCAAAAAGACAACAATATTGAAACTAAAAGTTAACGAACTATGGTCGAATTTAAACCACTGGATGACTAGTAGTATCAATAAAACTTCTGTTAGTTTTATATTCTATCAACAGTGAGTTGGAAAATACGGAATTAGTTTTTGTATATTTTATATATATATATATACAGTTTTCGCGGTAAATACATTTAATTTGACATCATGTATAGAGAATATATATGTCTATGATATCAAATTAAGATCATGTGTTTACTTGGTTTTAGTATACTTACTGGATGATGTACTTTCCGGTGTGGATAGTACAGTAGGACAACATATAATGCAGAAATGTATATTGGGTTTGCTTCGAAACACAACACGAATATTTGTTGCCCATACACAGAGACATTTAGCGCGTGCTTCTCATATACTGCTATTGAAAGAAGGACGGATTGTGAGGCAAGGTAAGTTTTATAGATTATAATATGTAGTTTTATATTACACATGTAGATTCGTAATGGATAATCTTGATTAAAACTATACAGGTCCTCCGGAGATTGTGTTAAATGACATTGAGGATTTCTTACTAAGTGAGAGTGAGTCTATAGGCGAGGAACTACCACGCTTACAACAAGTCCATGATGATCGAATTGAAAACGATAAAAAAGTCCTAGAAGACGATGTATGTAATCTACATCTATACATATAATAAGAATGTAAATCTAACGTGTCTGTACTTGGTAGATTTTTGTAAAAAAAATGTTGCAGGTGGCTAGGAACAAGTAATAAAATAAAATTCAATCAATTTAAGAAATGTCTGCCTACCTGTCTGTCTGTTAGCTGGAACACGCATCACTGCTAAAGTACTGCGTTCATAATAAAACCTTTTCAAGAAAATCATAGAGCATTTCTTCGAGTCACATTTAGTTTTTGTTTCATTAAAATCAAAAGATATCGTACTGTTAGCACAGACGCGACTTAAGTACGAGAGAAAAATAGATAATTATATAAATGGAATTAATAAATTCATATGACTTTATTAATTGCTGTCTTTTTACAGAAGGTTTCTCGCAGACGAAGTCGCGGGCAAAGCTAGTTTATAATATAAACAGTTTTTCCTTTTAAAAATGTGTTTATTGATTTTTTTTGTTTTAACAGGAAGCTATGTCGCAAGGAAGTATTGGATGGTGGGTGATAGGACTATATTTGAAATCAGTCGGAATATTTCTCACAATTATAATTCTGATTTCCCTAATTCTAATGCAAGTTTCGCAAAATTTCACGTTCATTTGGCTTACGTTTTGGGTTAAAAATAAAAAAAATAATTCGACCGCATTACATGACCCTGGATTTGGTGTTTCACCGCACGAAAATCTGACTATTTTGGATCACGGCGTCAATGCGGTTGATAATATCGTGCAAGCTATTATGAATGTAACGCAAGATTTAATTCATAATGCAGATGGCCATAATAACAATGGAACGAATATAGTGGATCAAAAAACTATAGGCACATTGCTGTTATCAAACAATACCCCTGTGTATGCCGATACACCTATATATGATGATAATTTTTATCTCGAAGTGTATTTTGGTTTGGCGGGATTAAATTTAGTGTTTACTGTAATGAGAGCGTTTCTGTTCGCTTACGGCGGAGTTATAGCTGCCTCGAGGATACATAAAGTTCTTCTCAAAGTTGTCGTGAAGGTAAAATTCCATGTTTATTTATATCTTTTATGTTATACAAATACAAAATGTTTGTCTGTGCGTAAATTATTCCTGTATGTTTCAGGCCGGCATGACAGCGGCGACCGGCGATAGATAGTATGTCTTTCGGTGGTCGCCATTGTTTTTGGATTGCACTGTGCTTACCATCAGGCACAGTACAGTCACTTTACCGAGCTACAATAAAAAAAAAATACGGAATATGGGTTATTGTTGTTTCAAAAGATTACATATTGTCAGGAATTTTTGTCCTGCTCCTGCGTTGTAATTGTTATTGATTAAATTCTATTAATATTATGAATGAGAAAACCGATCTCCATCTCCTCTTCCCCTCCCCC
This sequence comes from Antheraea yamamai, assembly GCA_036509395.1. Lineage (NCBI taxonomy): Eukaryota > Metazoa > Arthropoda > Insecta > Lepidoptera > Saturniidae > Antheraea > Antheraea yamamai. The sequence goes on along the minus strand of AP028435.1, from coordinate 12,716,885 downwards.
TTTCCTCCCTCCCCCTTCCCCCTAACACAGGCTGGCAACGCACTTGCGACTCCCCTGGTGCTACTAGTGTCTATGGACGGCGGTGATCACTCGCGTTCGTTTGCCTCCTATAATATAAATTAAAAAAAAAAGTTTGTAAGGATAGATGGATGTTTGTTATTTTTTCATGCAAATACTATTAAACGGATTAACATGAAACTCTGCAGTAATATAGCTAATACATCGAAATAACACATATACTGTAATTTATAAAAATATTAAAATTGACCAAAATATAACAAAAGTGAAAAATATGTTCGGCAGAACCGTTCATTTGAGATTTATCTTTTATCTATGTAAAGATGCAAATGCAGACAAAGTCGCGGTTGACCGTTAGTATCATATATTTGAAAGATATTTTTTGTATTTTAAAATTAAAAACCATTCAATTTTTTTCACAGATTTAGTCCTGAGAGAATTATATTTTTACTATGTATTTCAGGCTAAAGTAAAGTTCTTTGATATCACACCAGCTGGACGCATTATAAATCGCTTCTCATCTGATACCTATACTGTTGACGATTCGTTACCATTCATTTTAAACATCCTGTTGGCTCAATTCTTTTCTCTCGTAGGTATGAATAGAATTATAAAATTTTGTTTACATTAGGAGATTTTTTATATCATTATATATTAATTTTTTAATATTTATATTCAGGTGCAGTCGTGGTTACGTTATACGGTTTGCCGTGGCTTTTAGTCGGTGTACTGCCAATCATTTTCATATACTATAGATTGCAGCGAGTGTATCGAATAACCTCTCGTCAACTTAAACGTCTGCAGAGTGTTACTCTATCACCAGTGTACACACATTTCAATGATACCCTTGAAGGTAATTTAAGTTTTTTTTTTCTCGAACTGACTACGCTATTGTTCTAGCAAGGTGTTAACAGCTTCACCGGACTACTAAGGCGAGCGCTTAAGGCACCCAGCCGATTTTATTTGACAACTAGCTCAAGGGTGCACGGCACACCTCGGCTTGGGCTGTTGTCTGATACATGCAATTCGCGACCTATCTGAGCTAAACTAAGCGAAGCTACTATTCATACATATATAAGTTGTTGAAACATATAACACACCAAGCATACATACCTCAACAACTCTTATATATATTTCGTATCGGATAATTTCCTAAACCCAGTTTGATAAGGGAAAAAAATAAAACCCTTCCACTTGCATGTGTAAGCGTGTATGCGTGCACGTGTGTTGAGGTGATATGTGTAATGTTGTTGCAGTGATGTAATATTTTGTGTCACTGTATCGCGCGGACAGCGTACTCAATGGCTCCACGCCGAGGGAACGGACCTAGGCTTGAGCCACTACCGAGGGGAGCCTAGTCTGGTGTGCGGGAGCGAAATTTACCCCCAGACCACGGCGGCGTGATCTGTGGTTACGCGGGCGTGGGCGTGAACACTATCTGTTTGGAGATTAATTTAAGATTTTAAGTAGTTCTTAAGATAATATATTTGTTAAATATTATTCAATTCTGCTCTTATATACATATGAATTTAAACTTGCGAATATTCAAGTCTACTTGTATTCACTGTTGTTCTATATGTGCTATATATCTGTTATATTAATGTATTTGGATTGTCTTAAATGAAATAAAACAAAAAATCAAATAGGTAAATATTGATTCTTAACCAACGATATTTCTTATGCTGATGCAAATGGTTAGGTCAAACGCTGTTAATATGTTAGATTGTATTACGTTTTGCTTTGATATATTTTAAATTTCTTGGTGGTACGTAAAGTACAATTTGGGTGTGTGATTGTGACCACACGATATAGAAGTGAAGACATAACCACACCACTACCACATACATGCATAATAAAGTTAACACGGTTCTCTATTACATAAGTTCATACAGATTTATCGGTGTTTATCGCGAATGAATAATAGTAATATATATGCACTTGAAATACTACACTGATTGTATACCAAACATACATAATTATTTATTAATTATTTTATTATTAATTACTAATAAAAACGTAATTATTGGGACGATGCATTACATTGTTCGGAAAGAACGCAAATTGCGCCTAAATAAATGTTCACTTCAAGAAATAATTATTTAATATTTTGTATAAAATTAAAATAGTCTATACTAATATATAAGGGTGGAGAGTTTGTTAGGTTGAACGCGCTAATCTCGGGAACTACTAGACAGATTTGAAAAAATATTTCAGTGTTAGATAGCTTATTATCGCCTATTGAGGAAGGCTATATATCATCAAGCTTAAGACCAATAGGAGCGTAGCACGGAGCACCATTGAAGAATGTTTCAAAATCGGGGTATTTTTTCCTTTTGAGAGCTTTCGCAGCGTATTAGCGTTAGCCCAAAGTAACTATTCCACGCGGACGAAGTCGCGGGCAGAGGCTAGTAATCTAATAATTATATAATTCATACATAAAATTAAAGTAAGTAATAATAAATTGTAGGTCATACGATAATACGTGCAATGGGTGCGAGTACGCGGTGGGAGGAGACGGGCGACGAGCTAGTAGAGGCGTGGCAACGTGCGGCGCTGTGTGCGGGCGCGGCCGCACAGTGGCTCGCGCTGCGGCTACAGCTGAGCGCCGGTTGCGTTGTAGCAGGAGCCGCGCTGCTCGCTGTATTACAGCGTACTCTGCACGCTGAACACGCAGGTTTGTCTCGTCCATAGCCTATTCACTTTTCGATATCTATTTCGATGTAATTTTTTATATCTTATATCACTAGATGGCGTTGTTATGTAATTTTGTATTCTTTGTTATTTTTTCTCAGCTTACAACATTTTATATGTATAAATTTAAATTATTAAAAAAATGTAAAAAACCAACGCAATACAGCTCTATACATTCATACATAAAAATGTGAGCAAGATCACGTCAAGTGGACCCCCCATTTACCACTTGATCATAAAATTTAATCTATATATATTTTTCATAAGTACTTATGATGGAAAAATGATCCCCCAAACGATTTTTGAAAATTTTGATTTTAACAACATTTTTTTTTACAATGAAAATTTTAAGCACTTTTAATTAAAAAATGGATTAAAAATCAACCGTAAGAGATAAATTCATGAAATTTTCAGCGTCTATGGTCAAATGTCTATACTTTAAGAATATATTAACGACTTAAGATTATTTGTTTATTTTCGTATTGTTAACTAACTTTTAAGTTAACAAATGAAAATTTAACTCATTTCTTGGTAAAAAAATGCATTTTTTTTTCATCGGTCACATGCTTTATTCATTCAAGTTTAAGATTCCGGAAGAAAATTTCACTGCTCGCCATTAGTTTAAACAAAATGAATTTATTTATGACAGCGCGCCAGCCGCCGAGCGCTGTGGAAGCGCCGCGCTACCGAGCGTCTCGTACTGCATTGAAGCTTTTATCAGTGATAATTTAAAATAATAATACAAAATATTATTATAAAACAAATTTTATTATTATTTACGTTATATTATTATAATTATTATCAATAAAATTTTATTTTTTGTTAACAATATCATAAAGAATATAATCATAACATACTGAATAGAACAAACAAAAGCTTAATTTAAATAATTAAATGGTAAATTTGTCGTCAGATACTTTCACTTTTTTTTTAAAACTTTGTTAATAAATACTTTTTCATCTTCTGAAACGAGCCTGCATTCTAGTGAAAAATTTTCCAATGGTTTGTAGTAATGAAATTGGCGAGTATTTTTTATTGTAGTTAAGCGTTCGAATCGTGGTTGGTATTTTTTTTCATGTACCTCATGATCTTTAATCGTACAGAAAGCAAAATTATTTTTTTTAAAAGAACTTTGGGCCCACTGAAAAAAGGAAAGTGGGGTTGTTATGTGGTTGTTTTTATCACGTTGGAGACTAGCACGATAAGCTTGTCTTTTTACACTCCCTGCCAAGCCATCACACGCTCCTTTGCCATGAGATGTAGCGAAAAAAGTCCAATCAGCATCAACACCAAAATCATTTTTATGATTAACTAAATTGGCAAAATTATATTTATTTTTATATTGTGAAGCGGCTCCATCAGAAAAATACTTGATTTTTTTAATTTTATCGGCGCCAAATTTAGTTTTTAAAAATTCTATCAATTTAGTATTAAATAAATGTACCGAACTCGCATCGTGACTAACTTTTTCTGATATGACAACAAAATTCTCATGCTTCATTTCTCCATTTACTTTATAATAAATTACATAAGGGTGAAGTGTAGCCTGATCATTGGACCAATGGTGTGATTGAATAGCATCTTGAACAAAAAACGAATAATTTTCGGAAAAATCGAGACATACTACAAACTCTCCATCATCAACAGATTCTTTTTGTTTGGAGAAATAAAACGCTTGAGACTTAGCCACAAAATCATGCTTTAACAGCTCGGACCATTTATTTCTCAACTCAGCCAAAAAATCATCCTTTGAATACGTAGCTTCAACAATTTCAGTCCTGCATTATTTTAAAAGAATGTATTAGATAATAAGCTGTGTATACAAATCAATCATTAGACAAATTGATAAAATTAAATTATTTATATTGAACCCTTTTCGTTACCTGTCGGTACTTTTCCATAGACTGAACGATATGTCTTTTATCTCGTGGCTTTCAATTAATAATTTTAACTTATCAATAACAGCATTAACTTCTGGACACTTTTTACAGGTTGAAAAAAAACATGATGATGTAGGTTGCGCGCAAACAGAGCTTTGAATCAAGTCATTAGAACTTTCAGTAAAATCAACACCTTTTTTTTTCAGTTCATTTTTTAATCCATGTAATTATAATTTTACATTTTGGTGGATTTTGCATACACATACTTTGTGTGTTCCACTTTTTCCAGCAGAAATACATTGCCTCGGTCTTAAAGTTTGAAATTTAGTCTGCCCAATTTTTCCATCAGGAAATTTTTCTTTAAATTTTTTATATAAATCATGTATGTTAAATAGTAAGAGTCTCTTTTGTTTCTGTGTTTTTTTACCATTTTCCATAACCGTAACATAATCTTTCATTCCGGGCATCACACGGCTAGCATCATCTGATAAATAAAAATTTTTCACGCGATCAAGTGTTGAATTGTCCAGACCTTTACCTTTTTTAGAGTCAGGCTGTGACGCAAATCCTGAATTTTTTCTAATATTTTTAGCAGCTTGTACCATTCTCTTTGACACTTTGAACTCACGTCGTATCATTTTGATAGACCAATCCAGCGGAAGAGTAGTCAAAACTTGGATTTTCTCGGATCTACTAGTTTTTTGATCAAAAGCAGACTTGAAATTATTTAAAAGAACGTCCTTAGAGTTATTACCATTAATATCATTACCAGTTAATTTTTTCACAGAAGTTAAAATAGCTTTCTGACACTCAGCAACACTTGACACTCGTCTTAATTTTATCGGTGGTTCACCAACTTCCGACAGCAATTTATTAACATTTTCAATTTTCAATTGATTGCCAATAGCATCACACTCAAAAGTCGGATCTTCCTTATCATCATCTGTAATGTCATCTACTTCTAGCTCAGTCATATCAACAATAGAATCATTATTTACAGGTTTATTGCATGTATTCTTCCGTATCGCAGGTTCGCGTCCCAGATAAATTGCCCTCTCACAAGAATTGCACATATAATTTCCTATAAAGGCTTTGAATTGGCAAGCACGATTAGCTGTAATTAAAACTAATTTTTTAATCACATAATTGTGATTTTTTTTATTTAACGGATTGCAACACTTATTCACTCGGCCCATTTTAAATCACAGAAAATATTATTATTACAATTAAAAATAAAATAAAAATATTAACAATAAAATAACAACTAACTATTAATATTAACAATATTAGTACTAAAATATTAACTGAAAAAACACAACTTAACAACACTTCAGCTTTTATTTTTAATAATTATTTCATGCTTTGCGTATAAACTTATGTCACGAATAGACAGGAATGACTTCTAAAATGATTTTGTTATTTACTCGGATACGCGAAAAACAAATGAAAATCGTAACAGAGCGGTTTTTCTTTTGTTAACTAAAGATGGAGTGTTGACTAGAAAATTCAAAAATAATAATTTACTGAATGACCTAAAAAAGTGAATACAGACCATAACAGTTGTAAGAATTTTTAATTGATTATTTATTTTTAAATTTACGCTGTTTGGTAAAAATAATAAAAAAATTTGATTATATTCTTTATGATAATGTTAACAAAAAATAAAATTTTATTGATAATAATTATAATAATATAACGTAAATAATAATAAAATTTGTTTTATAATAATATTTTGTATTATTATTTTAAATTATCTATACTATAATAAAACTGTAGCAAGGTCAAATCTGTACATTAAATATTTTTTGAAAATTTTGATCGGGGTAGACTTTGTTATCGATATAGAAGCCAAAAATAATCTTTTTACAATTTTTGTCTGTCTGTCTGTCTGTCTGTCTTTCTGTCCCTGTGAACACGCATCACGCTGAAAGTACTGAATCGATTTTAACGAAACTTGATACAATAATAACTAATATTCCAAGGTTACATTTAGGATACTTTTTGTCCCATAAAACGCAAGGGGTTCTCCAGGATAACGAAAGACAAAAAATTGTAGTTAATGTAACTAGACTTTTTTGCGACACCTTAGTACAAGAGCCGGCAATGTTGGAAGAACAAGAATTTTAGAAAAGCTGGTTCTTTAAAATGAAGATATATTATGCCCTTCCAAACAGAATTCATGATACCTGGTAGCCGGTTAACGTTATGTTTTTTAATGCACATCTCACCTTTACAGGTTAAAATTTTGGGTTATAAATAATTTAAGGAACATTTTTTTTCAGTAACTTTTAAACGCTATTAAAACATGAATTCATCACTGCCAGACAATTTTGTTATTGACAATAATGTGCCCGATGATATTCTTTATAAATAAAATAATTTATTTCAAACCATTTTATTTTTTCCATTGCAAGGAACATATTTTATTTTATTAACCATTATGATATTGAGATTACACCGTAAACACCGTAAACGAAAAACAACGATAAACGTAGACATATGACACTGACGTCATCTTGAATACATGCGTCTATAACAGGCGCTTCCACAATTATCGCTATCTTTATCATACATAAAATGAGGTAAACATTAATACAGTTGCAGTATCTAGCTCTAAGTTTCTAAACGTTTTCAAAGCATTAGCCGGTTTTAATTGGGGTGTTTATCCATAACATTTAGTTCGTTTATACTTCAATATTACACGTAGTCGAATTGACTATGCCAGCTTTCTTTATGATAGTAGTGCTCAGGTTAACCTCTATAAACTTGAAAAAGTCCAAAACCAGGCCATGAGAATTATCGGGGGTTTCATTAAAAGTACTCCAATCCATGTCATGGAAAGCGAATTGAGCATATGTCCGTTACATCTTAGGAGACAATATTAAGCTGGCAAAATTATATTTAAATTTAAGTCATTCGAATTAATAGCAATTGCAGAGGTCTTATCATTTGCACAATCAACTGAGTCCATTAAGAGTGTTATTTTATCCGATTCAAAAAGTGTTCTTCAACACGTAGCGCGATGTACCTCGACTTTTCGAGGAATACCGATAGCCTACATACACTATTTTGATGCAATTACTAGATTTCAAAGCAAAGAACAGAGTAATTATTTTACAATGGATCCCTTCTCATATAGGTATAACTGGGAATGAAAGAGCTGATCTTTTAGCTAGAGAAGGATCCTCCGAAGGGGCTCCTATTAATATTTTACCAACTTACTTGGATGTATGCTCAGTATTTAAAGATAGCTGTTACTCGCATTGGAAGGAATACTTTGGTGAGCGTTTTAAAACAAAACGAATATGGTATAGAACGATTCAGCCACGCCCCTTAAGGTCACCATGGATTGATGACAGTACGATTTGCCATCGGGAAGCAATCACAGGAATAAGATTACGCTCAGAACACATCCCATGTAAAAAGTTCGCCTACCTGATGCGTAAAGTACTATCACCACTCTGCCAGAGTTAAGAGCTCATCGATGATGTGCACCACATCCTGGCAGAATGTGTTCGAAACAAAGATATTAGATCTAGGCTTAATGCTTCTGGTTCGTTCCACACTGGTTGGTACAATTCGTTATTGCCTGACCCCACTTCGAAAGATGCTAAACAATTATACAAAATTAATATAAGTTATTGTTAAGTTTATTGTCATTCTTATTGTTATATAGTTGTATGTCACTTAGGCGATATAGCCGAGAAGGCGACTAAGCCTTCATTAAAAAATAAATAATAATAATATTAAAATTACAGCTATCTTAACATGGTTTGGACATACTTTATTTTATTTACAAAAAAATAGTATCGGGCACATTATTGTTAATAACAAAAATGTCTGGCAATGATAATTTCATGTTTTAGTAGCGTTTCTAAGTTAGTAAAAAACAAAACACTCAAAAATTATATAAAAATCAATATTTTTGCCTGTAAAGGTGCGATATGCACTAATAAACGCAACGTTTACCGGCAGCCAGGTAGCCCGCACTCTGTTCGGAAGAACATAAATATATATAAAAGCTGGCTTATTTTCTTTTTCGAATCCGTTGCTAGCTCTTAGACAAATAGTTACAGGCAAGTGACATTTGACGCGTCGTGCTCATATCTTTTTTATATTTATATTTTTCTTCAATACAATGGAGTATGAAAAAGTTTTAATACAAGTTGAAAATAGTTATGATATTATTCAGTGTTTCATTTATCATTATTTTATTTTATGAATACATTTTATCGTTTAATTTACAATTTAACTCTATCAACTTGATATTTTATAATGTAAACTCTACTGACTGTATAGTAAACGTCTACAAAAAAGCGAAAGGAACTTCGTTAGAAACTGGGGGGTCCATAGACCTTTAAAGCTTTTTTTCACATTACCACCAATATATGTTGGTTGCTACGAACGGGTTGTAGGCTTATTTTAAAAGATTTCTCCCATACCATCTGGGTATATGTTTGAGTGAGTCCCTTGATAGTTTGGATTCACAATTGGAAACCGATGGTGTGGCTGCAATAAGGTTTTAGTTACCTATATTAAATTTTTTCGCGTTTAAAAATACAATTGGCACCAGTGATAACCGATTTGGTGCAGACGAAGTTGCACGGGTCAGCTAGTCACTGATAAAAGCTTCAATGCAGTACGAGACGCTCGGTAGCGCGGCGCTTCCACAGCGCTCGGCGGCTGGCGCGCTGTCATAAATAAATTCATTTTGTTTAAACTAATGGCGAGCAGTGAAATTTTCTTCCGGAATCTTAAACTTAAATGAATAAAGCATGTGACTGATGAAAAAAAAATGCATTTTTTTACCAAGAAATGAGTTAAATTTTCATTTGTTAACTTAAAAGTTAGTTAACAATACGAAAATAAACAAATAATCTTAAGTCGTTAATATATTCTTAAAGTATAGACCATATATATTGACCATAGACGCTGAAAATTTCATGAATTTATCTCTTACGGTTGATTTTTAATCCATTTTTTAATTAAAAGTGCTTAAAATTTTCATTGTAAAAAAAAAATGTTGTTAAAATCAAAATTTTCAAAAATCGTTTGGGGTATCATTTTTCCATCATAAGTACTTATGAAAAATATATATAGATTAAATTTTTATGATCAAGTGGTAAATGGGGGGTCCACTTGACGTGATCTTGCTCATGTATATTAATAATTTACAGGCATTAGTTATAACCCATATTGCTAGAGGCGCTGAATAAAAAAATGTTTTTTTTTTTAATTGGCTACGCTATTGGACTGATGGGCCGTCACAACTTCAACGGGCTAATACTTTTAAAAAATGAGTACTAAAGTACTCTGTGATCTCATTCGATAACTTAGCTACAATTTTACCAGTTTTTATCAAACCGACGTTCATGACAAATATTATACAGTACCGGGCTTTTAATTTGACACATCAGCGAGGAGGCTTGTAAGTAGGTTGTGGCTTTTAGGTGGCTAAATTCGGTTCCATATAGCGTTATCATTGTCTATCGGAGACATGATAATAATGAAAATAATGACGTGACGTATAATCGACATTCATTAAAGGCTCTTTTATTAATCCAGAAGTTAGCAAATGATTAAGTTATTTCATAATGACTATGATAATCATTTATAATTTGCCTACTGTCAGAATATAATAGACAGGCTTATTTATATGTGAGCCAAAAATTTTTATTTTTATTTGGCAGGTTTGATTGGGCTCGCGATATCATATGCCCTGTCAATGACATCTATGTTAAGTAATGTTCTCAACTCGTTCACGGAAACTGAGCGAGAAATGATAGCGGTTGAACGTGTTGGAGAATATATTCAACAAGTAAGTTGTTTTTTCAAATTTTGTATCATATTTAGTCCAGAATCAGATTTAATTGCAATCTACCACAGATTTGAAAAACACTTCTAAAAATAGTAATGTCACAGATAGATATTAACATATGCTTTCTAGTTAAGTATTTCAACTTTTATAAATTTTATTTGAGTGCTTCCGACTATTATAGCTTTTTTGTTTGATAACGCTATCAGTTCAACAACTTTCCAAAATTCCTTTTATAAACACACATTTGAACATACTGCGAGTTTAGCGAACAAATAAATAATTTATTTAATGTTTCGCATATCATAACTAACCTAAAAGTATTTTGTTTAAATATATTTATTCATCAGTAATATTAAAACTTAATTTTTGACATCTAGAGAACTCCCGATTTCTTTTTTGATGATTATAGACACAGATACTTTGACTACTTTGATATGAAGCGTCGAATTATTTTCAGTATAATTTCTATTACAGTAAATATAATTTTCACTTAATTAAATTATTATTATTAAATCGCGACTATAGTATGGTAACAAAAAGTAATACTGTATAAAATCTATATGAAAAGTAAAGCCCAACTTCTCATGTATATGTTGATTCTCACTTTAAATGTACGTATATTCATACGTGCACGCTCGTAAATTCATACGTGCACGCAAATACGTACTCATGGGCACGTACGATCTCAGATATATTTATAACCTAGGAAACATCGAAAATGTATAGTTATGCAAGAAACATTTCGATAAAAACTTTTCTTATCGATTTTTATTTTAACTGTTTCAGATTGAAACTGAAAAGGTGGATGGCAGACCGCCACCGTACGGATGGCCGTCACAGGGTGTTATCGAATTTGAAGATGTTTCTCTTAATTACAAGTATGCTGTTCCATTACTACTCGACGATTACTTAGCTCATAAGCTCTAGCATTTTCTATTATAATGGATTTTAGGGAGTGTCCTACATTATTATGATAATTTGTTGTTATAGTGATAATTGATAGAAAATTATATTTTAAACGGTAGACCGATTAGCGAAATGATGTAACCGAAACAACCTAATGCTTGATGTTCACCGCTTAAAATGATATTGCTTATTACGTAAATAGGTACGATTGCTCGTACAGATCTCGTTTCGTTTTTTTTTAAGTATCGTCTTAAAGCATAAGATATACATATAAACAATATTTTTTGAATACCATGGATGATATAATCAAATAATGTTGTAAGCAAATTAATACGTTACTGTAAACGTTTCAAAGTATATGCATTTTATGATTAGAGAGATAAGTAGCAAAATTCAACGCCATTCTATATGTTTATCGAAAAGCTAATAACAAAAAATCTAATGCCAAGTGCATTACATTAGGAATTAGGAAATCCATTTTTTCTAAATGTTATTCACAATGCCTTTAATTTAGTACAAGTTTCCGGATATACGGCGCTCTCACTCACCGAACGAAACGCAACAATGCAAGCACCATTACTCACGTCGGTTTTCTGTGAGAGGGTGATCCTACCACGTGCGAGCCGACTTATTCATGCTGAAACCAGTAATAGACTCAGCGTGGCTCTACCACCTACAAAATATGGATAGTGTATGAAGTAAGATTACTAATTGTTTGCGCCTATATGTCGACATCGTGCTTGTGAATCGGCGTAGTAATGCCCCGTCCCTGATACCACCTCCCGCGACTCATATCACAATTAGCCTACGCATGTAAACGGGATCGGGTAAGAAGACTCTGCAACGACGTGAACCACGTAAGTACCTATCTTCTCTATCCTACACCTATGATCGCGTGGATTCACAATCACGATGTCGCTTGCATTTGGGAAGTAACCATCCCCAACATCGATTCTTTCGTCACATTCTCTCATCCTCAAATATTTAGGTATCACAGTCCACTACTCTTCGCCAGACTACTAACGTACAACTTTTGTAGATGGTAGAGCCACGCTGAAGCTATTACTGGTTTCAGCATGAATGGGTCGGCTCGCTCGGGGTAGTACCACCCGCCCAACAGAAAACCGATGTGAAGTAACAGTGCTTGCATTGTTGCGTTTCCTTCGATCAGTGAGAGTGGCGGAGGCCTACCTCAACTTTTTCCTCCTCTCCACCTCCTCTTCGCCAGACTACTAACGTACAACTTTTGTAGATGGTAGAGCCACGCTGAAGCTATTACTGGTTTCAGCATGAATGGGTCGGCTCGCTCGGGGTAGTACCACCCGCCCAACAGAAAACCGATGTGAAGTAACAGTGCTTGCATTGTTGCGTTTCCTTCGATCAGTGAGAGTGGCGGAGGCCTACCTCAACTTTTTCCTCCTCTCCACCTCCCCTTCCTCAAACACAGTGTTTTGCACTTTTGACTCCTCTTGTTTTTCTAGTGTTTATGGACGGCGGTGATCACTTAACATCAGGTGACATGCCTGTTCGTTTTCCTCTTATGATATAAAAAATAATGGATTCAATGAACGTTTTATCATAATTTAGTAGTAGCGGCGGCGAGGGGGTGGGGACGAGCGCTCTGTGCGGCGTGTCGTTCCGTAGTTGGGCGGGGGAGAAGCTCGGTGTGGTGGGGCGGACGGGCGCGGGGAAGAGCTCGCTACTACACGTGCTGTTGCGCCTCGCTCCTCCCTCCAGCGGCCGCGTAATAGTCGACGGCGTGGATATATCCACGCTCCATCTGCACTCGCTTCGGTATGAATCAACTTTTCTTCATTTATGTATATCCCAGTATATTAATGATACTAATAATTTTTGAAGTAAAACTTCTTTAAGCGCGACTAGGAGGTAACTGGACGACAATGCAACGGAAGTCCGTTACGGCAATATGGCGGTATGTTTCTGTACCATCCTGTTAGATAATAATTAAACATAACCAAGACTTCTATTAAATCATAATTAATTTAATTCGTTACTCATCGTAATAATCTGTTCATACTTTTCTATATTTTATTAACTTTATAACAAAGAGTTGCTAATAATATTTCCTGTGTTATTTAAGTTCCGTATTATCTGAAAGATGGCACTACAAATAATGAAGCTTTGATTTAATTTGTTACTTACTTACATTGAAACCAGATGGCAGCACGGTCGCGCGCCCATATAATTATACATAATTAATCCTATTGTATGATTTTTATAATTATTCAATTTAATTTTTCTGTTAATTTTTTTTTCAAAAATTTTGATTAATTAGTTTATAAACTATTTATTGACAAAATCAAAAATGTTTAAAAAGTTTTACTTCAATCGCGTGTAACGGTTACACGCACATTTTTTTCTATGAACAACAGTAATCAAAATATGTTTATGTAATGTGTATTGTACGGATGGTGCACTGGTTAAGCGACAGCGACTCGCCGTTGCTATTGCGATATGTGTTCTAGGTTTAAATTCTACAATTGTGTTTGTGTGATCCATAAATGGTTGTTCTGAGTTTTGGTGTAATTTACGCCCGTCAATTATATTCTTTTAAAAAAAAATCCTTTACGTTCGGATATAAATTCGGATATAAGTTCGGAAATATATTACTTCGATATATATTTAACACCGTTGTAATAAAATTATTGAGATATGTCATGTATATGATTGTTGTTGATAGGTCCCGCATAGGAGTGATACCGCAGGAGCCGTTTATATTCACGGGTAGTATAGCGGAGAACGTGGACCCGCTGGGGCAGTACCTGGAGGCGGAGGTGTGGCGCGCGCTGGAGGCGAGCGGCGCGCGCGACCTCGTGACGTCACGCGGCGGACTGCACGCGCGAGCGGACGCGGGGACGCTCTCCCGCGGACACGCGCAGCTACTCTGCCTCGCACGCGCTCTCTTACAACGACCTAAGGTACTTGATCCATTTTTTATTTATTTACTACCTTCTGCTCGCGACTTTGTTCGTGTGGACTAATTACTTTGGGCCATTTTTTATCTTCACTTCACATCAGACCCCCCCCCCCCCCCCCCTTGGCAGCGGCTCAAGCCTAGGTCCGTTCCTTCGGCGTGGAGCTCATGAGTACGCTGCTCGCGCGATACAGTGACACAAAATCTTACATCACGGCAAAAACCTGTCCAGGTCCAGGTCAAAAACGTAGTCAGTTCGAAAAAAAAAATACGCATATCACCTCCACACACATGCACGCACACACGCTTACACATGAAAGTGGAATGGTTTTATTGATTTCTTTTATCGAACTGAAATAGTGTAGAAAAATTATCCGACACAAAATACGTATAAGAGTTCTAGTTGCTTGGTAGACATATATATTTCAATAACTCATATAAGTATGAATATGTAGCTTAGTCAACTCAGTTAGGTCGCAAATTGCATGAATCTGGCAACAACCCAAGCCGAGGTGTGCCGTGCACCTTTGAGCGGGTTGTCAAAATAAAATCGGCTGAGTGCGTTAAACGCTCGCCTTAGTAGTTCAGTGTAGCTTGCCAGGACAATAGAATAGTCAGTTCAAAAAAAAAAGCCATTGATATATAAAAACCCAAGATGGACAGTCAACGTCTCAAACCCGTCCGCATAAAATTAGTGCACAATTGAGAATTTCAAATAGTCTCTCGTCACTCGCGTCTTTGTACTTTTGTACGCTGCTGTGTAAAAACAGCTTTAAATAATTCGCGTAAGGTTGAATTTGCAAAAAGAAAACTTTATAGTATAACTATAACTACTTAGGTATATCGGTGAGTTTTTGGGGACGGTTGATGATATATAGTCTATAAACCTTTCTTGATAAATGAGCTATCTAATACTGAAACAATTTTTTCAAATCGGACCAGTAGTTGTGAGATTAGCGCGTTCAACCAAACAAACAAACTCTTTATTTTTATAATATAAGTATAGATTTATTTTAAAGAAATCTACAGCTATACATTAAAACACATCATGTAAAATGTTAGTTTCGTCAACTATGATAACGTAACTTATGATTTCTGTATATAAATAGATTTTTGAAGTAAAACTTCTTTACGCACGCTTGACTTGAGTGTGATCGGGCGAAGAGAACGGAAGTTGAGAGGGAGATATAAGTTGAGATAGAAAGAGAGAGAGAGAGTTACGTTTCGTATTATCAATGAAAACTCATAATAAATTGAAATATAGAAAATTAATATGTATAAGTGTATACATGTGTATATTATACATATAATAGGTCTTTACCTATGAAATTGCCATTTTGTATGAAAAAATTTAAACGAATTTTTTACATGTATTTTTTATTTGTTTTAATCGAAGTAATCACCCATGCAATCAATGCATCTTTGCCAACGCAGTGGCAGTTTATTGATGCCCTTCTTAAAGAAATCAGCTGGACGGGAGGCAACAAATTCTTCAAAGGCATTTTGTACTGCCTCTCGGGTATTGAATTTTTTTCCCGCCAAGGAGTTATCCAAATTCTGGAAAAAGTAGTAGTCTGTAGGCGCAAGGTCTGGTGAGTAGGGCGGATGACGGAGAACTTCCAACCCCAGTTCTTGCAACTTGGAGACCGTCTGCTGTGCAGTATGTGGTCGCGCGTTGTCGTGCAGCAGCAGCGGAGACGAGCGATTGACCAATGCTGATTGGAGATGTGCCAGCTTCTCCATCATTGTGTTCAGTTCTTCACAGTACACATCTGCAGTAATGCTCACCCCGTTTGGTAAGAAGCTGTGATGAATCACACCGGCGCTAGACCACCAAACAGTGACCATCACTTTTCTAGGGGTAAGTTTTCGTTTAGGACATTGTTTAGGTGCTGAACCAGGATCCAACAACTTGCTGAGCGCTTGCGGTTATCAAACAGAATCCATTTTTCATCGCAGGTAACAATGCGGTTCAAAATTCCTTCATTTGTGTGTCTATTGAGCAGTACAAGGCACGTCTCGACGCGTACTTCGCGCTGGCGATCATTGAGTTCGTGGGGCACCCGTTTGTCAAGCTTTTTTACCTTGCCAATTTGACGCAAATGGACCAATATTGTTTTGACGCTAACGTCGAAAGCTGCTGCTAATTCATCCGTAGATTGTGTATCATCAGCTTCTACGATCGCCTTTAATTCGTCATTGTCGACCAAAGTCTTCGGACGACCGCGAGGTTAATTTTTCAGGTCGAAATTCCCAGAACGGAAGCGAGCAAACCAATAACAGGTGGTGCGTTGGTTTGTAGTGTTAGCTCCGTAAACGTCGTTGATGTTGCGTGCCGCTTGTGCCGCGTTGCTGCCACGACGTTACTCATATTCCATAATTACTCGAATTTATAACGTATCCATGATGACAAAAAAGATTGAAATGCGATGAAAATGTAACACTAATCAATAAACAAATGACTACTTTTGGAAAAAGAATTCCATCTTTTTAAAATAAAATTAATTTGAAATTAGAATTCTTAGCCAAACAAAAATTATTTTGATTCGAAATGGCCAGTACTGCAGAACGGCAATTTCATAGGTAAAGACCTATTATAAAGAAGTTTTACTTTAGTCGTGTGGTCCAAAGTACACTTGTTTTGTTTACAGATTCTATTAGTGGACGAAGCAACAGCGAACCTTGATCATGAAACGGAACGTCTGATTCTGGATACGATACGCGGTTCGTTCGGTGGTTCGACCGTGCTGTACGTAGCGCACCGGATGACCGGCGTGCTCGAGTGTTCGCGCGTGCTCGTGCTCGGCTCAGGGAGGGTGCTCGAGCTGAGCACGCCAGACGATGCGCTCGCCGATCACAGCTCGTATCTTTACACCTTAGTATTTGGCTCGTGAATATGTCATATTTCACCAAATACTATGGCATTATAATTAAAAAGCTGTAAATACATCATAAGCGCTTCTATAGCACCTTGTTAAAACTTGGTGAGAATATCTTACTTCCACGTTTTATATAAGATAGTGGCGTTACAATATTACTTTACGTATGTGTGCGTTATCGTGTCATTTCTTTTGTTAAAATATCATGTATGTAACGTATCTGCATCTTTTTACTTATAATATTATTGACTAAATATTACTAAATAAAGTAATATAAAATTCATTCGTGACTAGTATGGTGACTGCATTTATTCGTTCGAAATAAATATAAGACATTTGTGACGAGGATGACGATGTTTTTCAAAACAAAGACTTTTTTTAATAAATACTATCACAGAATTAGGAGATTTTTTGTTGTAAAAACAATGTAACTCATCGTAAAATGGAAGATTTCCTAAATAAAGTGGTAATCGTCATTTTAGAAATATTAAAAACTTGAGCTGAAATTTTATTTTTTTAAATAAGTCAATTTTAATACAAGTGAGCGATATGTAGATCATAAAGGTTAGTTACGGCGAATTATGTTAGAGGCTTATGAAACACCAAGATAATATGCAGGTTTTTCTTTTATTTATTTAGTAAGTAAGGAATAGGTAGAGTTTGAAGGAGTCATAGATCTTGTGTAAGATTAGACTGCGAGTTCCATTACCGCTACACCTATTTCTGCCATAAAACTGTAGTGCTCATGCGTACTGAAAGTACTTGTTATACCTTGAGGTTCAGTATCTTGATAAATACATGATCTTAGTATTTTCATACGTGTTATTGTTGTTATAAATTCACAATATGACAAGAGAGTCTACTATGAGCAGAATACAGATACTACAATACTGAACATAGTGATCCAAATTTTTTGCAACTGCGGTTTTGTAAGGTTCATTATAAATGGCTTAATTCGAACGCCATCCTAGTTTTAGTACATTATTATTTACTTACAATAGTCGAAGCGATAAGGTGTCAATGTACGTGTTCCTTGTTCCCACGCTCTATGACTCATCTTTTGTTTATTTGCAGCAATGCGTTTTCATATATGATATAGTATTATTAAAGATAAAAATAAAAGGGCACATATGTACGGCATATGATAACTGAAATGATTATAATGTGTAAAGATCATTATAATTATTGATTGAATATGAGCAAGCACTATGATATCAGTTAAGCTTTTTTTTTTGTCATAGAAATAGCATTTTTATTTTAATGTAATATTTTTTTTTACGATTTGTCTTTTGTATGCGTACCTTGTAATTACTCACCGGACGTTTCGTTCATAAATGTCAACAGAAAGCCCTTCTAATTTCAATAGTGATGAAATGTCATTAAAATATAATTGTTTAATGTAATTTAGAGGTGATCTATGTGCATAGAAACCCAAGCAGCGTGATCGCGTGCAATCTGATGATTGCGGTCATGTTAATTTTATTCTTTTAACGTTATAAGGCTAAAGTTATCTAAAACTGCATACATGTTCTGATTTATATCATATATGAAGGGAAGTCCTTATATAGTATGTATAGTCCGAGTCAAATGTTTTGGCCGCTCTCAATATAGCATTGAATTCGGCTTTGCGCATAGTACAGTCAAGAAGCGAATACAAAACAAATGCAAAATATTAATATAGAAATTTAACATTGACATTTATTAATCTTGGCCTCGATATTATACATTTACAATATTTGCAAAATATTAAAAACGAATAGATAATAATAATTGAATCATTACTGAGGTAATAAGACAACAGTAAAAACTAGAAATGGACAATAATAGCCGAACAATAGAATAATAGACAAAGCTAGAATATTAGCAGTTCGCCACATCATGTATTTGTGAATTATAATTAAGTCCAAATAACACTTATTGGTGAGTTTTGGGTGATGGCGTACTTTAATTTAATGATCCCCCTTGTGCAGTATTTGTTTCTACCTATGGCATATATCTTGTAGCATATATGTGTTATTGTAAATAAAATGCATTCATATTAAATAAATAATTTGTAATAAACAACGCCCTTCATAGAAACATCATTTTTCGAACTGGGTGGGTCTTCTAATAATAACAAATATAGACTAGAAAAAAAAACGAAAATAGCAATAACATAATAACAAAACTATTCTGATTGCGAATGTACTGCAACTAGTAATGACAGAAGACATGTGTCAACGTGGGTGTAATAGGGGCGAGGTACGTGCGCGGGTGAGACTGCTCCCCTTTCTGCGACTTCTGCGTTCCTCTGGTACCTAAATTTGTGTTCTGCCCATCTACTTCTGATTGGTTAAAAAATTTGACGCGAACTGTAACTACTTTATTTTTGTTAATAAATATATTAAGATTTATATCTTGTTTGTCTAAGAATGACTTGTCGTAATATAATAGACATGAAGCATTGTGATATTATTGTTAATAATTATGACAGTTTTATGTTGACCTATATTTTTATTAATAAAATTATACGAAAATATGAGTGATTGTTTCAATGCTGTACAATTGAGGATATTACTTTAAGTGATTTTATAATGCTATTATCGGATCTCTATGATTTTTAGTAAGTAATATAATAATATAATATAATACGTAATACGTCTTTCTCAGAAGACTTATGGCCTAATTACACGTAACGAGTACAGTGGCGAGGCAGTTTTCTCGGTCGAATGCTCGGTACATATGATTTTTTTTTCTTTCGAACTGACTACGCTATTGACCTGGCAAAGTCTTAAAAGCTTCATCGGACTATAGGTACATATGAACATTTTGACGAGTGTTCGGCCGAGTGCTAGGCCGACCAGAGTGGCGAGAGAGTATAGAAACACGATTTGTTTGCTAGGCCGAGTACCCACCTCCCTGCTTCATTTTTCCTCCCCGACAACAACTCGCTATCCCGCTCGACACGTATGAACATGCACTCAGATGTTACTCGCCAACTCGTTCTCCAGTTCTGTGCGCAATTTGTTTTGATTTTGTGTTTTACTAACTTAAAAGTTAACTTTCGTTTTGAAAATTGCTAATACGGTTAAATGGATTCTTAGATACAACTAAACAATTGATTCAATGCTACAAACTAGACGTATGCCTGTGGAATTTCTCATCTTCCAACTACGAAAACAAGCAAAAACGTGATGCAGCATATATTGCAATTGTAAACAAAATGAACATCAACAACTTTGGAGTTGTTGGTTCGTCGATCACTGCTTATAATCTAAACTGACTCGCCACTAGCCAAGTACATATAAACACTTACTCGTTCATCCTATAAACACTTACTCGTTCACCCGACTCTCTCGACCTAATATCGTTTTATTGTCTCGCCACTGTACTCGTTACGTGTAATTAAGCCCTTAAGATTTGCGTCCTAACGTACCCGCTCCCACGATCCTCACGTCGCACTCTTTCGCAGAGCTAGACGCTGCCGCTCCCCGATCCGATCTCGAGGAAGGCTCCAGAATGGAGCTAGACTCTGCTCCCTCCGCGAACGGTGACTTCATCACCGTCGTGCGCCGCCATAAGCGCGAACATCCTCCCGCAAATACCTCCTCCGATAGTGAAGGCCCTCTGCCTTCAAAACGTTCCATCGTAAATGGCGCTAAAGCACCAAAAAAGGCCCCTAAGGCACCCCTCCCCGACAGTCCAGCTCCATCTGAGGCTGCGCGTTACATAATTTTGGGCAAAAAGCCTCGCCCACCGCCACCCGTTACGATCCAGGACAAGGCTTCCTGTGTTTCACACTTGTGTTCCAGGGTTTCAAGCCTGCTGGAAGCAGCAGAGATTCTCTGTACCTCTACCGTGAGTACCTCTGTCGGTATTCAGGTAAAGGTCGTGAATTCCACCGTCGGAAGTTACGGAATTTTTTCCGGTGCGGTTCTTTATTTCGCACCGCAACTAGTGTGCGCTCGGCCTAACCTGAATAATTGGCTGAGTGCCTTAAGCGCTCGCCTTAGTAGTCCGGTGAAGATGTAAAGACCTTGCTAGGCCAATAGCGAAAGCGTAGTCAGTTCGTGAAAAAAAAATTAACTCCTATACCGTCTAAAACCATAAGGTTTTAAGCTCTATACAAACGAATGTATACCTTATAATGCAGATAACAGATTGTTGCAAGCATAAGATTAGAAAAATACCGTATTTATTACAAAATTTGAAAGACTTGAACAATAACAAATTATCTTATAAATATAAAATTAATTATTAATATTAAAATAATTATTAATAAATATAAAAGTATAATTATAAAAAAATAGCTAGATATTTATAAACATGATCCGCCATTATGTGATCTGGGTCATAAAAACTCAGCCGAGCGGTCAATTAAATAAGCATTTACCAGGAAGAAAGAAAAGTTTTTTTTTTAATTATGGTAAGTAAAATAATGTTATAGCTCACACAAGGATTACATCTAAATTGATATATGCAATTATACAATACAATTTACTATTATACCAAATTAAACAACTTTTATATCGATAAAGTACATTTTGACCAGTTTATTAATTATATAGAAGAATCTACACTTGACAAATAAAATCATGTGACACAATGCCCCCTTTATCGCTTTCTTTATCAGTAACTATAGCCAAATGGTGACAACGGAGTTGCTATAAAAAATATATTTTTTGATTTATTACCGTAATCGATACGTTATCGATGAGTTGATTTCTAACAGAACATATTTATAAATCTTCAAACAAACATCGATATATCAAGACATATTTTATTCACAAGCCTATTATGTCTTGTTTTTAGTTCTGTGTTTTATTATAGTGTTTTCGGGTTATTGAAATCTAAAAAAGTGGGATTTTACAAATGAAGTGTGTTATTAGTGTAAATGCTATTGTAGTATGTAATGCATTTGTCATATACGCAACGTAAATACGTGAATAATGGATAACATAACGGAGACATTGATAAAATATTTTGGACACCGAAAGTTTAAAAGCGAGCTTCAAGAGCAAGCTGTAAGAGCTATTTCAAGAGGTAAATACTAGGTTTCAGATTTGCTACGCAGTATAAAATCTATTACTTCCAAACTACAATTAATTTTTTGAGATTATCTTAGGACGTGAAATGGTATCGGATCACGAAATTTTCCAATATAAGCGCCATAGAACGTTGCGAATATGTTTATTTTTATATTTGATAGTTTTCTAAAATTGTGTAATTATATAAATTAGCAATAGATGGACGAAAAAACAGATATATTTCAGGCTTAAACAGAATAAAATGATTTTTATAATTCTTTAGTTTTATATATAAGTTAAAATTCGAAATAATTGACGCTATTAACATAGTGGTATAAAATTTATAAGAAAAAATATTTTAAGTAAATATATTCTCAAAAAGTAAATCACATATCATATGTCTTTTTATCAATATTATATTGTTTTTATTATTATATTATGTTACTATAATTAAAATGTAATTTTTCATTTATATGTTTTATTTTAGGTGTTCATGATGTGTTTATCTCAATGCCAACTGGTTCTGGGAAGTCGCTCTGTTTCCAGTTACCAGCAATGTTACAAGACAATAAAGTGGCTATTGTATTTTCTCCACTACTGGCTCTTATCAAGGATCAGATAGATCATTTGACACAATTAAAAATACCATCTGAATCAATAAACTCTAAAATGACAACAAAAGATAGAGAAAGGGTATTAAATGATTTAAGAAGCATGAAACCGGATACAAGATTTTTGTATGTAACACCAGAACAAGCCGTCACTAACACTTTTAAATCTCTAATGGAACATCTAGTCAAATATAAAAAAGTTTCATATGTGATTGTTGATGAGGCTCACTGCGTTAGTGAATGGGGACATAATTTTCGTCCAGATTATCTCAAGCTTGGAGAATTAAGAGAAAGATATAAATCTATACCATGGGTTGCTCTTACAGCAACAGCAAATGTAGAAGTAACTAAAGATATATTAACTAATTTAAAATTACTCAAACCTGTCGCTCAATATAAAACACCTAGTTTTAGAAAGAATTTATTTTACGATATTATGTATCAAAATTGCATTGATGATGAAGTTGGTCATCTCTTTGAGTTCTTGAAAAAAAGTTTAAAAGATGACGAAAATACCAAGATTGTAAGTGTTCAAACTATTTTTCCTTTTCTTATAATAAGGAAATTTTATATAGACTAAGTAAACATTATTTTTCAGAAAGACAAAAATGCTGCTATTGTGTATTGTCGTACCCGTGAACAAACAGAACACTTGTCTAACATGCTTACAAAACGTGGTCTCAAGTCATTGGCTTATCATGGAGGTAATTCATTGCAATTAACAGGGATTGATGTAACAGCACTATACAGTATTTTAGGCCTAGTTTACAAACCCTGTCTGTTGGCTTGAAAGAATTATAATTAATTATAGTGTATATTTAGGTTTAATTTTAGTTTAGGTTCCAAAGTTTGTTAGGGTTAATAATATATAATACTTATATATCTACCATGAACAAGAGGATATACTTCAGTCGAGGTATACTTCCAATATTACTTTTTTTTCCCACAATAATTCATTCAGAAATTATTTTTGTCATAAACTTCAATTACAAAATGGTCAATTACAATGGAATACATAATTCTCATGTACATTTTATTACAAGAAATTTTTAAATATCTTCACACGGGTCACAATTGTTAAATTTATGATATCCTCTAAAGTATTCTTTGAAACAATAAACTGTGAAGGATAATTTTAATCTACACTAACCACTCAATATAATTAATTATTGAAGTAATCCTTATGAATGAATAGTATATTGATGAAAATAGCATCGCAATCAACCAATTACATCTTTTGTACTTTGTAAGCTTCAGTCAGGTTGACCAATATAAATATCCAATGGACACCTTACGACTTCATTAAATATAATATACATTAATGTATAATAATAATTATTAAGAAACAATTTTGTATAGGAGCTAAAGCTATATCAAAATCCATTGCATATTTTAGAAAACTAAGGGAACCAACAGACAGGTGTGAAAAGCAACCTTCTTATATAATACTTACCATATAGATAATATGATTTTATCACAAAATTAAAAAAAAAATGTACAATACATATTTATTAATCTATATATACATATATAAAAGAGTAACTGACTGACATATCAAAGCACAGCCCAAACTACTGGGGTTAAGACTGAAAATTTGCATACAGTTTGCTTTTGTACTGTAACACTAATGAAGGACTTTTGAAAAGTCAACCCCTAAGATAGTGAAAAAGAGGATGACAGTTTGTATGGAAAACCGTCATTTTTCCGTCAATCAGATATTCTTTTATATATGTAGTTATAAAATAAAGAGTCGAAAATATTACTGCATGGGAAACAAGTGTGAAGTCATGTGCGTTTTTAACTATCCCCATAAATATTTGATCATTATCTGGTAATGGTTTATTAGGTATGAAATCATCTGAACGAATATCTGTGCAAGATACATGGTCTCGTGGTGAGTGCCCATGTGTATGTGCAACAGTATCGTTTGGTATGGGTGTGGATAAAGCCAGCGTACGCGCCGTTGTACATTGGGGCATTGCGCAAAACGTAGCAGCATACTATCAAGTAAAATATTTCACATATATTGTATTTTACATCTGTATCAAATGTAAAAAATAGTATGTACTTGAGTTTTTCTTCTAGGAATCGGGACGAGCAGGTCGCGATGGCAAGCAGGCGTATTGCCGTATTTACTATTGTCGCAATGAACGTAACGCCGTCAATTTCCTTTTGAAAGCTGAAATAGGGCGTGCTTCTACACCAGAGAAAAAGCAACAGTGTAAAAATGCGTATAAAAGTTTCGAAATAATGGTCAAATATTGTGAAGATGTTAGGTGAGAATATTAAAGATATTCCTTTATCTTCGTTTTGTTTTCAGAGTAAGATAGCTTGCTAACATTATGACTCGTATTCATTTTATTACAGCATTATTTTGAATGATAACATATACTTATGATTCGTCTGCGTTGTATATTATCTTAAAAATCGTTTTTAGTTTAGTTTAGAAATCAAAAATATACATTTTTTAAAAATTTCTTTGTAAATAGTTATCTGTTAATGCCCCTCTCCTTCCCATGCACATTCTTCTGTCTGTGATGTTTACCGCACTTCATACAGCTGCACGCATAGTGCTTACAAAAATCGTAGTTTTATAAAACCTTTATATGAAATGAAGATATATTATTTTTCTAGATATAGACCGTCTCAGAAGTAAACCTAAACACATTTGATTGAAATCTATCCAGTAGTTTTTACGTGATACGCGTACAACGGCAGATCTCTGTCATTTTATTGATTATAATTTACAGAACTAGAGATTGGTTATGTTGGTTAGCGTCATAGTAGTTAAACTTTTTTCTATATTCAGAATTCTGTTTAATAACTCAACTGTATAAATAGACAAAAATTTGAATGCAATTACTAAATAGATTTTAACAAGTTTTACAAAAATTTTAACAATTACAATAGAAAGATGGCATTAAAAATTACTCTATTTCCGTAATTTTTGTCTTTATTATAGAGTCATAACTAACTTCAGCCCACATGGAATAGTTACTTTGGACTAACACTAACACACAGCAGAAGCTCTAAAATGGAAAAAAAACAAACAATTTTGAAACATTCTTCATTGGTGCTTTGCTGCTAATGGTCTTAGAGTGGTGATATATAGCCTTCCTCGATAAATGAGCTAACACTTTTCAAATCGGACCAGTAGTTCCTGAAATTAACATGTTCAACCATACAAACAAACCCTCCAACTTTATATTATTAGTATAGATTATAACATTGTTGTCCAGGTGCCGACACCAGACGTTTGCAGAGTATTTTGGTGAAGAAGCAGTTAGATGTGCAGGGCGATGTGATGCGTGCTTGGACGAACGCGCCGCAACGAGAGCGCTGCAGCAGCACATGCGCCGCGCCGACTCCACCACTATGCGACTCAGCGATAACGACTACTCGGGTCTCTATGGGGAAGGACGCTATGGCCAGAAAATGTTAGTTCTCTTATATATCTGAGTCAATTCTACTGAATTATTTCATTTTTAATCACATAATTCCACTTTTATCCAATTTCAAAAAAGAGGTCTTCTTAATTTCATGTTTAACCAACTTCATAACAGAGGTTCTCATAATTTCATTTTAAATATACTTCAAAAAAGAAATTCTCAATTCAAGTGTATACTTTTAAATGTTTGTAAAAAACAGTATAAACTGATTTGGATTTCTTTTATTCGAGAATGTAAAAAAAATGTTCATCTCAGTTCACCGAAGCTCATTCAAATTATGGACCCATTCTCTATTCTAAATTGAACCAGTAAATCATTATTACAGCTCTGTTATTATATAACGTTATTGTTATAACGCTATTGTTATGATAATACTAAAAGCTTAATTCTTTTATATCTTTTACAATTACAAAATTAATAGCATATTCCTTTTTTTTTTTTTTTTTTTTTTTTTCATATCATGCGATCAGTCCTTCCGACTATGAGCAGATGAGTTGAATGATTATCGTGCATGAGGAGATATTCCCCAATAGGAATATCTTCCATATTAATATATTGGCTCATTCAGCGCCGCCGAGATCCAGGGTTCTGCGCCGTTTCAGGCGATTCACACAGTCAGGCAATGTGAGCTGCACAGCCAACTGATTAGGATGGTTTATAAGTCTTGTCTTGTATTTATTTGCAAGTGCCTTAATTTCGTCCTTTACTTTTGGCATGTTCAGGTAATTGTGTACTTCACTGTTTCTAATGAACCAGGGAGCATTGCTTATTTGCTTAAGGATATAGTTTTGTGTCCTTTGAATTTTGTTTATGTTGGATTCGCAGCAGGCTCCCCACAACTGAATCCCATAGGTCCAGATTGGTTTTATAACAGCCTTGTAGATTAAGAGCTTGTTGTCAAGTGACAGCTTTGAGTTTCTTCCGAGAAGCCAGTACAGGCCCTTGTATTTGAGATTGACCTCTTTACGTTTTGTTTCTATATGTTTCTGCCATGTCAACCGGCGATCCAAGTGTAGCCCAAGGTATTTGACTGTATCACACTGAGGTAACTCTCTACCACTAAGGTTAACAGGAGGACATGTTTCTCTACGCAGGGTGAAGGTGGCTTGCACTGATTTATTAGCACTCACTTTAATACGCCATTTATCGAACCAGTTGCTTATTTCATTGAGGCTTTGCTGAAGTTTCGCAGTAGCACCTGCAGGGTTTGTACAAGAGGCTAATATCGCCGTGTCATCTGCATAGGTAGCGATTGTAACTCCAGGTGTTAGTGGCAGATCAGAAGTGTATATGGTATACAAAACTGGGCCGAGTACGGAGCCTTGTGGCACACCAGCAAGTATCTCATGAAAACCTGATGAGCAGTCATCTTCTCTAACTTGGAATATCCTATTGTTGAGATATGATTCAAATATTTGGTAGAAGCTATGAGGTAGCAGTAGCTTAATTTTATAAAGTAATCCCTTATGCCAAACTCGGTCAAAGGCCATTTGAACATCGAGGAACGCCGAAGAGCAATATTCTTTCTTCTCTAAGCTATTACTGATATGTTTGCACACTCTGTGTATCTGTTCAGTGGTGCCATGCTCAGGTCTGAACCCAAATTGGTGGTCTGGGGTTACAGAGTTTTCATACATAGCATGTGAGAGTCGTCGAAGTAATATCTTTTCTAAAACCTTAGACATTATGGGAAGTAAGCTTATTGGCCTGTAGGATGATAGTTCATGTGCGGGCTTTCCAGGTTTATGGACCATGATTACTTGTGAGACTTTCCATAGTGAAGGGAAGCAAGATGTTCTGATAATACAATTAAAGAGAGTAGTCAGATATACTATTGCTTTACGTGGAAACTCTGACAGGACCTTTTTGTCTATGAGGTCAAATCCTGGTGCTTTCTTATTACCTAGTTGGCTGATGGTTCTTGTGACTTCTCCTGGTGTGACTACTTTTATAGGAAGATCAAGTTGGAAGTCTTGCTGAAGGATCTGGTCTAAGTCAACTTCATTAAGGCCAGTAGTAGCTTCGTTAGGAACAAATATCTTGGCAAGGTGATCAGCAAAGGCTATTGACTTTTCCTGTTTAGTTCTGGCCCACTTGTTTCCTTCTAGTCGTATAGGTGGCTTTGGGTTTATTGGCTGGTTCCTACTTTTGCATGCCTTCCAGAGGGAGTAGTCTGTGTTTGCAGCAGCAGTTAGCGACAACAGGTTTGACTCAACTATGGCATTTTCCATTTCTTTTATTGTTTGTTTCAGAATTTTACTATAATTATTGTATGTCCTTTTGTCATGGGGATGCCGGCTCGAGTGCCATACTCTGCGTAGCCTCCTTTTCTCCACGATTATTTCTTTAATTTTGTGTGGTACACAAGTCTGTCTTACATTCTTAGTTTTAATCTCCTCTGTACTATTCCAACAAGCTTTCTGGACTGCAACTGTAAGCTCTAGGACTGCATTATCAATTTCATCCTCATTTTTTAGAGAGATCTGTAACTCCAAGGAGTCCTCAACCAGAGATCGAAATAGATTCCAGTTTGTCTTATTATTATATAGCCTTGGTTTACTCTGATTCTTCAAGACATTGGCACTGATTGTAAGTATAACAGGAATGTGGTTTGAGGATCCATCTAGGTAAGAGTCAATTTGGTAGAATAGTCTAGAGAGTCCCTTCATTAAGAAGAAATCCAAGACATCTGGCAATTTACTTGGGTCGGTCGGCCAGTGGGTAGGCTCGGGCGTTGCAATTGTTGTAAGATGGTGCCTATCAACACACTTTTTAAGTTCCCTGCCTCGTGTAGTAATTAGTCTAGAGCCCCAGTGCAGATGCTTCGAGTTCCAGTCTCCACCGGCTATGAAACGAGGGCCTAGACTTTTGATGTAAGCACTGAAGTTTTCCTCTGTGATTCTGTGCTTTGGAGGACAATATACAGATGAGACATTGAAATTGCCATTTCTATCCGAGATATTTATCGTGGTAGCTTGGATATGGTCTGTTTGGAACTGAGGTAGCTCATAATGTTCAATTGAGGATCTAATTAAGAGAGCTGTTCCACCGTGTGCAGTGCCATCTGGATGGTTTGTCATGTATATATTATAATTTCTTATGTTTATAAGACTCCTGTTAGTGAAGTGAGTCTCAGATACAAGTAGAATATCTAAGTCATGGATTTTTAATAGAGTTTCAACCTCAGTTTTGTTGGGAGTCAAGCCGTTTGTGTTCCAAGTGGCTATTTTTAGTTTATTTAGTTCGATGACAATTTATTGACCAGAGTTGTCAAGAGCGCCAACATGCTACTCATTTGTTGCAAGATAATATCTATTTTTTGGGATTGTTTGATGAATATTTCCTCTATTCCTGTGTAAGATATTTGTTGATGGGTTTCTAGCTCAGTTTCAGATTTGGAAGATTGGTCTGGCAGTTTATTTTTAAGTGCTTCACTGTATTGTTTCCTAGTTTGAATATTTCTGTGGCTATGGTTCGTGTTCAGTTCTTTTTGTTTACCATGTTCAAAGATGGGAAGTTGAGATGGATTTCTTTCCTCTCTTAGAGAGGTACGCTTTTGTGTTTTTCTAGCCAGAATCTCTATATAAACCTCACAGCCTTTATAGTTTGAAGGATGAGGGCCATGACAGAGAGCACATGTAGCTGGAGTGGAGCGATCTACCTTTGGACAGTTTTTGGTCAAATGTGATTCTGCACATTTAAGACAGCGAGCTGGCCTCATACAGTAATTTTTGGTGTGTCCATACTGTTGACATCTTTGACATTGGACAATGGTGTTCCTTTTTTTTGGGTCTTCTATAGTGACAGCTTGGTGGTAGATATATCTTATTTGCTTAGCAGCTTTGTTATTAGGTCCTGATTGGAGATTTACAAAGAATGTTGTAGTAGGCTTTTTGTTTGGTCCATATCTGGCATTGATGATTTCCCCAATCACAAGGTTCCCTGTTTCTTCAAATGCAGCTTTGATATCTTGATGTGGTGTTGTGTGGTGTAGGTTCTTAACAACAAGTCTACAGTTTCTTTTGTCTTTTCTATTAAAGGTATGGCCAATAAGACCTTTCTCTCTAATAGCTGATATTAACTTTTTGTAGACTTCTGTATCTTCACTCATAATTCTTATTTGGTTTTTGTTTATAATCTTATATGTAAATGTTTCTCTTGTGGCTACTGTCTCTAAGTATTCAGTAAGTTTGTTCACATTCTCAATACCATATAAGACGATAGGGGGAGGTTTATAAGCCTTTTTTTCCTTAAGCTTGTCTACTTCTTGTGTATCAGCATTAGTAGGTAGTCCATCAAAACTATTTGACACATGAACAGATTCTGGAGACTGGGAGTTTGAGAACTTTCGTTTTTTATGAGGGTTTCTACTCACTGGTACTCTCTGCCACTCGGGTAAGTCAACAGATCTCATATTGTTTTCTTGTTGAGAGTCTTTGGGATAATTTTCCTTATCAGCTGAGAGCTTAGCACTTCCGGTAGAAGCACTCCTTGGTCTATTGAAAAGACTTGGGTGAAAAGCTTGCTGCACATATTTTTTGTTTTGACCAACTTGGCTTCCAGTTAAGGGTGATTGTGCTGCCTGGTGTATGGTGGAGTTGTTTGATCTTGTATCATTAGCTTCGTCATCACTTAGTAGGTTTGTGTTTTGGATCGGTTTAGTAGGGTTATTACTGAAATTGTTATCCATTGTGTTCCCACGAGAGTAGGACGAAATAAGTGGTCACTCCCAGGGTGACGCCTATTCCTGAGAGAAGGCATTAATATCAACGACATTTCGCCTGCTATGTCGAGGTTGGTCGCTATAGACTGAATTCACCCATCAGTCATACATCCTCTTAGCACGTGCCTCACTGTAGGATTGGGGGATTTATTAGAGAGGTTACCTACCTCGTGGTCCAAGTGATGAAGCTCAGACCCCCGTGCCTGCGAAACATGACCACAGGTTTACGGTCTGGGGCAACCTTTTGAGGTTACACATTGGTTTTTCTGTCGGGGTTGTCTCCCTTATCTAGTTAGTCGGTTTTAAGGCGCCAACAATTCGCCTTTGCCCTTCATACTTTGCTATTACAGTCATGAGGTAGACGGTGATGTGCGGCACTCATATAGGACGTGTAACATTGCCCGGGGTCGACGAACCACATGAAAACTCACATGGAACCACCCCTAGCCTGTGCGTCGGCAGAACTAGGGGCAGCGGGGACGTGTATGTTAGGACTGGATGATGCGCGCCAGTAGCCCAGCGCCGCACACCTGGACGTACGCTAACGGCTCTATCTCAGCATTTTATAGATGTATATCGTCTAGAATAAAATATACATCACCGAAGCCTGACATCATCTTCAACCCCAATAGCATATTCCTATATAATAAATTCAAAAATGTTATTTCATGGCAGATGTTATAAAGGTTACTGATCACGAATATAGATTAATAACTTTAAAAAAGTAGGGAAATATATTTTTATCTTATGACCGGGATGATTATGTCTTGTCTAAATTTTGGTAAGAAGTATTAAAATTAACGAGAAGAAGATAGAAATGAAAAAATGAAATAAAAAAAAAATCTCTCCAGCCTTTGATGGAATTTTATGTACCTTATTTCAAAATATATCAAAAAAGCATTGTAAAAAGTTATTATCAAGCAATTTAATAAAATGTTGTACACCGGATGAATATATAATTCCCAGATAGATGCAGTATCAGAGTTATAGATAATATACAGGTAGTTATAAAAGTAATTATTAATTGATTTTACTTAAATTTTGTAGATGGAGAGTATAAACTATTTGGAAATATGTGGTATTAAAATGATCACCTATATTTTTAGAATATACCAAGGACTTAACAAATTAAGGAGTTGATTTAACAAAATAAATACCAAACAAAAAAAAAGGTTGCGCAGCTACGGATAGTCGTGACTTGAAAATACTTAATAGTTTTGAAATCAATACTTAGCTTTGGTAATTTATGCTTATTTCGTTAAGTTCGCAGTGATATTATATTTCTTTATACTACATAATTGTCATAAGTATTTTTACGATGCTTTTTGCTTTAATTCTTTACATTGCATATGTTTCAATGTCGAAAAAAGAAATTATGCTGTAGTTACACACGAATATCAAACCACATTCAACAAGCTTGCACAAAACTATTATTTAATTTTCTGTAAATTATATCAGGGAATCTGAATCCTACTATGGTAATGCTGATAGTGATGAATTTGATGAAGATAGTAGACAATCCCAAGTTGCCGAAGAAACGAAGGCACTCATCATGAAGGAGTTTGCAAATAGGAAGAAGAATTTAGAGGAGTCAAAGCATCACAATAAAGATACAGAATCTGCCAAACATTCAAAATGTAAAGCTGCTGAAAGTACAGTAAAAAAGGTTAGTTGAAACACCAATGTTATGTATGTTGATTTTATTGTATTCTTGGGTATCATGAAGAGAAAATTATTTTTAGGTAAATGGTTTGACAGTGGCTAATAGAGAAAACTATCTATCACTTCTTAAAGATGCTTTGAACAGTAACTTAGCCAGCATGAAAGGAGTGGATGAACCCGTAAAACCTTTAACGAAATCTCATGTTGAGCAGTGTGCTATTGAAATGGAATATGACGCATTTTCAAGTAGTACAGTTGTTAGTTTATACAGACGAGCTATGACAAAATTGGTAAGCACTTTCTTCAACTAAGTTATAATTGATCAATTATTTCAATGCATTTATTATAGTGCTTTTATTGTAATCAATTCTACCAAACTTTCTTCCAGATAGCGTCAATAAAATCGTGTAAAGAGAGCATCTATCCACAACTCAAAACATTTGATCCCACAAAAGTAAACACAACAGAAAAACAACACGGATTTGTCAAAGCATCTCAATTACGAATTGGTAATTTAGTTTTTAATTCTAATCTTCTCTAATGCTAACGATAAAAATTCGACCAAATTTTCCGTTTACAGTACGACCATGTAATGAAATAAAAGGATAACTGTTCGTTAATCTCTCAATTTTATCAATATTTCTCAAGATGTGACTACTTTCTTCTGTTTCACGCACTCATTTAATTAGTCAATATAGAATTCGCAAGATGGATGTACATCTTCTGAATTGCGAAGATGCGCTTACGTACATTCGGCCATTGATTTTTATTTATATAGATCAACGATGAAAACTATGTGTGCTGTACCAGTAAAAAAATATGAACAATAATTTCTATTATGCCATATGATTGGAGGTATGAAGTGCGACCCAGCTTTTAGCCAGTCAATTGCGTTCTTGAAATCCCTGATAATTCTCTTTTAGAATGTCTTAAGCATGGATGAAACTTGTCTAAAGTATTTGAATATGTGGATTGTTAACCATTAACTCTAATCTGTCTCTAATCTCATCAAGATTGAAAATTAACACATATTAGCCGTCACATAGAGTAAATTTGTTTTCATTAATTCTTTAAAATACATGAATAGTAGTCATTAATATACCTAAAAGTTTAATGACATATAAGTGGTTATATTATGTACTGTTTTATTATTATTTAGTTCGTTCACATTTTTAAATTAAATGAATTAATGAAAATTAATAAGGAAAATTACATTTTCTTGAAAGGTTTTATTTTCTCACTTTCTTGAAATATTGTTGGTAAAATGGTCCTATAACTTTTCCACAATATAAGTATTGTCAATGTATCTACAATTTTAAAAATAATTATAATCACTGTGAATTGTTAATTATTAAACCGGCGGCTATTAAAACAGAAACTCGTTTGTAAAAAAAAGGGCTCCTAAACTAGTAATCAATGCCAACGACAAAGTCTGGACTAAATAAAACCGTGGTCATTCCTTGGTTTGGTACATGGATCAGAATGGTACAGAACCAGGCCTTCTATTGACACTACCCATAAACTTGGTGTAGATAGTCATTTATTAACTATTTATATAACTATATATTATCATATAATTTATAATAAATCATCCATAGTAAAAAAATAAGAAACAACTTTTATCCAGTTTTGACATAAATTTTAGAGTGCGTTGTAATACCGTATGCGAGATTAGGGCAGTATAGTTCAAGAAATATATTTTAATTTGAGGGAATAACTTTTTTATTTTACAGAAGATTTAGAGAGTAAAAATGAAGTGAGACCACTCTCCAAAGCTGATAAAGAAACAAAACGTAAAGCTAATTCATTTAAAAGAGATCCTCTGACCCAAACAAAACTTCAAGGGTTTTTCAAAAAAGGCACTTCACCTAATTCTAAAACTGACGGAAGCGACGATGATGATAACACTCTTGTAATTGACGAAAATGATAAAAACGATTATAATGATACCACCCTTCAGTTAAACGAAGAAGAGTCTGAAGCTAACAATAACAATAGAAATATACACAACGACACGACGTTAAAACTTAACCATATTACAGACGACACTGAATCAGCTAATGAAATCTCATATGATTCAAAAACTTTAGTTATAAATATTACACTTCAAGGTATACCCAACAAAGGTAAAGTCGTTGACCACAAAGATGATGATGTGAAACTTAATAACGGAACAATAAACTCTCCCAAGAAAACCACAGCAAAAAGAAAAATCAAAGCCCTTTTTGGGGAATCATCTGATAGTGAATCAGAAATTGATAACCCAAAAAAGAAAAAAAAGAACAGAACAATTGATGACAAGAAAAAACACGTAAAGAGTAGTCCTAAGCAAAAACCGAAACCTTATAGTCCAAAACGAGCATCATCTTTGTTTGGTGAATCGTCTGACAGTGACGTAGACAAAGAGCTAGTAATTGATGAAAAAGACGCTTCCGCTGAGGATTTTGATAAAACATTAAATTTAAATAATCCGACCGATGGTGAGAATTGTAGCAGCGGTTCGCAAATAGATGAAAAAGATATGAGTAAAGTCGAACTTAATTCTAGTCTTCATACATCACATGAAACTGATGAAAAAAAATTGGATATTAAAATAACACCAGTCGACTCGGAAGATGTGGAGTTAAATAAAGCACACAAACTAAGTATGGAAGCGGAAAAAGTTTTACAAAAGTTAAAACAATTTGCAGAAATGCCACCAGAACCAGTTGTTGTTGATACAATACAAGCCATTAAATCACCTGTAGATGACTTAGCACCAATCTCACCAACCATAGATAATGAAAAACATTCAAAGAAACTCGAGTCGCATAACAAAGATCTAAACTTGAATCAGAATAAAGCACACGCAAAGATAAAAGTGAAGGTAAAATGTGACAAAGAAAGAGATAAAGACAATGTGAAAAGACCACATAAACCTAAAGAAAGATCTGAACACAATGACTTAGAAAAGTTGAGACACCATGAAAAAAATAAACATTCGCATAAAAATAAAACAAAGGATAAAGTAAACGAGAGAATGACACACAAAAATGGGTCATCACCAACAAAAAAATCTGAAAAGGTGGATGTTGCAAGTCTTGTTGTGAAATTGCTTATGCCTTATTATAAAAATAAAAAGATCAATAGTCGCGATCTATTCAAAATAACTGCAAGGCATATAGTACATCAACTATTGGCTATCAAAGTTACGGGTAAGTTATATATTACATAATTGAAGTACGTGAATTGTTACAGATATCACATAATCGTTTTTTTTGCAGAAGAGGCAGCGATTGACTTATTACTAAAGAAAGCATTTAGTAAAGAATTGAAGATAGAAAACGAAGGCGACTTAGCGACTAAGTTGAATTTAAGTAATATTTAATTTATTTTTGTAAACCTATTTATTGTTGTAGATAATGTGGTTCTCATTTCATAATGATTATGAATATTAGTTTCATAATATTTAAGTGAACTTAGTACATCACACAGTGAAATTTGTATTTAGTTATGTCATATGGTTTTTAAATAATAATTGAAAATGTTTACCAATACAATATTCTAAGGTCTGGAATGAACAATAGACTTTTGGGGTATATTTTTAGTGCCTTTAGTATTATGTTAATTTACTACAATATGACCGTTTTTATTGGGACTCCATTCAATAAATTTCCCACGACCCTCAGTTATAGTTACGGTACTGGTGTCGTGTAAAATCTAGGATGGGGTCTTTCATTTGTTTGTCCAATCTAGGGTTGTCAGACATCGGTGTTAAAAAATATATATTAAAATGACTAATCAATATAACATAATTATTTTATGTACAATATAGTAACAATGGTAATTCATATCCTAAGAGCCCGTTTTCGAGGTAATTCCTTGTGGGGTCGCGACGTGCGCTTTCTGGGAGCGCGGGGGGTGACGGGGTCAGGGGGTGCTGACGCCGTTACAAGATTACGCGCGTTACCGAAAAGCGGCTCGAGCCCTATATTTTCCTGGAAATGTTGAACCCGAACCACCAACTCCTCGTCGTTCTCTATCAGCTCTTCGATCTGTAATCACAAATAACCTGGATCCTACTAACATTTTTCATTATATTAAAATTCGAATATAATAAAAAGCCGATTCAACTAAAATAAACCAAATATTTAATAGTAAATATCTATACTAATATTATAAAGAGGTGAAGTTTGTGAATTTGTGAGTTTGTGGCATTGTAGGGGGTAATATCTGGATCTACTAAACGGATTTTGGAAATTCTTTTACCAATACAAAACCACGTTATTTGTGAGAGTCATAGGCTATATATTAATTCAAACAATGAAAAGACTCTTTGGTGGGAGTCGGATATGCAAAGTAAGTCGGAGAAAAAACGGTCGAATGAAAACGTTTCTTACGAACGCTGCCTTAACGATGAGAGATATATGATTGAGTTACAGAGGAAAAGTGTAGAGCTTGGTTAATGCCTATAAAAAAGTCAGCGACAGCATATGTCTAACTTTTATATTAAAGTCACAAAAAGTAGTTTTTTATAAATGTTTACCGTTCAACGAAGTGAGCACGGGTCGGCTAGTTACGATATAAAAAGGTTTATGGTTTAGTTTTTTTTTTGTATACTTTGATGATAAACGAGCATGCAGTTCTTCTAATGGTAAGCGGTTACCAGAGCCTATTAACGCTGGCAATATCAGAATGACCATATGCTACTTAGGTACAAATACTTGAACTACTATGTGTTTTATAGATTCTCATAGTATAGGTGCCTAAATTAAAGTTAAGAATATATATTATAAAATAATTTATACATCTGCAAATATAGCCGGCACTAGCAAATAGTTTCACGTTCTGGGTTCAAAAATCTATACAATAGGATAGATATAGTAGACATGAAAAATGATTACATTAAAATATTGCTGGATAGTTCCTCTTTGGCGGGAAAACAAATTTGTAGCTAAAATACGTATTTGCAAGGCGCTTTCTAATATACTTTTCAGTCGAAAGTTATGTTCCAGTAATCACACGAGAGCATTAATTTCTCTGGTCACTTACAATAAGGTAATAATTGGTCAAACGTTAAAACGCATAATCTGTAAGAGTTAAAAACCCGCATGTCTGCGAAACAATCTAAAAGTTGGTTACAGGAAATTGTTTGTTTTATAAACATAATGTGATCAATAAATCGTTCCTTTTACTAAGTGGATTTTTTAAAAAACACTTTGTACGTTTTAGCGTTTGACCACGATCTTATATGTAGGGGGACTGGCCTTTAAGTGCTGCTGCCAGAACACACCAAAAGGTGCTTGGCGACAGATTTTCAACTTGATGGTGGTAGCTAACCAGGTGGTCGACTTAGAAAACGTCCTACTACCATGTTATGATTTTATCAGGATGTTTTCCTTCACCGAGTCAGACTCAGTCGTAAGAATTAGTACATATGTGTATCGACGCGGTGTCTGCACTCTATGTGATCGTTCAAGTATTACGTAAGCAATTTTTTTTGTAATTTCTGGTCGCCCCCTCCCCTTCGTCAGCAAAAGTAAGCAATGTTCTTAACCCCCCCCCCCTCATGCTTACGTAAACATTTATATAAGTACCTCTTAATCTATCCTGGTTTCCTTATTGACTCATATGCCGCAGTTAACAAGTTTAGGAATAAAGAATTAATAGTTGTTAGGAGAATTAAATTATACGTAGTTGTTTACTATTAGCGCGAAGGTAGCCCAGTGGTTAAGACCGCGCGCCTTAAGAGTCAGACCTATACATCAAGATCCCCCATCTTTTATGTCATCAAAAATATGTAAATCATAGTGCTAACCCCCCCTTTATTGCTAACGTAATACTTGAATTGCTGAAAATAAGCCATAATCGCTGGAATTTGATGTGTATAATATAAAAGTTGTGTTAGGAATGTGACCTTTTGGTTATAATCAATGAGAAGATCGGTTGCGAGCCGCATGAGGTACGTGACAACATACATCCAGGTCCCCTTGTCCTTTATGTCATCAAAAATAAACAAATCAAAGATGCCCCCGCCCCCCTTGAGTGCTTACGTAATACTTGAATGGCTTAAAATAAGCTATAATCGCTGGAATTATATGTGCATAATATAAAAGCGTGTTAGGAATGTGACCTCTTGTTTATAATCGATGAGAAGATCGGTCGCGAGCCTCACGAGGTACGTAACAACTTGTCCACCGCGCAGCCGCAACCTTGAGTGCAGTCGCAACACTGCCGGTACCACAACCTCTGCCACCGTCCGTTTCATTTTCTATATTCATTCATTATTTTTTTTATTAAGAGATCATCACGTGTTGTATGAGTTTTAGCAATTTTGGAATACATTTAGAAATTCGTTTTAATTCACACACAAATTGGCGGCGAAGAAAATACAATTTTAACACTGCATAATATATGAACTTTATAATTGTATTTATAACCAATAATAATAATGCATACTTGATCTGCGGCGTGCATTAATACAAACTTTTAAATGCATCTCACTTAACGATGACAACATGTGATTGAGTGATGTAAATGTTGCAATAAAAAAGCAGTAAGTTTCAATTAATGTTGTATTTTTTTTGCAGCATTAAATGTAATAGGGTAACTACGAATTACACAATTTGTAATTTCATAGCTAGAAAAAGATTTAATAACTTAATCCCTATAGAAATGCTTTTGTATGCACAATTAAAGTGGGTTTGTAATTATAGTGAAATGAATAATGAAGAATACAATATTATTACTATTATATGTTAATATATTATTACTGTACTTGCCAAAACATAAAGAAGTTACGGATTAAACATTTAGACAAAGGATTTCGCACCTTAACAAAGTCATGAACTATATTGTGACCCAATTATTTTTGTTGTCATATTGTTCCGAGAGACCACGCATATATTTACATTTTATATAGAAGCATTTATTTTATTTACATTTAATAGATACACAACACACAATATGTTACTCATATAGACACAACAATGAATTTAAAGTAAATTTTTAAAATAAGACATGTTTAATATGTTCTTCGTTCATTTGTAATGTAGATCTCATAGTGGTTTTAGGCATTAAGTCACGTAATAACATAGTACGAGTAATATAGTGATATAAACAGCAATGTTGATAATATACATTAAAAGCAATACAAAACATACAATTAATTTCTATTCTTAATCATTGAATAAGTTTAGATTAGTAAATACTACGGAAAAAAGGAAAAATTAACCAGCTATGTGTCTACTGTAACTAGGCATGTTTATTTGAAGTTAATTTTGACATCGAAATAGGTGACTAAACGTTTTTTTTTTTCAACTGACTTGTTAGTTATCCTTGTTCTATATATTGTGCTAAATATCTCTGTATACAACTGGACTTGTTTGAAGTTAGAATAATTTTATTCTATAATGTTTACTATTTTGAAAATTGTTACCATGGCATCTCAAAATACAACAACGCAGTGTTTCGATTTATTTTGTAATATAACTATTTTGAGACATAAAAGTAAAAATATCTTGATTAAAAGTTAAAATATAAAAAAGACAAATACTCAATTGAATGTATTTTAGTAAAATGATAACTACCTTCTCAAATGCATCGGAATGCTAAGAATGTAAATATGTAACATCAGATCTTGTATCGTTAATAGAGGCGATAAAGTAGAATTTATTAATTATTAGTAACATTACTTACATGGGAGACAATATTTGTTGTTACACGTTCCTGTAAATCATCAATGTCAGCTGTGTCTCCAGTAATTTGAGGTTTCTCTGTAAATGATGGATTAAAATGTAACAGATCTTAGTAATACTAAATTGTATATTATTCGGAGTAAAAAAATAAATATCTTTATAATAAATAAAAAATTGCAATATTTTCCAACGATATTCTCTCGTGTATATTCCAGGTGACTGTTTAAAGGGTGACTACGTTTAATCGTGTAATAGTTCGTGGTTACATTTAACGTATAAAACAATAATATTAAAACAAATACTAATAAACAACAAAGAGATGGGAACCATACTTTTAAAGGTAAAAAAATCACACCTAGGTTCAATAAACAAAATTGAAGGGGTGCGTTTTAAGGTAAATATTTCGTAACTGCTTATTGTTGGAATGCGGCACGGGGGAATAAAACGAAGCGGGCCGCGAGCCGCAGTGCGCGGTGTGCCATGACTCATCGCGTCGGTATTTATTACACCAGTTCGTTTTTGCGTAAATCATCTGATTTTGAGTGAATATCAGTTTTGCGTTTCTCGAACTAATTGGTTCAAATATTAAGCACCTATTTTTTTTAATTGATTTAGAGTCAGAAACGATTACCAGTAACCTCTGTGAATATTGCAACTCTTTAACCTTTCAGGCGGTATATCGGTTGAATAAGTGCCATGTGATTAGTATGATATTCTCGACTGAATGAACGAAGCTATAAAGGCCCATGAAACTAACAACATATAGTCAGTTTGAAAAAAAAGTGAGACCGATATATTCTTATTTAGACCTTTGCACTGTTGACATATCTACAGTTATATAGTATTACAGTTATTATATTCAAAATTATGTTTTATGTTATTGGTTAAAAATTTAAACTATATTTCATCTCTTTATGCTACTTAAAAAAAAAACAACAAAAAAAAAGATCGTTGGATTCCGAACCCACACCTTCGTCGGTCCGTATAATGTACAGTACGTTTTTTAAGCTATTAGCTTTATTAAGGTACGGCTACATGACATTTTTGCTAGACTTGCTAGCCTTCTGCTAGACAACGATGAGATTTTAAATTGAGCACGTCCAAGGTGACTAGGGAGTTTTCTTAGCATCTCATGTCTCAGACAGAGTGTCTGAATTCGTTCAATGTTCTTTATATGAACTAAGTAATAGGGAGACTAAACTACGGAGGCGTATTCGAGTATAGGCTTTACTGGAATTTTGTACCGATAAAATTATAGAAAACAGAAAGCCAAGGAATAGAGATCAAAATCCGCCGACTGCCTTAAGTGCTCGCCTTAGTAGTCCGGTGAAGCTATAGAAGCCTTACCGGGCCAATAGCGTAGTCAGTTCGAAAAAACAAATATATCTTACTTGGAAGCTTCATCCTTGGCCCGATTAGCACGGTGATAGTGTCCAGGAGAGCAGCGTTCAGGGTTTCTGGTATCTCTCCATCACCTTCATCAGTAAGATCGGCCGCGTGTTCTAACACCTCACGTGCCAACCGACATTGTATATTCAACCTCTGAACTAAAGACATTCGTTGCAGCATCACATCGTAAATTAACTGCCTCGCATCGAACGATAAATTTCCTGAAAAATATTAAAGTAATTGTATACGAGTCGTAGAAAATGAAAAGTGACAAAGTAAAGTTCATTTTGTAACAAAAAATATTGCTGCCAAATTAATACTGTTATATTCATTTGGAAGGTAAATTCTGCCCTTTCTCCTAACGAGTCTTTTAGCGTTCCCGAAATTTCTATGACACTGTAAAAACGAATGGGCACGCACAGGAAGGTATCGCTATATTTTCTCAAAACGCTTAATTGCAACAAGCGTGAGAAAAAAGCTAGCAAGGGCGTATTTTTGTTTATCGAAAAAAAAAACACTATTTCTATACTCGTACAGTTGATGATTGGAAGAAGGGAATAAAGGAAGGATTTATTTCCTTCTTCAAACTAACTACTTTTATGAACGCATGAATGTATACGAAGCGAATGGCTTTTGTTTCTTTCTTTGAACTCACAATTAAGCTCTACGTCTAAAGAACGTAAAAATGTAGAAAACTGAATTTGTCAAAAAGTGGCGTTCATTACCTTCTTCCAATTGATGGTTCAATTGTACCTATAGTTCATCATGGCACACCTGTTACTATCGCAGTTGGGTATTAAAGAAATACGAAAAGATTAACAAAACAAAACTCAGTGTTTGTAATATTTATGTATTTCTTTAACACGTCCATACTTTGCCGCGTTTGATTTTATACGACGCATAGTTATGTGTGCCTTCAATTCTTCTAATTTACGCTATAAATTTTAACATGTCAGAAGTTCAAAATAAATAAAAAAACTAAGATTCGTGTCCAAATCTCCCTTGGATACTTATGACACTTAATAGTATAATGCACCCGTGTGGATTATGGGTGGAAAGGTATTAAGAAAATATTTATTATTTTTTTTTTTTTATCGTAGCTCGGCAAAATGACTGTACTGTGCCTGATGGTAAGCACAGTACAATCCAAAAACAATGGCGACTACCGAGAGATATACTATCCATCGCCGGTCGCCGCTGTCATGCCGGCCTGCGTAAGTATCTCTTCACGTTGCGCTTGAGGGACCCCATGTCATAGGAAGGAGGAAACACACTGGCCGGGAGATTGTTCCACAGCTTTACGGCACGGCAAAGATAAGATGTTGCGAACTTTTTAGTTCGAGCCCAGATAGGATTTACCGTAAAACTGTGGCTCCGAAGACCAGCGCGCGTGGTGCGGTTATGAAAAGGAGAGGAAGGGATCAAGTTGAATAACTCTTCAGAACACTCGCCATGATACAGACGGTAGAACACGCTCAGTGAGGCAATGTCTCTGCGCAACTGAAGCGGCTCTATGAACTCTGTAATGTCTGCATCATTAACCATGCGGACAGCCCGTCTTTGCAACCTGTCCAGGGTATCCAAGAGGTACTTTGCCGAACCGTCCCAGAGGTGCGAGCAGTATTCCACGCAGGGCCGAACTTGTGCCTTATAAAGGAGATATAGCTGTTCAGGCGTGAAAAACCGTCGCACCCTGTTCAGGATTCCGAGTCTCCGAGATGCTGTGGAGATCACGCTCTGTATATAATCCCTGGGATTGAGGTCGCTGCGAATATCTATGCCTAAGATATTAAGACTGTCTCGCATTGCGAGCGAGACATTCTGAAGAGCTGGAAGGGGGGTAAATGGGGATCTCTTGCAGGTAAACGCGCATACCTGTGTTTTGTTGGCATTAAACTCAACCAAATTACTTGCTCCCCATGTTGATATGCGAAGCAAAGATTGGTCGAGCTTAATGACTAGTTCCTGCCGTAGCAAAGATTGGTCGAGCTTAA
This sequence comes from Antheraea yamamai, assembly GCA_036509395.1. Classification (NCBI taxonomy): domain Eukaryota; kingdom Metazoa; phylum Arthropoda; class Insecta; order Lepidoptera; family Saturniidae; genus Antheraea; species Antheraea yamamai. Next base: position 12,673,248 of record AP028435.1, on the reverse strand, counting down.
TGACTAGTTCCTGCCGTGGCAAAGATTGGTCGAGCTTAATGACTAGTTCCTGCCGTAGCAAAGATTGGTCGAGCTTAATGACTAGTTCCTGCCGTGGCAAAGATTGGTCGAGCTTAATGACTAGTTCCTGCCGTAGCAAAGATTGGTCGAGCTTAATGACTAGTTCCTGCCGTAGCAAAGATTGGTCGAGCTTAATGAACTAGTTCCTGCCGTGTCAAAGATTGGTCGAGCTTAATGACTAGTTCCTGCCGTAAAATAGAGAGTCTCACCGCTTTCGTCCTTGTTGTAGTGTAATACGCAATCAACAAAATGGTGGTAAATGGCGTCGGCGGTGAGACAGGACGTGACGTAATACTCGGCCGGTTCACGCACATCCTGATCGTCATCAGCCAACAGAGCACAATATCTGTTGAATTAATTTATTTATTACGTTTTTTTAGTTCCATTTTTGGCAACCAATCTTCCACATTAGTACTGCTATTATCGAGCAAGTAATATTATTACAAGCTACTTGTGATAATTTCAACGTTCTAACAAGATGGTGGCTCCCTTGTTAGAACTTTCCAGGGACTTTTTGTAGCATCCCAGAATTCACGCTCCGTGGTATTATTTACCATCCACTTCATTTGTGCACAATAACCGAACTATATTACATAAAATACCACCAATATTACAAAATATAGAGTCAAATAACACAAGATTATGAATAAAATATAAAAACCACTACATGACAGACAAAGATCCCGCCAAAAACTCCTCTTTACATTAATAGTTTGATTTTCTGACGACTTTTACCATTCTAGATACGCCAGTCACATCGTAACCTATACTTGTCTGCAATTAAGAAACATAAAACTAAAATAAATAATTAACAAAATAATTAAACGAACTACACAAATTTCTGGAAACGTCCAAAGTCAGTTCAGACAAAACATTAATTTTCTTGAACACTCTATGACATAGCAGATAACAAATAGTTACGAACATTGTACCATCACTGCTATTTTACCACGCATTTTATATTACTTGATTAAGTGCATTGTTATGATCTTTTTGTACCAAGTTCCAGGTAAGTTAGAAACATAAAAATTTTCAGGTCTGGATGACAATATAAGAAAATTAATAAAGATGAATTATTTTTTATTTCAGATACGATCGAAAAAAAAAAGCTAAAATAAACCCTGCAATTTGTAGCCAAATTGTACATGGACATTGTTAAAGATAGAAAAGTAAAAAAATAATATTTTTTAATGAATTTGTTTTATGTGTATCCAAAAAAATCGTTAAGTTATTATCCAAAACATGAATATAAAACGTATCCTGTTCCGTATGACACGAGTATGCTACCATTTCATTATGTTACAAGTTCGTAGAATACATAGGTCTGCTAAAAAAAATAAGAGCCAAATAAATAACTCGGCATGGGAATCCCAATGTGAGACTTCCCATATTCCCTTGTGATCCCACAGGAAAGACATGTATTTATTTGCAAATCAATGCAGTCCCAATGACAAAATTGTTAGAGATAAAATATAACAGATTTTCATTTAATCACATGCGAAATCGCTATAGAATAGTAATAAAAAAAAGTGTGTGTGTACTTATGTACACGCGTTAGAAGTTATACTTCGTTGGCGTAACAAGATAAAAATCTTTTCAAAAATTTTATCTTTCGCCTTATTCTACGATTGTAGAAAAAACGACACTAACAATAGAAAAAGTTGACTATAACTAACTTCAGGGTGTCGGTTTTTCGTGACGGTGTGCGCGCGCATCGTAAAAATTTACTCTCATCATTTTTCCCTAACGCGCCAAAAGAATATCACTACAACGTGATTATACGATTATATTTTTGTGCTTTGGAATAACGAATGCAGTGTTAAAATCGAACTGATTCATTTTAATTATAACTCGCAAATGAAGGGAAGGAGCTTTATCTTTATATATGAAATACCTGTAATAAAGCGGCGTACGTAGTCGCAAATATCCGGCAAGTAACAATCGCGTGAGAGCTCGCGCCGCCCCGCGCCGCAGAGCCTCGGGCCCTCCCGTAGCTAGGCATCCACATACATACTCCAATAGTGGCTCCACTATGCACGTATACCTACAATGAGTTATCATATAGTTAATCTATATCATTATATTATACAATAGATAAAAACAAACAACAAAAAAAAACTAAAAAATTCAACAGAACTTCCTTGACCCATCTAGTCTTGGAATATCATAAATCTACCAATATTTAAATCATTACATATTTCCTATTCGATTTTTAGGAGTTCCTTGGTGTATCTTCGACAATCAAAACAATATGGCTGAGTTATCTTAAAATAAATTTCTAATTAGATACCTATAATATTGACACTCGTTCAATTCATCGCTTTTATAAAGGGCTATACGAAATATCAATTGCTTCATGATAAGTATGTAAAATATGTATTACAGTCTTCATCAATCTTTCGTCTAGGATGTAGCTGTAAATCCAGGCTTGCGCATAATATCGTCATAAAACTAATACAAAGTTAACATGTTATTACGATAGTTATCTAAAATTAGTATTTATTTATCCTTGGGTTATCTCGATGTAATATAATACGTATTTATTCCTTAATTTTGTATTTTTCAGAGTGGTCAAAAAGAATGGTGAAGACTGTAATTGACCACTAAGACTAGTAAGTAGACTCACTACTTACTTACTAAGTAGTAAGTACACTACTAAATATTATGAACGGTCGCCAGTGTATTGTGTAAGGGTACATACACACTATGCGGCTAGCCGCAGCCGCATCTGCAACCGGAACGTGTGTTTGAGAAACCGTCGTGGTTTGCGGTTGAATCGACTCATTTCCAAGATAGACGTCGAAGGCGTCACAGCTATTTATTATATTTATTCGCGTTATATAAAGAAAAAGAAACAAAGGAAAAAGTACTGTGTGCATCCTTATTTGCAAACACACGATGAGAGCAAGTAGATAGTAAACAGTAAAATTGCCAGATTGCTGGCCTATTTTGTATTTCAATTAATTTTTTTTCTGTATCGGAATCAATATTTCAATGTCTGTTGTCATCAATAGAATGCGCGAGCGTCGATGACACGTATACTGTTAATGGTGGGCAACCACACACTAGCACTAACCGCATAGTGTGTATAGCAGCCGCCCGGTTGACCGTCAGTCGGGCCGCAGCGCTCAGAACGACCGGAGCGGTCGGCCGGCAGCCGCATCGCAGTGCGTATAAAAACTACTTGTTCATACATATTTTTGATTGCGGTCGGCCGGACGGCTGGCCGCATAGTGCGTAGGTACCCCAATAGTTACCTGATACAAATATCAGTGAGCACTAATAAAGAGTTAATCCTGGCAGGCAGTGGTGCGTGGGGGTCGCGTAGGAGTGCTGCGAGCGCGGGTGCGGCACTCGCCGCCGAGTCACGCGACCGCAGGCACAGCCGGCCCGCGCCCGCCACACACGCACCCACTTCTGCTTCACTCCACTCTATAATACAATATTAACGATATTATATAGTATTATAGAGTAGTACGACACGAGAATACTGTCGCAGTGAAACGCGTTACCATTTGTTTATCATACTTATTCAGTAATATTATAACAAAGAGCTATAGATACGTCATAAGCGTTTCGACAGCGCCTTGTTAAAACTCGGTTAGCTAGCAAACGTGATCTCAGTATCGTGTCAGCGTGTCAGTAGCGCCATACTGTGTTTTGAGATATCGTACAAACTATGCAAGCAAAACTTCTTACAGTTTATTTATTCACACATCATTCATATTACTAATATCAATAAACCAAAAAATATTACGCAAAGAAATTATTAGAGGTCAAAGAAACAAAGCAAGATGTCCTGTCAGTTTTAATTGTTCTTTATTATTGACGGGCAGATCTAAGCAACATATAACTATTTCTTTTTCACCACTGATATTTAGGGTATGCCATCCTACTTCCACATTTTATCTAAGATGGTTTTTTTTTCAAACTGACTACGCTATTGGCCTAGCCTAGCAACTACTAACAGCTTCATCGGACTACGATATCTAAGATGGTGTGACGTTACAATATTAATTTACGTATGTGTGCGTTATCGTGGCATTTGTTTTGTCAAAATATTCATGTAGGTAACGTATCTACACCTTTTTACTTATAATATCATTGTACTTATTTATTAAATTTAGAAGTCACACATTACAAGAACTTTTTTACAATTGTAAATCACGTTTATCAAAAATACGAGTATACAAACAAGAAAAAACAAAATAATGTTTTATAAAAAAAAATGTGAATTATATCTCTCAAAACACTAGTTATCATATGGTGAGTTATTAAAAAAAATGTATTACCAGGTGGTGGGTTTGTGAGTGCTGTTAGAAATAGCCGCATAAGAGCGGGGGAGGGCGGTGTGGGCGAGACCAGCGCCATGTCCGCGCACCGCACCCACTCGCTCACGGAACTGCCGCTGTGCGCTCGCGCTTCACCTACGTATACATTCAAAATATTACCTATTAACACTTTGAATGTCATACCGTAGTAACATGTTTTATTTTAAGACACCATGGATACATTTTTATAGGATTTATTCGAATTAATATTGTAGTGCGAATCTTTTTCATTGTGATTAATTACCTATTAATACTTTGAATGTCATACCGTAATAACATGTCATCTTTTAGGGCATCATTGATAAATTTTTATAGAAATTATTCGAATAAATATTTTAGTGCGAATCTTTTACACTGTGATTAAAATTTTTCCTCGATTTTAAAGATAGTTTATACGATAAAAAATTTAATCGGTCTGAACACAAATCAATTATCTTCGTTTTCAAATTACATTTTTTAATCGATTTTGATTCTTCGTTTATGATCTATGACTATCTGCCACAGACAGCGCACACTCTGTATCTACATGACATTGGCGAAATTGTGTATCACTTACACACGGCGCCATAAATGAAAGAAAAAGAAAAAAGTAGGTGTGTGCTAATAAAGCTCGAATCGAATTAATAACGTTCATTCAATTCGAATGTCGAATTGAATATTCGAACAAACCGGATATTTCGTACTATTCGAATATTTTTAAAATAAGGAAGAATGATTAAACTAATAGTATGGAAGATTAGGAGCAACCTGCAGCTCCTTGAAGGATTATTTATGGCTCTCGGTGTGTGTACCCGAGCTCCCTTTTCATTTTAGTGCTATTATAATTTTACAAAATATTATCGTTTCAAAATGTCTTTGAAATTACTGACAACAAATATGAAAGACTAATGCCCGGTTTCTGAGGTACTTTAATTGTAGTTTATCTGTTCAATAGCGTTATCGGTTCGATAACTTGTCAAATTGCGTTTCTAAACACACTATGATACGGTAAATGTGAGTTAAACTTATCGGGCTAATTTACAGTTTATCTTTGTTGAGTCAATAACTATTGGTAGTTTAACCGAGTATCTCAGAAACCGGGCCATAAATGCAACGTTGTAACTATCGTAATCGACCAACTTTTATTTATATGTTTTCAATAAATATAATTTATGCACAAACAATAATTAATACCTGTGTTGCAAACCTTTTAAATAAGTATCTAATTCACGCTAAATCTCGTGAAGAATTTCAAATTTTGAAAAATGGCTCGAACCATCAAGGGCTTGGCCAGCCCTTACCTCTTGCATTCTAGGCCAATTTCAATTACCATATTGACAACCATTTAACGTAAGTACTAATGTAGAAATTATATATAGCTTAAAAATAAAGTGGGTTTCCCCTCATGTTTTACATTGTCCTGTCAATACTCACATAACTGCATAAGTTCTGTAGCCCATTGTAGATTGCTCTGATCTAATTGTGCCGCCAACGTTGCGCAACCAATTCTAGATCCTGTGATTTAATTTAATGCGTTCAAACATGGGAGAAAAAGCTTCACACTAAGACAGAATGAAGATGTAACTTGACTCTACAAATTAAATTTATAAGTAGGCCTGAACAGGAATAATGATAGTTGACAAATTTGATGGAGTTTCTTCGTTTTTTCCAGATACCGAATTTTAGAAAAAGAATTTAAAAAAAATCACTGTCAAAAAATGACATAGTAAAATAGGTTTCTATTGTAGAATCACATTAAAAGGGCCAGATTTAAAGGTTACGAGGCTCTGGAGCAACGCTGAAGTGGAGGTCCAAATAATTTTTGGTAAGACTAGTCAGATGAATTCAATTCTAACCCCATTCGAAAGATTATGTCGTTGCATTTCAAACTAATAAGCTAAGTCCAATGTTTGCCGTTCCTAATAGTTTATGTTATTATCCAAGATCTTCAAAGTTTGTACATGTATGAAGATCATAAAAAAAAAACTAAAAATCTTATGAACGGCAAAATTTGAACTTCACTCTCGGCGTATAAAAACTGAAAATCTTAAAAAAAAAAATAAACATGTTATATGAGAGTCATTCCATTTAAAATCGTCTAAAAATAAAAAAAATGGTTGCTGCATGATTTTAGATTTTGATGAAAATTTGAGGGATTCATCTCTAGGGTCCCTAAGAATGAAATTTACACATATTCGATTTTTATGAACACCCGTTTCCGAGCATTTAAATAAAAACTTTCAAAAATCGCCTTTTTTTAGCTTATTTAAAATTTCCTCAAAGTTTTGTCTGTTTAAATTTTTTTTCATTATTAAAGCGGAATCCTTAGGGGGACAGACTATAGTTTGATAAAACTCAATGATAATTTTGTTTATAGCGACCTACCATTAGCGAGAGCAAACTAAAAATGAGTGTTTTTTACTCATTTTTCGTGAATTTCAAGCGACTCTAGCGACTAATCGGTTATGAGTTAAGAACTTCTGGTTGACAGGAATTAAGTACACATATCATAGACAAAATTTAGCCATTGATCGACCTGAGCAGCCCACTCTTTCTGGAAGAAAACTTTGCTTGAAGTTTTGAATTTTTAAAAAATCGCATTATTCAGCCTACAAAACGAAGGTGTCTACTGCAAGATAAAATTCTAAAATTTTCAGAATCTTTTGTTCTTACCTTTAACTTTGAACGACTGCATCGCTTGTTTTGTTATTTTAATGTGTAGTGCACTTACCGGTCGTTTTTTGACAGCAAAAATTACCTCAATATTTTTTATATTATAATCTTATAAATTTAGTTTTGTCTGATAATTTTTTGCATGTAAATATAATTTTTGACTTTTTTATTGACCCACAGGTGCTTTTATCTTTCTAGATTCATACTGGACGTTTTAACTCATCGATTGAAATAAATAAATGAATAAAAATAGTTATGAATGTGGAAGGACTTCTACAGATTGATTAGAATTATGGATATAATAAGTATAAAATTATTTGTGGAAGTGATAGTCACCGGAAATAACAGTTACTGTATACAACTTGAACTGGAAAATTATTTTTTATTTAAAAATTGACGTTTTGGTTTTACAATATTAACAATATCAAAATAAAAAATATTGAGGTAATTTTTGCTGCCAAAAAACGACCGGTAAGTGCACTACACATTAAAATAACAAAACAAGCGATGCAGTCGTTCAAAGTTAAAGGTAAGAACAAAAGATTCTGAAAATTTTAGAATTTTATCTTGCAGTAGACACCTTCGTTTTGTAGGCTGAATAATGCGATTTTTTAAAAATTCAAAACTTCAAGCAAAGTTTTCTTCCAGAAAGAGTGGGCTGCTCAGGTCGATCAATGGCTAAATTTTGTCTATGATATGTGTACTTAATTCCTGTCAACCAGAAGTTCTTAACTCATAACCGATTAGTCGCTAGAGTCGCTTGAAATTCACGAAAAATGAGTAAAAAACACTTATATTTAGTTTGCTCTCGCTAATGATAGGTCGCCATAAACAAAATTATCATTGAGTTTTATCAAACTATAGTCTGTCCCCCTAAGGATTCCGCTTTAATAATGAAAAAAATTTTAAACAGACAAAACTTTGAGGAAATTTCAAATAAGCTAAAAAAAAGGTGATTTTTGAAAGTTTTTATTTAAATGCTCGGAAACAGGTGCTCATAAAAATCGAATATGTGTAAATTTCATTCTTAAGGACCCTAGAGATGAATCCCTCAAAATTTCATCCAAATCTAAAACGGTGCAGCTTTGCTGATTAGACGATTTTAAATGGAATGACTCATGAACGATTAAAACTGGATTTAACTCATTTTGAAAGATAGCAACTCGTATATAACATTTCAACAGTTCTTATTAAAACTTCGAATGTCGAAATTTCAGTAATCGATTAAACCTGACGCTATTATAGTGTATTCGATAGTACATTTTAAGAATAACGTTGGCCAAAGAGATTGTTGTTTGCTCTCCTTGTTCTGAAAGTCCTGTTCTTTCTTACGAGATTATTTCTCTGGATAACTTAACTCTTAAAAAGCGAGCAATTTTCTAAATTTCATATTTAGGTCGGTAAATACGTTGTTAGGTACCACACAACTATATAATTTTTAGATAACAAAAATAAATAAACCATCTAAAATTTGTTAGTTGATTTTTCTTAGACTTAGTACTTCTTTAAGAGAGGAAATAATGAAATTGATTAATAGTTATAAATTACATTACTGTAAGTATTATATCGAAGTGTAATTAATTATTGCGTTGCTTATGGCTTAATTTGATATCATCAAATGTTAGTACTTTAAACATTGTTTTATTTGTAATTTTTACAATTTGTATGTATTTGTGTGATAATGGTATATTAATAATATTATCGCGCATATGATACTATCGGTGTTGCGATCGTCCATAGGTGTCGCGGCGACCGCTTACCATTAAACGGCGCGCATGCTTGTTCGCTACCATCGTAGTACAAAAAAAAATATAAATAAATAATAACCATCATCTCCGGCGACGGCCAGCCTCCGCACCAGATGATCGCGCAATGTGGTACGCTCAATACCGAGTATGAATTGCGACCACGTACTTGCAAGTTCTATCGTCAGCGACATTAATCGCGCGTCTCGTTCCTGTTATAATAACTTATGAAATTGATGATTTCTGAGGTGTAACGTATTTCCTCTCGATTGTTGGATATCTTATGTGGGAGTGATTTTGTAAAAGGGACGGAAATGTGTTATAGGCGGAAGGGAAGCGCGTGCTATTTTATTAGATTGTAAAAACATAGGAGCATATACGGGCAAAATCATTCAACAAAAATCAGTAAAAGATGCAAAAACGAATGAACAGATGTTTAATTTTATTTGAATAATTTAAAGCCAACAAAGAAAACTAAATGTGGCAGAGATGCGAATATTTAGGTGGATGTTTGGTGTGACTGGAGTGGATAAAATTAAGAATTAGTTTATCAGAGGAAGATTTACAAAGGTATGGATGGATTATGTGAAAAATTACATGTGTATAAAATTAATACTGAAATGACATTGGACAGGGGGGGAATAGAAAAAGAAAACATGTTGTGCATGTTTGTTGTCCTACTTAGGTGGGATACGGGTAAGAAGATAATGATTAATTTTTAAGCCAGGAAATATTCAACAAATGTAATATAGGTAGTTACCTGGGTATCTTCAGCAAGTCTGTAATAATATTGAAGCACAAATCCTATATCCTTGTACTGAACGTGTCGGGCGACGCTTGTGAGCATCACCAAACATTGCAGATCACGTTCGTCATTAACAGCGCCCAAATGCGTGCTCAAAATATCCACGAGACGATGACTAGAATTTCAAAATAGTCATTTTTAATCAGCTTTGAAATTCTGATCTGCAACCTTTTTGTGTGGCGAAAAGTGGTGGCCGTAAACACTGTGTCGGGTAGAGTGATGAAAACACCGGTTCTCGTCCGATCACCGAAGTTAAGCAACCCAGGGCGCGGTCATGTTGCGCGTGATGTTGACGCTTTGTTATATTTTTTTCAATTAAAGTGTTTCTCTGTAATACTAGAGCTTCACTTCTGGCGACACACCCTTTTATTTTTAATGTTTGCTACCACAGAACTTGGCGATTAATAAACCGATTTAGAAAATTATCTCAAATCAAATGTACAACATTTTCGATTATATTACCAGGACCGATGTTTAACGGGAGTTTCACCGGCATATAGCGAACATTATAAAAAGTGTATTAGTATACATTAATTTAGTCTAGCTGTTACCCGCGACTTCGACCGCATGAATTTTAGCAAATATATGTTGTTCACTGTAAACATGTGCGTAAGACGTGCGCTGTACTGGACTCCAAGGATAAATATAATTGAAATTCATATATTTGTATCTATATATGAAGTTTGAATTATATTGTCTTTTTCATCATTTTTGCGGCCATTTTGTTTTATTTACCGTGCTTTCATCTACATAACTCAATAACCATAGTAACATATAACAATATTGTATCGAGTCCAATAAGGACTATTTAAATTGTCGAATATTAAAAACTGCTTAGACAGATAAAGTTTTATATCTTCATATTCAAGACGTCTACTCATTCATTGTTTACATTCAACATTATAATTAATAATAGTAATTTTGAAGATATAAACGTATTACTTATTGACAATATGGGCAAATTATATCATTATAATAATATCTGTAAGTCATTGTTTCATTAGTTCCTTATACAGTGTAAGTGAGCACTGAGGTAGTTATAAGGTGGGTTAAGTTTCCAAATATGTGACTGATGATAAACATCATTTGACACACTGGTAGTATTCATATATCTAATGTATACGTTACATGTTACTGTAAGTGGCGTGCGTGTCGTGCTTACAATTCTTTTAACAGAGCATTTCTATTATTGTACATCTCACAATTTTATATTTATTTAATACAATTTTAAAAATGCGTGCGGAGTTGAGGGTATATCTAGTATTTAATAAAACAGGATCATAAATACTGTAAAACAAAATTCTTGTTACCTTATACAAGTACTGGATTTAACAAGAAGGGCGCACGCTTTCTGTAGATGCCTTCTCATGTTATGTCGCGTGATTCCGGCGAGGAACATCCAAGGCAAAGGGTCTTCATTATCATTCGATACGTACTTCTGTAGCCGACTGATCAACAGATTCTGAACTAGAGACACTACGTAGTCTTGCACCTGAGAATAATATAGTAACCTTCTGAATCAATTTTTTGAAGTAAAACTTCTTTACGCACGCATGACTTGGGGAGTAAGCCATTGAATGCGTAACGAGACCGTTACGAAAAGCGTGATCGAGCGAGGCGAACGGAAGTTGAGAGGGGGGATATAAGTTAGTGAAGATAGCCCATAGTTAGTAAAACCCATAATAAATTTAAATATTTGTAGAAAATTAATATATGGATACCATACGTACATATATACATATAGATGGTGCTAAACTAAAGGAGCTAAAGAAATACACTCGTTTCTTTAAATAGGTTTTAGCGTTTGATCACATCTGATGTTAAAGGACGATATGGTATAAGGTGGTAAACACGTCAAACCTAGGGGGGGCTGGCTCTCGAGTGCAGCTGCCGGAATACACCAACAGGTGCTTGGCGACAGATTTCAAAGTTGAGGGTGGTAGCTGGTCAGGCGGACTTAGAAAAAGCCCTACCACCAAGCTATGGCTTCATCACGATGTTTTTCTTCACTAAAAGCACCGATTCTTTTTTTTTACATCATAGGAGGCAAACGAAGATGTGGGTCACCTGATGTTAAGTGAACACCACCGTCCATATAGACACTTGCAACACCAGAGGAGTCGCAAGTGTGTTGACAGCCTGTGTTTGGGGGGAGAGGGAGGGAGAAGGGAGAGAGGAGACGGGGAAGGAAGTGGGCCTCCGGTGCTATCACAGACCGAGCGAAACGCAACAATGCAAGCACTGTTACTTCACGTCGGTGTTTCTGTGGGTCGGGTGGTACTACCCCGAGCGAGTCGACCCATTCATGCTGAAACCAGTAATAGCTTCAGCGTGGCTCTACCACGTACAAAAATTGCTAGGATTCGAACCTACGTCCATCGACGCTGTGTCCGAACACGCTACCAAGTAATGTATCATCGGTTCATCGCTTTTATTAAAAACTTTACAAACCAGCAACTATTTCATACGTGTCGTTACATTTCAATAAGCTAAATCCAATTTTTTGCCGTTCCCAGTATTTTACGTCATTTTCCAAACTCTTCACGAAATATGAATATCATGAAAAAAAAACCTTATGAACGGCAACATTTGAACTTCGTTGTCAGGGTATAAAAACTGGAAATCTTAACTTTAAATATAATCTTAAATAAAATAAATCTTAAAAAACGATTGAAATTGGATTTAGCTCATTTTCAATTGTTATGACTCATATAATATATACTTTAGTATTTTTTTTCTACGTAAAAAATATAATTTAAGCTTCCGACTTCGCACGTGTGCAATGTACTAATGTGACGTCATAAGCATAGCATATAGGGTAAGTTTGATCTGCAATTAATTTTAACGTAACTAATGTACCTTTATTAGATAAGATAGCTATGACAGATACAAAACAGTTAAATACATCTCCCTCCTCTATTTTCCAACCGAGATTCTTTTACTTTTGTGTAGTAGATATTAACGAGCTTTAATGTTATCACTTATCAATAGCTTAAGCTCTAAGCTTATTATGTAATACCCGCGATAATATTTAAAATAATAATAATAACAACAGTTACGTATAATAATACTTAAGGATAACAATAATAATATCATAAGTCTTATTCACTGTATTTAAGCTATAGTGCAGCTTTGAAACGGTTTTTCAGTAATAAAGAAAGGAAATTAGAAAAAAGGTACAGACGAAGAGTCTGCAGAATAAAGGAAAAAAAAGTTGTTATCAATAAAAAAATTCGGAACATATATATTGAATACTGGAATATTTTTAAAATACGGTAGAATTTAGGTTTATCTTAAAAAAAAATTAAAAATTAGTTTCAATACATTGAAGCTTTAAATAATACCTTATTTTCGGGATCGGACAGCTGATGTATGGGCCCGGTGAGGAAAGCATCGAAGACTGTTTCAGTTGGCTTTTGCATCATCAGCTCTCCGAGTGCTGCGATGGCAGCTGAACGCACCAGTATGCTGGCGTCTCGGCACATTCCTACTAATATCTATAAACAATGTAGGTACCTGATTGGAGTTGTTATTCGTGTATAAATTGTTTGGAGGCAATGATGTTATAACTAAAAAGCTGTAGACATGTCATAAGCGCTTCGACAGCACCTTGTTAAAACTTGGCTATCTAGCTTATTTTTGACGGCAGCTCCGTCAATCCGCCCGTATCTAAGCAACACAAAACTATTTAGTTTTCACCACCGATATTGAGAGTATGCCAGTTTATCTAAGACAGTGTGACGTTACAATATTAATGTATGTATGTGTGCATTATCGTGCCATTTGATTTGTCAAAATATCATGTAGGTAACGTATTTATAGTGTTTTAGTTATAATATCATTGTATGTAAAATAAATATGTTTATTAGATCATCTAGTTCGGGATATTAAAATGAATATCTATACTTTTTTACATAATTCAAAATTTAGATGTAACGTTCTTCCTATTGAATTATGAACATTGATAATTATAGTAAATAGCTGACCCGTACCCACTTCCTTGGGTGGTAAACATTTATCTACTTTTTGTGATTTATATATAAAAGTTCGACATATGCTGTCGCTGACTTTTTTGTAGGCATTATCAAGCTCTACAACTTTTCTCTGGAACTCAATCATATACCTCTCATCGTTAAGGCAGCGTTCGTAAGAAATGTTTTCGTTCGACTGTTTTTTCTCCGACTTTGCAAATTCGACTTCCACAGAAAAGTCTTTTCACTTTTTGGGTTAATAATATAGCCTATGACACTCACAAATAACATGGCTTTCTATTGGTTAAAGAATTTTCATAATCGGTTAAGTAGATCCAGATATAACCCTCTACAACGTCACAAACTTACACCTTTTTAGTTATAATGTCATTGGTTGGAGGGTAAACAAAATTACTTTTTGTGTAATAGTTTTTTTTTATTTAAAGATTACTATTGCCTTTGGCGAGTGTTTAATAATATTACAAGTGTCTTAAGATTATTTCAATGTTATTACAAGATGCTGGCCCCCTTATTAGAACTTTCTAGGGAGTTTTATGGCATCTCAGAATTCATGTTCCGTGACATTATTTTCCATCAACTTCACCTATATTACGTAAAATATCGCAAATGAATCGTTACAATTCACAATGAGGTAATAAAGCCAATTTAAATCGTTCTATATCTACATGTCTATTTTACATGTTTACTTTTTTTAAGATTCCCAATTTTTTATACATCGAGAACGAAGTTCAAATTTAGCCATTTATAAGGTTTTTAGATTTTTTTTAATCCTCATATTTTACATAAACAAAATTTGAAGATTTTGAAAAACAGTATATATATTTAAATATTAGAAACGAACTAAAATTGGATTTAGCTTACTTTTAAATGTAACGCTCAAATATTACAAACAGTTAAAGTAACACAAGATTATGAATAAAATATAAAAGCCACTACATGGCAGACTAAGTTCCCGCCAAAAATTCAGGTGTAATAGTTATAGAAGTTTTAAAATCGGTGATGACCGGCCTCTTTCCCGCTGTTCGGATACCAGTACAGCACAGCAATCGGTGCATCCTCGAAACCTCGGATTTCATCTCATGTGGAGTTTATTCGGAAGCTGGTGCTTATTGAACACCAATAACGACAGCGTTATCCAAGATTAAAGATGAACCTTCATCCCGTAACATTTATCATTTATTTAGTGAAGTATCTACTCCAATCAATTTATAAATGCGGTTCACTGCCGAACTACTAGGATTATATATTAGGTCTTTACCTATGAAATTGCCGTTTTGTATGAAAAAATTGAAACGAATTTTTTTCATGTATTTTTTATTTGTATTAATCGAAGTAATCACCTATGTAATCAATGCATCTTTGCCCACGCAGTGGCAGTTTATTGATGCCCTTCTTAAAGAAATCAGCTGGACGGAAGGCAACAAATTCTTCAAGGCATTTTGTACTGCCTCTCGGGTATTGAATTTTTTTCCCGCCAAGGAGTTATCCAAATTCTGGAAAAAGTAGTAGTCTGTAGGCGCAAGGTCTGGTGAGTAGGGCGGATGACGGAGAACTTCCAACCCCAGTTCTTGCAACTTGGAGACCGTCTGCTGTACAGTATGAGGTCGCGCGTTGTCGTGCAGGAGCAGCGGAGACAAATGATTGACCAATGCTGGGTGGAGATGTGCCAGCTTCTCCATCATTGTGTTCAGTTCTTCACAGTACACATCTGCAGTAATGCTCACCCCGTTTGGTAAGAGGCTGTGATAAATCATACCGGCGCTAGACCACCAAACAGTGACCATCACTTTTCTAGGGGTAAGTTTTCGTTTAGGGCATTGTTTAGGCGCTGAACCAGGATCCAACCAACTTGCTGAGCGCTTGCGGTTATCAAACAGAATCCATTTTTCATCGCAAGTAACAACGCGGTTCAAAATTCCTTCATTTGTGTGTCTGTTGAGCAGTGCAAGGCACATCTCGACGCGTACTTTGCGCTGGCGATCATTGAGTTCGTGGGGCACCCATTTGTCAAGCTTTTTAACCTTGCCAATTTAACGCAAATGGACCAATATTGTTGTAACCGTAGATTGTGTATCATCAGCTTCCACAATCGACTTTAATTCGTCATTGTCGACCAGTCTTCGAACGACCGCGAGGTTCATTTTTCAGGTCGAAATTCCCAGAACGGAAGCGAGCAAACCAATAACAGGTGGTGCGTTGGTTTGTAGTGTTAGCTCCGTAAACGTCGTTGATGTTGCGTGCCGCTTGTGCCGCGTTGCTGCCACGACGGTACTCATATTCCATAATTACTCGAATTTTTAACGTATCCATGATGACAAAAAAGATTGAAATGCGACGAAAATGTAACACAATCAATAAACAAATGACTACTTTTGGAAAAAGAATTCCATGTTTGTAAAATAAAATTAATTTGAAATTAGAATTCTTAGCCAAACAAAAATTATTTTGATTTGAAATGGCCAGTACTGCAGAACGGCAATTTCATAGGTAAAGACCTATTATTTACTAGCTTTTGCTCGCGGTTTCGCTCGCATAATGTAGATTTGACATATACTTTCTGAGTACATATTTCCTGTATGATACGTCCTTTTCTATACTTATGATAACGTGTATGCAAAATTTCATGACGACCGGCGTGAAAGAGTAATATTAGTCGGAATTAGTAATTAATAGTTCGACTTTAAAAAGGCTTATCAGTGAGGACTAGTATGTATAAGTAGTGTCTTACTGCGAGGTCGGTCGGAGATGGTGAGGAGTCGCCGGAGACGAGCACGCGGTGCAGTAGCGGCAACGCGGCACGGCGCACGGCGGCGCGCTCATCGCACACGCTGCGAGCGCACACCGCCATCAGCCGTGACAACTCGCCGCTACCGTTTAGTTCCTAAACATACATTCATCCTATAAATACGTTCGCATTAAATATACATGTAGGAGTTTTGGCGGGATTTTAGTCTGTCATGTATTGGATTTTATATTTTATTCATAATCTTGTGTTACTTGACTCTATATTGTGTAAAATTGGTGGTGTTTAATGTAATATAGTTTGTTTATTGTGCATAAATGAAGTGAATAATACCACGGAGCATGAATTTTGATATGTCACAAAGATTCCCTGGATAGTTGCAACAAGGGAGCCACCATCTTGTTGGAACATTAACATTGACATTGAAATGATCGCACGACACTAACTTATAATAATATTAACTACTCGACAATGGCAGTAATAATCTAAAATATTTGTTGCCAAAAATAAAGTTAAAATATATATATAGGTGGTAGAGCCACGCTGAAGCTATTACTGGTTTCACCGTGAATGGGTCGGCTCGCCCGGGGTAGTACCACCCGACACATAGAAACACCCACGTCAAGTAACAGTGCTTGCATTGTTGCGTTTCGTTCGGTCAGTGAGAGCGCCGAAGGACCACCTCTCCTCACCTCAAACACAGGCCGGCAACGCACTTTTGACTCCCCTGGTGTTGCTAGTGTCTATGGACGACGGTGATCACTTAACATCAGGTAACCCACCTGTTGGCTTGCTTCCTATGATATAAAATATACATATACCAGCTGATATGCGCAACATCGCCTGTGTTGCCCTCCTTACGCGTACCACACGGCAAGAAAATACATATCTTATCGTAGTTTCTTAAAGCGTCTCTGTATACTAAATGTAGATATCGTGATATTTTCTTAGATGATGGCTAAATGTCTACTATATACAGCGAAAAAAAAAATCGAATCGAAACCTATCCAGTAGTGCTTGCATGATGTGCGCACAACTAAAGACCTTTACCATTTTATTTACACAGATAACCTCTTGAAATTAGAAGAAGAACAAATCTGGACGCTTTGAAAATTTAAAAGATCGTATTTTAGAGCAAAATAAACAATGCAATTTCTGGCGCAAAAAATAAATGAAAGTATGTTTGCAACACTCTTTGCCGAATACCATAATAATATTGAAACTTAAAAAAATGACGAATTATGGTTGAATTTCGACCACTAGACGACCATTAGCAATATTTAGTATCTTATACAGTACCTTGATCGCATCTTTCATAGGTTGCCTCTCGCTTATAACACAATCCGCGAGTATAACCAGAGCTCGCGTACGCAGCGTACTCGATACGTCGTTGACACGTTCATACACAGCTTGTAGTATCTGTGCGTGCGGAACTGTATGTGATCGTTGCTGAAGCAAATTCGCTATATCTTCCTCGGTTAATTCATTATCCTGCTATAATACACAAATAATAGTGATTACGAAACACTAAATACACCAAACCAATGATAGTTTTCAAGAATAATAATTTAAGGTGTCGCAAAACAGTCGACATGACTAAAAGTTATATAAACCTCATAAATGATGTGTCTATAATGTAATTATACTATTATATGTTATCATTACATAGTATAAAATAAAGTCCCCTACCGCGTCTGTCTGTCTGTCTGTTCGCCATAAACTTAAAAACTACTTAACGGATTTTCATGCGATTTTCACCAGGGGATAAAGTGATTCATGAGGAACGTTTTGGTATATAATTTGTCAAAGATTTATTTTTCATCAGGGCGGGACAACGTCTGCCGGGCGCGCTAGTTAATTATATTTTATTACAATATATTATATTAGCGGGCCCGGCGTATCAGTTAGTCTTCTAGAAAAATATTATTTTGGCACAAATAAGTATTTTCACGATTCCTTCAGAGATAGATCAATAATTGCAGTTACACACTCTTAACAAGTTTTTTTATATACGGAATTGCATTATTCTATCATTGTCACTACATATTATAAAACAAAGTCTTCTACCACGACTATCTGTCCGTCTGTTCGCGATAAACTCAAAGCTACTGAACGGATTTTCATGCGGTTTTCATCAGTAGATATAGTGATTCATAAGGAAGGTTTAGGTATATAATTTGTCAGGTTTTATTTATTATCAGGGCGGGAAAACGTCTGCCGGGCCCGCTAGTTATATATAAGATTGCCTGAATTACCTGACCCTAAGAGTGCTATTAGAGTTGTTAAAATACTGCCATCATATAAAATACATACTTCGAAAAGCATTTCAGTTATAAAGAAAAACCGGCAAGAGACCAGACTGATCAGGTCTATCTTTTTTGTACCCATTGTTATTAAAAAAAGCAATAGCATTTGTACATTTACAGCCGTTTATTAATGTTTAAGTTGTGTTGAATGTGACACGCATGAGTGTTACATTATATCTATGCAATAATGAAAAACAGGCCTCATAGCGTTTGGTAATAAGCCCTTTTTTTCTTTTTTTTTATTAACGTGGAGAAATCCCTTATGTATACGCCACCCTCCCGGGGAGAAGGGTGGGTTATGTCCGAATCGCACGGACTAAAACCCCACGGTGTACCGACAGACCGTAATTGTTGGGGCGGCAAGGGATCGTACAATGCTAATCAACCTTGTAGAGCCACCCCAACGGTCCGCCCAGCAGAAAGTGACCGCCAGGTTTCTACCTATAAAGAGGCAGACTGGGTACACACCAGCTGCCTCCCCTCGTCCGCCGGACCTGTGCAACGAGGAGACGGGCCCCCCGGCTCAGGTCCGGCTACGGTGGCGGGTGAAGTCCAGCAAAGCGCTGCCTCCTGCCGCCGGTCCTCCGTTGGCGGAGAGGGCCGCTTAGAGGGTCTATCTTGCCATTTCGGTTTCGGCCATGTTCGGCAGCGACAAATTACGTCCTACCATCGCAGCCAGAGCGCGGCGTTGTTCCTCCCACGCAGCACACTCAGCCAGAGTGTGCTGCGCGGTGTCCTCGTCAGCACCGCACTCGTGGCATGCGGCGGTCGGCTCCCGAGCGAGCGATTCGGTGCAGGTACCACCCGAAACAACCGTGTCCGGTGAGCACCTGCACCAGTTGGAACGTCAGGGAGCCCCAACCTCTCCCAATCCATTTCCGCAGGACCGGGTGCATGGCGTCTACGGTATACCGTCCGTACCGCGCGTCCGCTAGGTCCTGCCTCCATCTCTCGACGGCTTCATCTCTAAGACGCCGTCTCCTCGCCTCTAGATATCTCCCAGGGAGCCGGAGGCTCCCCACTTCGTTTCCTCGCCGCCGTGGTAATAAGCCCTACTATTATACCTCGAGTTCGTGTGATCGATTTTCAACTTTTATATAATACTAGGTGTGCCCGCGACTTCATCCGCGTGAAACGTAATGTTAAAAAACAGTGATTAATAAAGTCATCTCAATGTATAAGGTCCATTTACATATCTATTTTTCTCTCGTACTTAAGTGCGTCATCATTCAAATTACAATAACTTTCGATAGACTGAACCGATTTTAATGAAACAAAGATTAAATATTACTCGAAGATATGCTCTATGATTTTCTTGAAAAGGTTTTATGATGGACGCAGTATTTTAACAGTGATGATTGTCCAAATAAACAGACAGACATTTTTAAAAATGATTCAAATGTAATTTATTACTTATTCCTAGTCACCCGCAACAAACTTTTTTTACGAAAATTTAAATAATACTGATACATTACATTTCTATTCTTATTATATGTATAGAAGTATAATTGTCTGTTGTGTGTCTGAATTTTAAATATTTATACCTATACGTGTATACCTCAGCTGTTTAGGTACCATAACACAAACTATGTTTAATTTGAAATGTTGGCCTTGTGTGATATTGTTTATAGTACAAATTAAGATTAGATGTTCCAAATTTTAAGATTTATAATATGATTTTAGATGATTAAATGCTAAAAAGATTTAATGTAGATTAAATGCCAATTTAAAGTTCTTTAATATATCTTATACTTATGATGAATTATTAACCTTTAGAATTTTAACTTTCACGAAAAACATTGATTTCGTGGAATCAAAGGAACATGTGTAATTTAAGTATTAAAATAATGAACATATTTTAATGATTCTGCCTGGTATTCGTATTAAGACAAGTTGAAAAATAAACTTTACGTTATTCTGTACTATGGAAGTATCTTGACTGCTTTCGTCATCTGTATTGACTGATTGAGATTGGGATTCATTAGTCGTTTGTAATGTAGACGGACCTTCTCCTGGATCAGAATCAGTTTGTGATTGCTGGACACTTGATACTTCGTTTTGTTGTTCACCTGGAAAAGAAACTATGTGGTAAGATTTGACCATGTATTTATAACAATACAATTGTAGGATTGTTACCGTTATTTGGAGAAGTATTATTTGCTCCTTCTAGTGGGGTTTCATTTGAGCTTATCTCTTCTGGTTCATTGCTTAATAAATTTGCTAGTATTTCCTGTAAACAAAACGATTAAAAATAACTCAGTAATTAATTTATAATGTGGTTATTCAAAAGAGATGTAACAAAGTCTGAGAAAAACTACAATTTGGTCAGGACTGTATTAGTTTAATACAAAAATGTATATTATAAGAATTATGTTACTTCATTCAAGTGTACTACTTCCTTAAGAAATGAATTGAACTTGAAATGGAACACCTTATAAAAAACTAGCGTGGAAAATTTAATTAATGTATGAAACGTTAGTTCAATGAACCTATTAATTACCCACCATTGCAATATGTCTATGTGAAATTTTAGATGTAGTCGATAGTTCAAGTAACCATTTCACAATTCGGCGATAAGATTTCTTTGGTAAAAAGCTCATCAAGCCAACAACCAAAGATACCCTTGCCGTTCGAACTTCTGCTCGTTCCTATAAGTTAAAATAACATTTCAAAAACAGATAACCAAATAAAACCAGTTATGCCATCATTTTTATTAATTCACTTTTATATAAAATTATTCTACTATTGTAGACATTGATGTATATAAAATCCCAAGATGCACACTCAATGTTTCAAAACCCTCCACATAAAATATGTACACAATTGAAAATTATGAACTCATTTCAAATAGTCTCGCGTCGCTTGCATCCTTGTAAATAAACACTTTACATCATTCAGGTTAACTTTGCACAATCATAAGTTTACGCATAAATATAACCACGTATGAATATTGGGGAGTTCTTGCGGACGGTTTTGAGCGCTACTTTTATTCGAGACTGTGAGTCTTGGGTTTTTAAATGTCAATGATTGTAGAATACAAAGATAAGGTGTAACTATTATGAAATGGCAATATATGGCGTATAGTAACTCTCCATTAATAAAGAAAAACATAAGTAGAATTAATAACTGGACTACCTTTTAGGTATCAGTCAAACACTAGATTTCAAAATATATATATATGTTAATATTTCAGTCGATTTTAACCTATTAAGATAAATTTCGTTTTAGATTACGATTCTGGTCGAATATTCGGTAACGGCTTCGGTTTTAGAAGTCTTTCGATCGTATATTGAATAAAATAGACATATGTATGTAATATAATATACATAGATTCTTAACTGGAAATAAACCAAAATATATACCTAGTATCATTTTTTATTATTATTTTTAGTTGTATTGTTTCATTATAATCTAACCTTATGTTAAGTAGTGATGTGGCCCAAGATGATAACAAGTTAAACTTATACAAACTGGTTTTTAAATTACTGGAACACACCTATAGTTAGTGACAGATTTACAACTTGAGGATAGTAGTTAGCTAGATGGGCTCAAATGAAAGCTTAGGCTCATGGTAGGATTTAAGCCCATATCATTCCATCAGATATCCAAACAAGATATCGCTTAGCTATCTGTTTTATATGTAAAGCAATAAATAATTTTAAATATACACTTACTGACTTAATATATATTTATTTTATTATAGGAGGCATACGAACAGGCGGGTCACCTGATGTTATGTGATCACCGCCGTCCATAGACACTAGCAACATCAGGGGAGTCGCAAGTGCGTTGCCAGCCTGTGTTTGGGGGAGGGTCGAGAAGTGGGGAGCAAGCATCATCATTGCTTACTACCCTGGGCGAGTCGACCCATTCATGCTGAAACCAGTAATAGCTACAGCCACCTACAAAATAATACCAAGGTAATAAGTATAAGAGGCTCTTAAGTGCAGCTGCCAGAACATACATTTATATGAATTTGATTACAAATTTTTAACTAGAGGATCTTAGCTAGCCAGACAGGCATTAAAGAAAACCCTACCTATGTCTATATTAAAAGATGACTAGTAAAACCACTTCCAGACAAAAACAAATAAGATTCAAACAGATCAGTGGAAGATTATTTAATCTTTACTTACTAAACCATCTAGCGTGTAACACAGGTGTTGTAAAAGTGCAATGAATCCAGGCAAAGCTGCTTTCCCATATTTACTCAATAATAACCCTGAATATGTCACATATGAGGCTCGTATGAGGATCTGGAATTATTTTATCATAATCTTATTAGGTAAGTATTATTATTACAGTATGGTAAAAAGAAATTTATGTTGACATATATGTATTTTAATATTTAATTACTGTCTAATTTGCAGGCATTACTGAAATATGAATCCTATGAACCATCTCCTAGTACTTTTTTAATTTTAAAATCATTATCTTATAGGAATTTATTTTTTATAGTATTAATAATTTATTTCATATATAAATTTATCATTAGTATTCTAAGAATAAAAAAGTTACAATTTAAATGAATTCTCTTAAATTGTCAACATGGTGCTAATGACACTTAATAATAATAAAAAAATACAATTAACAAATTATTTTAAGCCAAATTATTAAACAGAATATTGGTCTTATGATGTTACTATTTACAAACAAACAAGCTAGTATTTATTGTTACATAAAATATAATTACATTAAACCATTTATAGAGAGGAATAAATTATAGATATTGATTTGTTCTCATCTGTAAGAACTGATAAGGTATGTTTAAATGTAGGAATAATTTTTAGATATGGTTATAAACATATATAAAAAATCTTTTATCACTAAATAACACAGCAGTGTGTTATATAAGCTGATGGCATTGTCTATTGAATAGTAATATCATGCCTAGAATTTAAGACTAGTATTTTAGAACAGATATTTAAAATTTAATTTACAAATTAGTCCAATGCTCATATGACTAATTAAAGTTATACTAATGTAACTCCATTTGTGTGATAACAATATTAGTAATTACGGCAACATATAAAGTATTTATATTAATGGAGATTGATAATTGAATAAAAAAAGAAACAACATACATTAGAGCTTCTGGAATCAGTTGAAGCTGAAACAAGTTTTGGAAGCAAGCATTTGAAAAGTAGTCGAATGGCAACAGCATTCGGTTGATTGTTTGCATCACACAGTAAAATATCTATCATCTCATAGATGACTCTGGATAAATTAGTTAAATCTATTTTATCTGAAAATAAAAATTAATTATTTATAGATATTTTTAATATAACTAGAAAAAAAAATCACTAAATTCCATGTCTATACAAGATTTATACTTTGTTTTCATTATTGTAAGAAAGTAAGTAAGTAATAAGTTTATTTAAGTACTGTTAATATTGTCAATCTAGATAAGGTCTCTTTCTTTTGTTAGAGGATATACTTATTACCCAATAAATAAAAATATTTATACTAAAGAATGATTTACTTATTAATATAAATAATATAATATATACACAAAATCATGGGACCCTGTATATTTTTTCAAAAAATTAAAAGTAATTCAAGAGGAAGGAAGGAAATTTAACAATAAATGTTTTTTAGATTTTTTGTCAAATTTTTTTGTACAGATTACAGTCCCTGTCAATCTTTTCGGCCGCTCTGAATATAGTTGTAAATTTAGGCTTGCACATAGTACAGTCAAAAGTTTAATAAAACACAAAGGTGAAATATAATTAAAATTTATTTATTTATTTATCCTTAAGTTTTCTCCAGGTAAAGCATATATAATATGTATGTACATCTAAATTTTTGTACTGTGTGACTATAATCAGAGCAATCAAAAAGTTTAGAAAAGACTGTACATACTGTACTTAACCTGTTAACCGGGGAGTTCTCGTTCAAATTATGCAACATGTACCGGGCGCGTATTGTTTCGCTAGGACATGTCAATACGTCACGCCCGGAGACCGTCATTTCATATTTCTATATTTTAATTTATTCATAAAATGAATGATAAACTATTGAATATATGAATGATAAATATATGAAATGTATGAACTCATAATGCGTCTCCTTCTTTTACTTGCCGGTACATTGAAACATACATCATCATCACTGATATCGCTCTCATTCATTTTGATGAGCACTAAAAAAAAATTTATAAAAAGATATGAAATAAAAATAACATAAAATAGAAATATTTTTATAGTCATTGTATGTTCTTGTAAGCATTTAATTAAAATAGATAAATAAAATAAGTGTAACCTGTCACTGGTCACACAAAACACGTCTGTGAGTGATTCACAATAGAGAAATTGTTCTGATTCTATGCGTATAGAATCAGATCAATTCAATAATCAATTCATGTCGAGACACGCATGGATGACGTAATATTATAGTTGATCGGAAATACACGTCCCTTCCGTTCCAGGGCGCACATTAATTTTTGAGGACGTATTCATATGTCCTACCCGTAATCGATATTGTTTACGCCTGACGCATTTATATGTCTTGCCCGGTTAACAGGTTAATAACAGTTATGATATACATGTTTTTCATTATTAGAGAAGTAATAGAATTAATAAAAATGTTACAAAATAAAGCCTATAATTGTTTAAAATGGCACCTTATAATTTTTAACATTCCATTCTATTTTTATAAATATTTTAATAAAAATTTCATTATATGGTTAGATAATAAATTCCTTCGCCTCATGTAGTAATGAATAGTTAAATACTATTGATTTAAAATAAAGGTCTTATCATCGTAATGATATTTTAAAGATATTTGAAAATTATTATAAAACATTTGTCCTTTACTAACCAATATTCAAACGATTTACAATAGCACCACCCGTGATATCTACCAAGTTACTCAAAATATCCTCGAAGTTCATATCTGCTGAGTTAAGTTGCAATAATTCTATAATAGCTTTCAAGTCTTGCACAAACTGACTTAGTTTTTTTATCACCATATTAACTTCACGAGTCAATTCTCTGGTGTTGAAATAATTCTCTTCATGGTCACACATGGCTTTGGGGAAACTAAGGCATGCTAAGGAACGAGCAAATAATTGAGAATGATAAATATTATATGCCTTACAGCCAGGTATCAATAATAGTTTGTAGTATACACGGGATGCAAGGATAGCATTATCTCTTTGCTCTTGGTTAATAACATTTTTTATTCCTGTATCAATGTAATAAGCTAATAATGCTAGGAGTTTCTGATGAGGAAATTGATGAGTCAAGGTTGCCCAAGATTTATCGTTATCGCATGTTGGTTCTGACCCAAGCCAACGGTCTACAGACTTCATTATATTTTGGAACACAAAAGGTAAATCGATGGCCTCTAAAAGAGTTTCATGTTCTGTAGGATATTCGCCGAATTCCAATAACTCGGAACCATATATAGCTTCCACCCACTCATCGTCGAGCTCATTTAGGCCTAGCTCACTTATTTCATTTACTACAACCTCCATAGTTCTAAGATTTATAAATTACTTGGTCTGTTTATAAACACTAACTCACATTACCACAGAATACATTATATAAATCATAGATAGTAGTAATAATATTCGCCCAATAGGACAGGCGAAGGAATTCATCCATACTGCCAATTCTGATGTTGTCAATATAGGTAGTTCTTATGTATTCTTTAAAGGCTTAATCGCCAAATCTTCTATATAATATTTCGTACATTTTTTAAATCATCTTTTAATTTTGAAGTTGTCAATATAGGTAGTTCTTATGTATTCCTTAGTCAGTTTTCTTCTATGTCCAAGTTAATGTAAAGGCATACGCGCCAAATCTTCTCTATGTCCAAATTAATGTAAAGGCAGAAACGCCAAATCCTCTATAATGAAATAAAACACATTTTATCTTAGATAACAACTGAATTGTATATGATGTAAAACAATGTATATAAATGTTCCTAGTTCTATATTCAAAATACAAGGAGGTTTTAGTTCGTAACATATAATATATTCTTTTATCCATCTTTTTTTTCTTAGTCTCCTTGTTAATAGTGTAATATACGTTAACAACAAACTGTATTATATAATGAACATAGGTTCAGTTATGTGAGGGTATTCATAACGTGTGATAAGTGCACCCACGCACAATATTGTCATTGATTGTCTGTCGTTAATAAATAACTGATTGTGTTACAAAAAGAGTTTGTTTTTCTCTAAATATAAACCAGTGGCGACGAGGTGAAAACTGTTCTGTGTTTAAATTACTACATAAAAGGTGTTAAAGATACATTTGAGTACAAAAATGTCAATTGGTGCAATTAAAGAGTTTGATTTGAACCAAGGTAACTGGACGTCATACACTGACCGTTTGAAAATGTATTGCAAAGCAAATAGTATAAAGGACGATCTACAGTTGCCTACACTAATATCAGTTGTGGGCAATCAAACATATGAACTTTTTGTAAATCTGGCAAGTCCTAATAATCCAACGAATTTGAAATTTGATGAACTTGTACAATTAGTTACCGACCATCTCCAACCCAAGCCCTCGATAATGGCGGAGCGATATAAGTTCAGGCTAAGACGACAAGAAATAGGAGAAAATGTATCTCAATATATGACTAAATTGAAACGTCTATCTCGTCAATGTGATTTCAAAGAAACTCTGAATGATAACCTGAGGGATCAATTTGTCTGCGAGATAGCCAGCGACGCCATTGGACAGAGACTGTTTGCTGAAGCAAATTTATCATATTGCAAGGCTGTTTCCTTGGCGATGTCGTTAGAAGCAGCGGAAAGAGATGGGGCGGTAGTTGAACAGGATAATAGGAATACGGCACAATCACTGGATGGACTTCATGGCCTATCGGTTGACAAGCGTGGAACCATCAGGGTTGTAACATCCAGACAAATAGGTAATTGTTCGGTTTGTGGCCGCTATAGTCATCGTGCATCGCGTTGCCGTTATAAGGACTTTACGTGCAACGTCTGCAGCAAGGTGGGGCATCTCAAACGAGTTTGTCAGCAACGACAACAGGGATCTAGGCAAGGTACACAGCGTCAATCGAATGCAGGGTCACGCCAACATACAGCTCACTATGTTGAAGAACTCGGGAAAAATGAGGAAAAACTTTTAATGTCTGGGGCGTCAGAGTCAGAGGAAGAAGAGGAGCAAAATATGAATCAAATGTCATTGAAAAATTATCCATCGGTAAATATGTTAATTATTATAGAAGGAAAACCACTTTCAATGGAAATAGACTCAGGTTGTCCTTGTTCTTGTAAAAATAAAAATACGTATTTAAAATATTTTTATAAATTACCTTTAACTGAATGTAACTTGACCTTAAGTTATTATACTGGTGATATTGTTAACCCGTTAGGATTGATAAAACCGCAAGTTAAATATGGTACTATCTGTAAAATCTTAGACTTATATGTGTTTGATAACGGTAAAATACCGCTTTTAGGGCGTCAATGGTTAGTGGAATTAAAAATTCAAATACCTTTGTTAAATGTTCATAGTATGTCAGATGAAAAATTTATATTACATAAAGAGAAGAATATCGAAATGTTAATTGACAGATATGGTGAATTGTTTGATGGAGCGTTGGGCCAGTACACGGGCGGACGAGCGACACTTCGCGTTCAAGACGGCGCCGTGCCGGATTTTTGCCACGCGCGCCCCGTGCCGTATGCGATGCGCGACCGCTTCGACGAGTTAGATTATATGATCGAAAACGGTACGATTGAGCCGGTGGAACATTCCGAGTGGGCTACTCCCCTGGTTTTGGTTAATAAATCTGATGGTGCGTTACGTGTCTGTGCTGACTTCAAGGTGACATTAAATCCCGTTTTACTGGTCGACAAATTTCCATTACCTAGAATAAATGAGTTATTATCCAATCTTAACGGCGGTGTAGAATTCTCTAAGATTGATCTTTCACAGGCATATAACCAAATATTGTTAGATGATCAGTCGAAAAAATACACAGTTATTAATACACACCGGGGTTTGTTCAGGTACAATAGATTAGTGTATGGTCTTTCTTCGAGTCCAGGTATTTTTTCTAGAATTACAACTGGGTTGTTATCTGATATTCCGGGTGTTTCAGTTTTTTGTGATGACGTACTGATTACGTCACCTACAAGACAAGGTCATTTAAAGGCGATCCAAGAAGTATTTGAGCGGTTAAAACGTAACGGACTCAAATTAAATCAAAATAAATGTATTTTCTTAGCTGACTCAGTCAACTACTTAGGCCATATTATCGATAGAAATGGAATTCATACGGATCCCGATAAAATAAAGGCTATTGTTGAATTACCAAAACCATCTAACGTCAGTGAGCTAAGATCTTTTATTGGTATGGTAAATTTTTATGGGAAATTTATACGAAATCTCAGTACTCATTTAACTCCGTTGTTTAAGTTATTGAAAAAATCATCACGTTGGGTGTGGGACCACAGTTGTGACGTATCATTTAAAACGGTAAAAAATTACTTAACTAGCACTGAAGTATTGGCTCACTATAGTTTAGAAAAACCGTTAATTGTGACATGTGATGCTAGTGCACGGAGTGTGGGAGCCGTGCTGTCCACCACAGATGCTAGAGCGGAACGGCCTATTTGCTATGCTTCTCGCACACTATCGGAAGCTGAGAGACATTACAGTCAGATACAAAGGGAAGCGCTGAATAGTTTTTGCAACAAAAAAATTCCATCAATATATATATGGCCGGAAATTCCTTTTGAGAACTGACCATAAGCCATTAATTGCAATTTTCGGTCCAAAGTGTGGAATACCATTAATGGCCGCGAGTAGGTTACAAAGGTGGGGAGTCATTTTATCCGGATATGATTTTGATATGGAATATGTTAAAACCGATCATAATGCAGCAGATGCTCTCTCTCGTTTACACATAAAAGATCGGACACAGAAAAAGTTACCTGAACAAACTTATCTTCATTTTGCTCGGGATGCATTTTTACTGAATCACAAAACTTTGCGCCTAGAAACACTAAAGGATCCTATGTTGGGACATATTTACACGTATATTCAAAATGGTTGGCCAGAACAGACAGATATTAAGCAGTTGCAACCTTATTTAAACCGCAAAAATGAAATTTATTTAGAATCAGACTGCATAATGTGGGGTCACAGGATTATAATTCCTGAAAAGTTTCGCAAGCATGTATTATGTGAGTTACATGAAACACATATGGGAATGTCAAAAATGAAAAGTTTAGCTAGAAGTTACGTATGGTGGCAAGGCATTGATGAGGCTATTGAAGCTTAATGTCGAACGTGTAGAACGTGCGCTGCACATGCAGATGCACCACCAGCTCATTCCCCCTGTCCGTGGCCATGGCTCGGGCGACCATGGAGAAGATTACATCTTGATTTCTTGGGCCCCATACAGAGTAATTCATATTTAGTCGTGGTAGATTCTACGTCAAAGTGGATTGAAATTTTTAAAATGAATACGACCGCGGCGATGGATGTCATTAAAAGATTACGATCGTTATTTAGCCAGTTTGGAATTCCAACATTAGTTGTTTCTGATAATGGGCCTCGATTTTCGAGTGAGGAATTCAAGTCATTTTTATCGCACAATGGCATATCTCAAGCTTTTTCCGCACCATACCATCCATCGTCAAATGGTGCAGCGGAAAATGCAGTTAAAATCTGTAAGAAAGTGATTAAAAAGGCCATTTCTGATAATCTCGACGTTGAGGTTGCTCTGCAGCGATTTTTGTTGTTATACCGTAACACCGAGCATGCAACCACCGGGGAAAGTCCTGCACGGGTGTTACAAGGGAGGTCTTTAAGAACCCGTTTGGATGCCCTACGACCTGATAGAGATAACACAACACGTGTGGTAAATGCTTATGAAAAACAGGAACAAAGAGGGTGTCACAAAAAATTACAATCAGGTGAAGATATTTATTTAAAAGATTTCTCTAAAAGGGGTGAGTAGATTCCAGGTAAAATCGTTGATTGATTTAGCACTACAAACTATAGAGTACGCTCTTCTGATGGCAGGGAATCTCATCGACATGTTGACCAGATAAAACGGAGATCTAGTCAAGCAGCGCAAAAACAGACTCACTAAAACAGGGTAGCGGTCCCTCGATTAGAGAGAATGATTCTACTCAAGTCCAAATTGAGGCTCAGGAAATTAAGCCAGCAGTGGAAAACGCATCCCCTAATAAAGCTTTGTCAAGTGCGAAGGATGTATGCATAAATAATTCTCCAGCTCTTTCGCTACAGCCACCAGAACGCCACTCGTCTAGCCCTATCGTGTGTACTCGGCCTAAAATGTATATAATGTTTATTGATTATTCTTTTTATTTTAGATAATGTACCATACAAGTAATGATACATTTTAGATTATAAGATTTCATATTTTGTTATTAGAATAGTTGGTGAGGTGTAATATACGTTAACAGCAAACTGTATTATATAATGAACTTAGGTACAGTTATGCGAGGGTATTCATAAAGTGTGATAAGTGCACCCACCCACGATATTGTCATTGATTGTCAGTCGTTAATAAATAAGTGATTGTGTTACGTAAAGAGTTTGTTTTTCTCTAAATATAAACCAAATAGTAGCGTACCATCTTCTTTATCGGAATTATTTCGTTTCTCTCACCCAGATTGTTTGTTAATTTCCATTGTCGAGTAGTTAATTCAATGTTCCAACAAGATGATGGCTCTCTTGTTAGAACTTTCCATGGAGTTTTTGTGGCATCTTAGAATTCATGGTCCGTGGTATTATTTTCCATTCACTTCACTTATGCACAATGAACAAACTATATTACATAAAACACCACCAATTTTACACAATATAGAGTCAAGTAGCACAAGATTATGAATAAAATATAAAATCCACTACATGACAGACCAAAATCCCACCAAAACCTCCTAAATCATAGATAAGACACTGATATAAATTATAAAGCTATATAATACTAGAGGTGTTCCATATATATCGGTACTCAAATACACCAATGTTTGGCTCCAATTTATCGAACTTTTCCGATAAATCAAATCATTCAATAACGGTATAAATATTAATGTATTTTATATATGTATATATCAAAACACACCAATGCGCTAAGTGCTAAAACATGTTAGTAAAACGCAATTGGTCTAAAGAAAAATTAAACGTAATGATAACAAGAGACAAGTTTTTGCCACAATCATTCCATTCAGCCATTTCTATGTGTTATAACAACGAAATAATAAGAGCTCCCAAGTTAGCTCGCATATTTATTTAATTTCAAAGAAAATAATCTATGAATATGTGTAATTCCTTTATATAATCGGTTTTATTAATCTGAAATATTTTGTAGTAGATATATTATTATATTATTATTTATAAGTATAGATATATTTATAAATAAACAAATAAAACTACAAAATATTTCAGATTAATAAGTACAGTACTCATATGTATAGTTGAAAACAAATAATTATAAATTCTGCTAAAACCAACATTGCTAAGTTCGTCCACAATTCGTTAGAAAGCTAAATGATGTATTGAATAGGGTTAACATAATCGTTTTAGTTTCCTAATATTATGTTCCAAATTGTACCATAATGTTTTAATTTCAGTATTTGGTAACATGACACGTAAAAAACTAAAAACCATGAAAGCTTATAAGACTTATATCTACAGAACTAATAAATTAAAAAAAGAGAAATATTAGCTCTGGAATTATAACCTACAAATCTTTGACTAGTTTTTGTATATTTTGAATATAATAATGAATGTTGATATGTCGTTTTATTCGTGTATGAAATATTGATTTAACTAAGAATGGCTACTAAAAAACCAATATCCTGGTTTTTAACTGATCGTGGACGTGCGTTTTCATTTGCTTTAGTTACCGGAACTAGTGTAGCCCTTGCTGCGGCAAGATTTACTCCGCATACATTATTCTTACAAAAATACAAAGATTTTGTTCACTACTACATGTAAGTTACTCGCCAGAGTGTACCTAATAAGTCGTTTAAATTTAATTTCAAAATTTAATATGTAATCGTATTGTAATTGCATACATAATTTAGTAATTATAACAAAAATAATATAATATCTGGTCAAAATAAAGAAACTTTTTGTACAATCGTCGTTACTGATTGACTCAAAAGATTGATACAAAAAAGTTAAATTGTTATTATAGGAATCTAAAATGACATTTATTTATCTTGTCTTATAATACGTATTTATGCCTGCATTTTTGTTCTGTGTAGCTATACTGAGAACGGTCAAAAAGTTTAGCATGGACTGTAAATGTTGTTTTTTTTTTATGTCTGTGAAAGATGTTATACTTGAATAATACTTCCATGTTAAGATAAATTTAATGACAACTTATGTACTTAAGTCTTCATAGCTCTCCAGATTTTGCTTTAAAAAAGACAAACATAATTTTAATTAGTATTACAACCCATATAAATCAGTCTGAAACCGTCACCATATGCCCGTTTTTGAAGAGAGTGGTTGTAGATTAATATCAAATTTGGTAAAGTAGCATTTGGAGTGTGGGCATTGGAGGTAGGCATAGATCAATATCAGTATGGGATACTTAAACTTACATTTGGCTTGTGAAATTTGAAGCACTGCCTCAGGCTGCTCACTTTGCAACATTATGGATTCTGTGCTTTCCTGGTGAATCTACGGAATGCTGAGGACTTTCCTTCCTATCTTAGAATTATAATAATTAAATACAAGGATTGTAGTGTGATTTTGTAATTACAAGAAAGCAGAGTCAGTCACAAATCTTTATATAATTAATTATATATTTTATTTCTTTTACAGAAATGGCAAACCAGTTGATTTTCCAGCAGAGTTACAAAAACGTTATGAGAACTGCCTAGATATTTTGAAACTATCTGATGTTCATAGAAAATTAGTGTCACCTTTCAGTATATATGGTTATGATTTGTTTCATGCTGGTATGTGGACATTGGTTGTTTCTCTTTTTTCATTTTTTGTAAATTTTAGCTTTGATCACAATTTTGATGTTAGGTGATGATGAATGATGAAAGGTAAGCATGCTAAATATATGGGAATTGGATTTTAAGTGCAGGCACAGGTGTTTAAGTGTTTGGCGATAGATTTTCGAAATTGTGTGAGAGCTACTCAGGCAGGCATTAGCAAACCCCTCTCGTTTTGCTATAATTCCATCATTATATTTTCCTTAACTGTAAGTTTGGCTCATTTTAGAATTAAACCTATAGTGATCGGTACATAAGTTGACATATGTACCTGTACTGTATCTGTGTTTTCATAATTACTAGTTTTAATCTGTAAATAAATTAATTTACAAAAAAATTCAACACTGCTCCAGTCATTTTACTCATTTTATTTATACAGTAGAAACTCGATTATCCGGCCCTCAGTTATACGGATTCGCGATTATCCGGACTACCAACCGTGACCTATGTATTGTGCAAATTACCAAATACATACTGTAAACAAATTATTCCCATATACGTACCAAAATATTTTATATCATGATTAAGGCTGCAATATTTTAGTATTACATGATGTAATCTAAGAAAATTTGTATGTACTTACATAAATAAGTGCATACATCCTATGTTGGAAATGTATCTCTTTATAATTTCTTAATAAACATTGATTTTCATTGATATGTATACGTATTTTAATAAACGCATAAAATGATGTACATATTATGTACTACATATGCACAAAACCAAAGAAGGTTTGTCTTCTTCTTTTTCTTGTTTTGCCTCCGCAGTAGCATTTGCCAGTGTCAATGTTTTGTTTCAATGGACAGTACAACATATTTTACACAATAAGTGTCGTGTGATTATTTCAATTTTCCAACAAGATGGTGGCTCTCTTGTTAGAACTTTTCAAGGGGTTTTTGTGGCATCTCAGAATTCATTGTCTGTGGTATTATTTTCTATTCACTTCACTTATGCACAATAACCGAACTGTATTACGTAAAAAACCCCCAATTTTACAAATATAGAGTCAAATAACACAAGATTATGAATAAAATACAAAAATTCACTACATGACAGACCAAAATCCCGCCAAAAACTCAAGGAGGTCTGTCATACATGCGATTATCCGGACTTTCGATTATCCGAATGCCTAACGACAACAATTAGTCCGGTTAACCGAGTTTCTACTGTACATGTGAATCACTCCACATTTTGCCAAAAAAATCTTTTGAGGTCAATCATTTTACCAACATAAAAGTTATTGGACTTCATATTTGTGTATTTTAACTCCAACTGTTGCAATGTCCTGATTTACGAAAACCCATTAATTTGGCCGTAGGATAAGAAATAGAGGGTTTAAAAGCATATAAAGCCTTATCTTATTAAAAAATTAAACTCAGATTTTAAAACAGCAATTACTCGACTGTATGTCCTTCTGATTTAGAAAAACAGCATTATTAAGTTGCTTTTCCTCAGAGTTGTAAATAACTTGTTATGTCAGCTCTGCTATGTAAAAGAATATGTACATGTAATAGGTCATGTAGTTCTAGAGATTAAAATGATAATATATCTATACTTTTTCTTACATAAGTTAGATATTAACATTCTTCATTATATATAAATTATGAGCATTGATAATTATAGTAAATTAGTTTACTACTGCTTTTTTTGTGTTTGTTTAACAAACTACCAGATTTGCTTTTATAATGTTAGTTATGATAAAATACAGATGGATATAATTTTATTGTTACCCACATATAGATTTTAATCAACTATTTTTATGATTCAGGTAAAATGCTTTCATTATTTTATTTCTCAGGTAGCACAAGTTCACGATTTGGTGCTGTTGTTGGCATACCTATAAATTTTACGTACAATTCACTAGAAGATGTGAAAAAAGATGATGTTCAGGTAATTTCTTAAATCAGTTGAGAACATTGATATATAAAAACCCAAGTCACAGTCTCAAATAAAAGTAACATTCAAACCTGTCCCGCAAAAACTCTCCAGTATACATACATGGTTATAGTTATGTAATAAACTTATGATTTTGCAAATTCAACCTTACCTGAATGATTTAATGTTGTTTTTAAAAGGACGCAAGCCACGCCTGCAAGCCACGCGAGTCTGTTTGAAATGAGTGTATAATCCAAAATTATGCACTCATTTTAGTGTGCCAGCTGTGAAACGTTACGTATGCATTTTGGGTTTTTGTATATCAATGGTTGAAAATAAAAATGTTTCAAAAATATAGAAAATCCTATTCTCTACCAGGTGCAAAGTAATATAATTATCTTCTTTGTCTAAAATATTTGATGAAAATCACTCAGATGATTTTTTAAATATTTCTTCGCTCTTTGTGATAACCCTAGTACCCTATCAATTGAACAATCAATAAGCTTAACTTAATAACCCTTGTACAAAAATTTTCATTTTTGTGTAAAATTGGGAGATTTTTTTTTGACATATTCTTGAATTGTGGCCTTAAAATTAATTACTTTAATAATCCTTTATAATAACACAATACTTCAGAATAGAAATAAATGTATAAGCAGCATTACAGATTTATTAGTATAAGTTAAATCATTAAGTGCATACAACATGTTTGAAAGTAGAGTGACATAATTTTGCTTTGCAGCGAATATATAGTACTGCATGCCGAGCTTTATTTCCACCATCTGTAGTATTTTCCACAGCCATTCCTGCATGATAGTTCATGCAGTTTAATTATTTGTGCCCCCAAATAACCTGTAAAGTGTAAAAAATTTGAAAACCACCATTTCTCATCCTTTTCTTATAAATTAGAACGTCTATTTGCATTTATGTTGTAACCGGCTATAGGAGTAATAGATTTACCTATTAGTGATGTGAAATTAACCTTATATTACTTAAAAAATATTTTTTCATACTAGTTTGATGCTATGTGTAGGAGCAGTGCAATACTAGAAACCTATTGTTCGATGGTACACTTTACTTTGATGATGGAAGTTTTGTATGTATTTTAGTAGAAAATATAATAACATATATTGTTTTAGGTAAATCAAAAGAAAGTGGATTGGGATTCAAAAACCGGTATAAAACTAGCAAATGCTTTATTATTGCCTGAAAAAGTACAGAAATTTGCAATTTGTAGAGAAATTATGATGACACAAAATAATAAAATTGTCTATGAATCTATATATCCCTTTTCATGCCTTTTTTTTGCTTACACTCTTTCGCAATTTTTAAATAGAAAGCTAAATTTATATGCAGGTCCAGTAAGTCTCAGAGTAACAATGTATTCTATTGTTGGTTTATTTGGTTCTGGGTTATACTTCCTCATGAAAGATATGACTGAAGTATATTATGAAACACAAGTGGATAAAAAGCTGTGTGAATTTGGAAGAGAGTTTATCGAAAGTGGAGTAATATTTTATGAGAAAATATTGGAAAGGAATCAGGCATTGAGAAAATTAATGGGAAGAGAAGGTGAAAAGAAGTACAGTATGCTGGGAAATGAAAATTTTGCTATAAGACAGCCACGGTTAGCACTTGTACACAGAAAACAATTTTTTGATGAACAATTGAAGAAACTTACTCAAGACGATATATCAGAGGAAGAAACATCAAAAACAATGAATACAAATGAATAACATCATTGGATTTTATGATTACAATCTTATGTGAGTTGCAATCAAAACTGTTCTTGTTAAACAAAGTACAGTTTCTGTCTTCTGGTAAATATGATAAATATGTCAGATTTGAAACATTTAAAGAATTTACTTTAAATTCGTGATATAAACAAGAAGTGGCTTCATCCTTTTATTTAAAAAAATACGTGATCTTCAGTTCTTCAAAATCGGGAGTTTTATACAGTTAAAGCCATCAACCAATATAATTGTAGTATACATAGTAAGAAGTCAAATGTATATTGTGAAATATATTTATTGTGTAGATAGTAAATAAACATTAAATTAAAAATGTACAGTTTTTTATTTGTTTGCATAGGTTGTTTGAATTAAAATGTACAAATAAGTACCTACCTATTCTGCTCCTTAAACCAATTTTTCTGAAAAATAGTAAAAACCTTAATTAGTGCTACTTTTTGCATTTCCAGAATTTAAAATGCGATAAGATTCACTTGCCAGCAAAGTTTCTAATTTACGTTTTCGAAATTCTTAGACATAACTTAAACACGTTTATTTCTTTAAGCATTATAAACGAATATTCCGGTGAAGCTGTAAAGACCTTGCCAGGTCAATAGCATAGTCAGTTCGAGAAAAAAAAAATTATAAATGTTAGTGAATAGAAGAGACGGATTCACGTATTTAAAAAAAATTATAGCATTAATTTTATAGTAACACTAGCTGTACCCGCAGCTGCGCACGCGTTCTTTTTTTAATTGTATTAAAGAAATAATATTGTGAGACCATATAAAATTATAGAAATGACATTAGATACATAATACTAACAATGTGTCAAATGAGGTTTATTCAACATATTTGGAACCTTAACCTACCATATAACTACCTCAGTGCTCACTTACACTGAGCAAGATCACGTCAAGTGGACCCCCCATTTACCACTTGATCATAAAAATTTAATCTATATATATTTTTCATAAGTACTTATGATGGAAAAATGATCCCCCAAACGATTTTTGAAAATTTTGATTTTAACAACATTTTTTTTACAATGAAAATTTTAAGCACTTTTAATTAAAAAATGGATTAAAAATCAACCGTAAGAGATAAATTCATGAAATTTTCAGCGTCTATGGTCAAATGTCTATACTTTAAGAATATATTAACGACTTAAGATTATTTGTTTATTTTCGTATTGTTAACTAACTTTTAAGTTAACAAATGAAAATTTAACTCATTTCTTGGTAAAAAAATGCATTTTTTTTTCATCGGTCACATGCTTTATTCATTTAAGTTTAAGATTCCGGAAGAAAATGTCACTGCTCGCCATTAGTTTAAACAAAATGAATTTATTTATGACAGCGCGCCAGCCGCCGAGCGCTGTGGAAGCGCCGCGCTACCGAGCGTCTCGTACTGCATTGAAACTTTTATCAGTGATAATTTAAAATAATAATACAAAATATTATTATAAAACAAATTTTATTATTATTTACGTTATATTATTATAATTATTATCAATAAAATTTTATTTTTTGTTAACAATATCATAAAGAATATAATCATAACATACTGAATAGAACAAACAAAAGCTTAATTTAAATAATTAAATGGTAAATTTGTCGTCAGATACTTTCACTTTTATTTAAAAACTTTGTTAATAAATAATTTTTCATCTTCTGAAACGAGCCTGCATTCTAGTGAAAAATTTTCCAATGGTTTGTAGTAATGAAATTGGCGAGTATTTTTTATTGTAGTTAAGCGTTCGAATCGTGGTTGGTATTTTTTTTCATGTACCTCATGATCTTTAATCGTACAGAAAGCAAAATTAATTTTTTTAAAAGAACTTTGGGCCCACTGAAGAAAGGAAAGTGGGGTTGTTATGTGGTTGTTTTTATCACGTTGGAGACTAGCACGATAAGCTTGTCTTTTTACACTCCCTGCCAAGCCATCACACGCTCCTTTGCCATGAGATGTAGCGAAAAAAGTCCAATCAGCATCAACACCAAAATCATTTTTATGATTAACTAAATTGGCAAAATTATATTTATTTTTATATTGTGAAGCGGCTCCATCAGAAAAATACTTGATTTTTTTAATTTTATCGGCACCAAATTTAGCTTTTAAAAATTCTATCAATTTAGTATTAAATAAATGTACCGAACTCGCATCGTGACTAACTTTTTCTGATATGACAACAAAATTCTCATGCTTCATTTCTCCATTTACTTTATAATAAATTACATAAGGGTGAAGTGTAGCCTGATCATTGGACCAATGGTGTGATTGAATAGCATCTTGAACAAAAAACGAATAATTTTCGGAAAAATCGAGACATACTACAAACTCTCCATCATCAACAGATTCTTTTTGTTTGGAGAAATAAAACGCTTGAGACTTAGCCACAAAATCATGCTTTAACAGCTCGGACCATTTATTTCTCAACTCAGCCAAAAAATCATCCTTTGAATACGTAGCTTCAACAATTTCAGTCCTGCAAAATTTTAAAAGAATGTATTAGATAATAAGCTGTGTATACAAATCAATCATTAGACAAATTGATAAAATTAAATTATTTATATTGAACCCTTTTCGTTACCTGTCGGTACTTTTCCATTGACTGAACGATATGTCTTTTATCTCGTGGCTTTCAATTAATAATTTTAACTTATCAATAACAGCATTAACTTCTGGACACTTTTTACAGGTTGAAAAAAAAACATGATGATGTAGGTTGCGCGCAAACAGAGCTTTGAATCAAGTCATTAGAACTTTCAGTAAAATCAACACCTTTTTTTTTCAGTTCATTTTTTAATCCATGTAATTGTAATTTTACATTTTGGTGGATTTTGCATACACATACATTATGTGTTCCACTTTTTCCAGCAGAAATACATTGCCTCGGTCTTAAAGTTTGAAATTTAGTCTGCCCAATTTTTCCATCAGGAAATTTTTCTTTAAATTTTTTATATAAATCATGTATGTTAAATAGTAAGAGTCTCTTTTGTTTCTGTGTTTTTTTACCATTTTCCATAACCGTAACATAATCTTTCATTCCGGGCATCACATGGCTAGCATCATCTGATAAATAAAAATTTTTCACGCGATCAAGTGTTGAATTGTCCAGACCTTTACCTTTTTTAGAGTCAGGCTGTGACGCAAATCCTGAATTTTTTCTAATATTTTAGCAGCTTGTACCATTCTCTTTGACACTTTGAACTCACGTCGTATCATTTTGATAGACCAATCCAGCGGAAGAGTAGTCAAAACTTGGATTTTCTCGGATCTACTAGTTTTTTGATCAAAAGCAGACTTGAAATTATTTAAAAGAACGTCCCTAGAGTTATTACCATTAATATCATTACCAGTTAATTTTTTCACAGAAGTTAAAATAGCTTTCTGACACTCAGCAACACTTGACACTCGTCTTAATTTTATCGGTGGTTCACCAACTTCCGACAGCAATTTATTAACATTTTCAATTTTCAATTGATTGCCAATAGCATCACACTCAAAAGTCGGATCTTTCTTATCATCATATGTAATGTCATCTACTTCTAGCTCAGTCATATCAACAATAGAATCATTATTTACAGGTTTATTGCATGTATTCTTCCGTATTGCAGGTTCGCGTCCCAGATAAATTGCCCTCTCACAAGAATTGCACATATAATTTCCTATAAAGGCTTTGAATTGGCAAGCACGATTAGCTGTAATTAAAACTAATTTTTTAATCACATAATTGTGATTTTTTTTATTTAACGGATTGCAACACTTATTCACTCGGCCCATTTTAAATCACAGAAAATATTATTATTACAATTAAAAACTATAATACTAAAATATTAACTGAAAAAACACAACTTAACAACACTTCAGCTTTTATTTTTAATAATTATTTCATGCTTTGCGTATAAACTTATGTCACGAATAGACAGGAATGACTTCTAAAATGATTTTGTTATTTACTCGGATACGCGAAAAACAACTGAAAATCGTAACGGAGCGGTTTTTCTTTTGTTAACTAAAGATGGAGTGTTGACTAGAAAATTCAAAAATAATAATTTACTGAATGACCTAAAAAAGTGAATACAGACCATAACAGTTGTAAGAATTTTTAATTGATTATTTATTTTTAAATTTACGCTGTTTGGTAAAAATAATAAAAAAATTTGATTATATTCTTTATGATAATGTTAACAAAAAATAAAATTTTATTGATAATAATTATAATAATATAACGTAAATAATAATAAAATTTGTTTTATAATAATATTTTGTATTATTATTTTAAATTATCACTGATAAAAGCTTCAATGCAGTACGAGACGCTCGGTAGCGCGGCGCTTCCACAGCGCTCGGCGGCTGGCGCGCTGTCATAAATAAATTCATTTTGTTTAAACTAATGGCGAGCAGTGAAATTTTCTTCCGGAATCTTAAACTTAAATGAATAAAGCATGTGACCGATAAAAAAAAATGCATTTTTTTACCAAGAAATGAGTTAAATTTTCATTTGTTAACTTAAAAGTTAGTTAACAATACGAAAATAAACAAATAATCTTAAGTCGTTAATATATTCTTAAAGTATAGACATTTGGCCATAGACGCTGAAAATTTCATGAATTTATTTCTTACGGTTGATTTTTAATCCATTTTTTTATTAAAAGTGCTTAAAATTTTCATTGTAAAAAAAAATGTTGTTAAAATCAAAATTTTCAAAAATCGTTTGGGGATCATTTTTCCATCATAAGTACTTATGAAAAATATATATAGATTAAATTTTTATGATCAAGTGGTAAATGGGGGGTCCACTTGACGTGATCTTGCTCACTGTATAAGGAACTAATAAAACAATGACTTAAAGATTATTATAATGTTATAATATCGCCATATTGTCAATAAGTAATACGTTTTTGGTCTAATATCTTATTACAAATACCCATTCTATCTTCAAAATGACTATTCATAATTATAATGTTGAATTGTAAACATTCATTGAAATCTTGTATAAATAAAAATCAAGTTATAAAACTTTATATCTGTGTAAGTAGTTTTTAATATTCGACAATTTAAATAGTGCTTATTGAACTCGATACAATATTCTTATATGTTACTATGGTTACTTAGTATGTAGAAGAAATGGCGGTAAATAAAAAAAATGGCTGCCAAAATGACCAAAAAGACAATATAATTCAACTTACATACATAGATACAGATATATGAATTTCAATTATATTTATTCTTGGAATCTAGTACAACGCACATCTTATGCACATGTTTACAGTGAACAACATATTTTTGCTATATTTCATGCGACAGAATACGCGGGTAACAGCTAGTCTAAAATAGAATAACCTAAATTACTTCCTATAAGGTCAGCTATCTGCCGGTGAAAGTCCCGTAAAAAACGGTCGAACCGTTTTGGAGATAGTACTGCGGGCGAAGCCTCGGTTAACAGCTAGTATAAATTAAAATTGCCTAAATTACTTTTTATAAGATCAGCTACATATCTGTCAGTGAAAGTTTTGTGAAGATCAGTCTAACCGTTTTGGAGACAACGTTGCAGGCGAAGCTACGGTTATCAGCTAGTATAAATTAAAATTGCTTTAATTATTTTTTCTAAGATCGGCTATCTGCTAGTGAAAATTCCGTGGAAATCGGTCGAACCGTTTAGAAGATAGCATCGCAGACAAAGCCGCGGTTAACAGCTAGTCTAATTTAAAGTACCCTAAGTAACCCGCTGTAATTTTTTCTATCTGCCAGTGAAATTCCCGTCAAAATCGGTCCAGCCGTTTCGGAGATTAGCCGGAACAAACAGACAGACAGACCGACAAAAATTTTAAAAATTGCATTTTTGTTATCAGTAGTGTGTATACTTTCGTACCCAAGCGGTAAAAAAATTTTATTTTGATATTACATACAGACACTTCATTTTTATTATATGTATAGAAGAAGATAGATAAGAAAAAAGCAAATGTTTGAATTTAGAATTAAAACATGTTACTTAACCATAAAAATAGGGGTGTCACATTTATTTTCTTATTTTATTCCTCATCGCTCTATTAATTTACCATCGAATGGTATATAGTAACTTGAGAAATAGATAAGAGATACATATTATGTGACTTATTGAGTCGAAAGTATAATTATAGCGGCATAGTAAAATTTTTAGCCTTAAGGAAGATACTAGATGCTAAGAGATTTTTGAGACATTTACTTACTATAACCGTCGTACAGCTGTCCACTCATAAATAAATGTAGTGCTTTTCGCATCTGTATGTTTCCTTTCTTCCTTTAAACTGTACAATGGATTTTAATATGGTTTTCATTACCCTTGAGATAATTTCTACAGTAATGTCTATAATATGTGTTATATCCTATAAGTCCTTGTATTCTAACCCTTTGCACTCCAGCCTAGTAATGCATAGAGGCTACCAGCAACTCAGCACTATATTAGTTCCAAGTACATACCTATGATATAGAAGAAAAATAGAGTCATTTCAATAAAACAATTATTTTATTTCTTAGCTATTTTATAAACAAAACATATTCTAACTTATATTATAAAAGAAAAACATAAATTTTAGGACTTAAAATCTCTTAAAGTGTGATATCTTTCGAAACAATTGCCCATATGCATTGGCGGTTTACCGGGACAAG
Source organism: Antheraea yamamai (assembly GCA_036509395.1). Classification (NCBI taxonomy): domain Eukaryota; kingdom Metazoa; phylum Arthropoda; class Insecta; order Lepidoptera; family Saturniidae; genus Antheraea; species Antheraea yamamai. The sequence continues at coordinate 12,629,378 of AP028435.1, read as the reverse complement.
TATCACAGTATTCCAAAGTTTCGCGTCTTTGTTCTTTTTCCTGTCTATTAGAACAAACAATACAATCTCTTTTCTTGCCTTTTCGCAATATGTGCAGTTTTTTGTCCAGTCTTGTTTCAGTTGCTGAAGTGGAAGGTCTTGATCGATCTTCGCGGAATTCACCTATAAGTTGATCGACTAATCTCTTGACGAACTTCAAATGGGACAGTCGTTTTTCGTTCTTGCTTTTTTTTACACACTTATATAAAATGTATGCATTTATTGCAGACATCTCCATTCCCCAAAAGAACATCTTCCTCCACCACTTGAGAGATTTTCTTAGAAAACAATATGATGATGCGTATTGATCAGCGCGATAAACACCACCCATTGAAGCCGTGTAGTTAACAACAATTTTTAGCTTTTCCACATTTTTTTGTTCACCTCCTCTTACAAATCTGGTTTTTGTAATGAATTCAGCGCTATCACTGGTGCTTATCAGCGTAACCACCCTTTTATCTTTACAAGACAATATCATCGTTCTTCCCTTTTTATAAGCGATCTTTTTTTTCTAACTACTATTACGTCACTATCTGTCTCTAAATGATCTTCTAATTCTATTTCACTTAAATCGTCGGCAAGCAACGCAAAATCGAGTTCATCTTCCACATCACTTATTTCACAACTATCGTCAAAATTTTCGCCTTCCATCTTCACTACACGAAGGGTTATAACGTTATGAATGTAACGAAATAAACTTAAATAGAGCACTTTTTACTCTTATTACAATGTAAGCATAATAAACGTACCATAAACACTATAAGATAAGCACAGACTATTTTGCTTACCTAACTGTTAAGGGCGCCGAGGCAGCAAAACAACCATGTTGTCGCTACGGCGACAGCGGATTTACTGTTAGCTTTTTAATGTCGCAAATACGGCGACAACGGAGTGCAAAGGGCTAATAAAGTCATAAGGAATTTTCGGTTGTTTAGGTACATTGATCCTGCCTATAAAATTCATCGAAATAATGACACTACAGAATTGTACATATTAAAAATGCCTACAAAAACTACGCGATGGTATCTATTATCTCCTAAAGGCAACCCATAGTAATCATTTTAATCTTTTACATATTATTAAAAAAAGACAATGGTTATTTTGCCCAATATAATATAATAAACTGTAAATTTCAATGCGCTTTTGACGTGAATACGTCTTTAAATTTGCTAGCATAGGAGGGCATATCCAAAAAATGTAATGATAACAAAATCGGGGGATACAGTTTGGCAATGTAGTTTCGAATCTATTCTGTACATCCAAAATTAAATTACACCACTGGATAGGAAAGGAAGGATCAAAGAATTGATTACGCTAAGTAAGGACTGTAACATATATCACGCGGCGAGGAGGAAAGCGCCGCCATTTTGAGATAATTCTGCTGCGTTTTGAAATTTCTATTTACTATAACTTTCGTCTCGGTGAAGCTACGACGTTTGTTCAGGTTTCAATAGTCAGCTCTTATCAAAGTCTATCGATTATATATAAAACATTAGTGTAAAATCGTGACTGTGGATATAATAAGGTGTTAAAACAAAAATAAAATATCAAAAAATATATAATGTCGACCTGTGCGCGTCGAAAAGCCAAATCCAAATACAGAAATCGTATAAAGTTGGAAAGAGTATCTCATAACCAATCGAATGGTACTAATAAAACTTCATATGACGGAGTAAAGCAGTGCTGGCAACGTTAAAAAGTGAATACGGCCGAACGGATCTACGACGGTGCCTGTACATAAACAAAACATGGAAACCCGGGGTACTTCTTGTGATTATGACATACATAAATAATAATTATTTATATAGAAAATATTGTCCGTTACGTGACGTATTCACGTACAACAAACGGCCGTGTCCATGACACAGCCACACCCCATTTTTTTTTTGTTGTCGAACAGACTACGCTATTGACCTAATAAGGTCTTAACATCTTCACCTGACTACATCTCAATGCGCCTGAATATGGGTCTAAATCGTTTAGATGTATATGACGCCCCATTAGTATAAATGTATAATACGCGACCTATGCGGAGAAACAAACAGATCCCCTTATTAAAATAAAAACAAACTGAGATCGAATAGATATGACAAAAACAAAGATGTTTTGACTATGCTGATTGTGAAGCAATTCGGTTCATTTGAATAGAAACAATAACATCTATTGGATTTCTAGAAAATAAGTACGTGTTGTTTATAAGAAAATATCAGAGATGGCGTTAGTAGTGAGTCTGGGGTCTAGGCACATATAATATAGAAATACTTCGCAAAATATCCCGGTTCCGAGATTACTTAAAAGTTTTTTTTTATATCATAGGAGGCAAACAAACAGGCGGGTCACCTGATGTTAAGTGATCACCGCCGTCCATAGACACTAGCAATACCAGGAGAGTCGCAAGTGCGTTGCCAGCCTGTGTTTGTGGGAGGAGGAGGAGAGGGGAAGTGGGCATCCGGCGCTCTCACTGACCGAACGAAACGCAACAATGCAAGCACTGTTACTTCACGTCAGTTTTCTGTGAGAGGGTGGTACTACCCCGGACGAGACAACTCATTCATGCTGAAACCAGTAATAAGTTCAGCGTGGCTCTACCACCTACATAGTTTCTCTGTGGTCTTCGTTTCTATAAATATTTCTCACGAAAAATTAATCTCTGTTTCTTGTAAAATGTTTTATGTTTCACGGACTATAATTGCAAAGTAAAAGAATATTGTTTTGTGGTTGATTCCTTGAATGAATATTTTTTACTTAAAACTAAGTTTCATAAATTTGTAATAACAAAATATAATAATACAGTCCGTAAGAGGGCAAATATTGCGTAAAAAATTAAAGTAATTAAAAAATCGGAACTTTAAATATCACAATACCTATTATTCATAATGCTGGATTATGCGAATTGTAAAAAAATACGAAATTTATTTTTTCGCAAACCACAGGAGGGTCATATCCTCACCTTCATGTCGCGTTATTGATAATAAACCAAAAGGAACATTAAATACTCGTATAAAAGTGACTCATTATTTAGGTGTATATTAGATATCGGTGTAGTGATAAACATGTGTTTTTTAAAGATAATTAATTGGATAATTACGGTAAGTCTAGATTGATTATATGATTTTGTAAATTTAAATCCTAATTGACGGCTTTTATAGTTATTGTAAAGTAAATACATTCACGTCATGGGTTCGAATATTGCTAGAATCATTATTTTTCTAAACTTGATAGTAGTTGATTGTTAAAACATAACTATTCACTAAGACATTGTTGATCGGTAACGAGTTAACTAGTCATGACTATTGCACTATCTATTTTAGTTTATGAAACTCAGGTATATATAGTAGAATATTGCAAAAGCTTTGAGCATCTTGTTTGTTCTTGTCTGTCTTATAATAAATTAATTACTTTACTTGATGTTTAGGTCTTTATCATAATCGTAGCAATTCAAAGTCTGAGTAATTATTTGCGGCTTGACATAGTTTTTAAGTAAAGTTCTTAGTGTGCACACAGTGTCACAAAGTGCTAATGTTAAGTATCTACAGTCCCGGCTTTTGATTTGACACGTCGGAGAAAAGACAGACATAGTCGGCTAGGTTCGGTTTCGGTTTATCTTTGTTTGTCGTAGTTAGTTCGATAGAGAGAACATTTTACAAAACTAGAGTTAGCCGATTTTGGACGGATGCCACATTCATGTTCCCGACGCGGACGTGCCATATCAAATGCCGGGTACTTATACATACGGGCAACTTTCAGCTGATCTCTTATAATGATCTAGTTTACTTATCGTATAAGGTACGACCCCCTAAATTTAAACATAAAAACATAAAGTAATGCAGCGTCATTTTATTACATTAAATATAGAAAGGCTTCTCCAGGATGCTGAGATGCTTGACAGGAATGCAGTAAGACAGGGCCAATGTGTTGATAAGATGGTTGAAATGTTTAACTTTCTCCTTACTCAACTATACGATCGGCATGCTCCTGTGCTTGCTGTTAAACTAAAACACTTACCTGCTCCTTGGCTAAACTCTGATTTACGTAAATTAATGAACAAAAGGAATATTGCTAAATCTAATTTAAAAAAAGATCCATCTGAAAAAAACGAAACCAAATATAAGTATCTACGTAATCGTTGTAGTAGATTATGCAAGATGCGCAGAGACGACATATTCATGCATCGATTGAACATGGTGACGGATCAAAAATTTGGAAATGCTGAAAATCAGTAGGAGTTGGGAAGTCAAGAGATCTTGTGACAACTAATATAGATGTCGAAGCTTTGAACCACCATTTTACATCCAATCTTCACAATTTCGATTTGATCACGAAATCAGAAACATTGAACAATTTACTAAATTTGTCTAAACCGTTTTATGGTAGCTTCTTCTTTAATCGAGTTACTGATAAAGAGGTAGAAAATAGTATTAAAGCTTTATCTCATAATGCAGTTGGAATTGACGATATCAGTCGTAAAATGATTTTTCCAATTTTAAATATTGTCCTACCTACTATCACATTCATTTTCAATACGTCTTCATTCTCTTCTACTTTCCCAGCTATCTGGAAACAAGCTACCGATGTACCATTTCCCAAGTGTAGTAATCCTGCTGACTTTTCCCAATATAGACCTATTTCTATACTTCCCTTTTTATCTAAAGCATTAGAACGACTTGTTCATAAACAACTCTTATCATTTTTGCTTATTAATGATATTTTAAATCCGTTTCATCAAGGTTTTCGTTCCGGTCATAGTACTGTAACGGCGCTAGTAAAAGTCTCTGATGACATACGTCAGGGCATGGAAAACCAAAAGGTGGCGATACTTACCCTTCTTGATTTTAGTAATGTTTTTAATACTGTTGATTTTGACGTCCTTCTAGCATTATTTGATACTATAAATTTGGCACCTTTTGTTGTAGGTTGGTTTCTTAGTTACTTGAAAGGCCGTCGTCAGCGTATCCGGATCGACGACAAATATTCACAGTGGTACGAAATTACCACTAGTGTTCCACAAGGAGGTGTACTCGCTCCTGTACTTTTCTCAATTTTCATTCATTCTATAACTAATTCTCTCTCCTCTTCTTTTCACTTATATGCGGACGATCAGCAGATTTATTACCAAACACCAGTGATTGATTTATCTAATGCAATAGACGTCATGAATTCGGATCTACATAATGTAGGACACTGGGCTGAATCCCACGGATTGTCTCTTAATCCCAACAAATCCCAACGCTTACTCATTGGTAGTACTAGGTAACTGCACAATATAGATTGGAACTATTTAGCACCCATCTATTTGAATAATGTTACCATTCCCTATTCTACCACAGCCAAAAATCTAGGTGTAATCTTTGATAACAATCTATCTTGGAAAAATCATGTGAGTGAAGTCAGTAGAAAAATATTTGCTTCTATGAGTTCGTTGAGAAGAATGCGCAATTTATTACCTACATCGACTAAAGTCATGCTTGCAGAGTCATTACTTTTGCCTACCCTTGATTATGCTGATGTCTGCTACCTGGACACTAATGAGGAATTGATTAATAAATTGGAACGGCTACAGAATACATGCATTCGATTTATTTATGGACTTAAAAAAATTGATCATGTGTCTGAATACCGCTCAAAGCTTAAATGGCTACCTATTCGACACCGACGAAACAGCCATATCCTATTTCCCCTCTATAACGTTTTTCATAATCCCCTCCCTACCTACTACCTACAATATAAATTCGAGATGTTGGTTGCAGAGATTCTTCATCACGCCGTCTATGCTCTCAACATTTACTCAAATTCCGTATCTGTCACACTAAATTTTATAATACATCATTTGCAGTTCAAGCTGTACGGCTATAGAACGCAGTCCCTTGTGATATTAGGCAGGCTAAATCCGTGACATTATTAAAAAAATATGTCCACCGGCATTACCTCTCGCTGTCGTAATAGAACTATTCTATTGTGCCATTTCTGTTTTCACTTTTATCTATAGTTTTTGTAATTCTTTTTGTCTGTTTATATTGCCACCCGGTATTTTTGAAAATAAAATGTTTCATTAGGTTTGCCTGGAAGAGATCGCTCTAAGCGGTAAGGCCTAACTGTACACGTATTGTAAACTGATGTCTAATTTTGTATATTCTCAACGTGTGTGCAACAAAGAGTTTTTATTATTATTATTATTTATAATATTACTTACGACTAATCATATGTAACAGCCGAATTTCAGAAAAATACTGTTTCGAGTGAATGTTTCGCCGAAATTGGTTTATCCATTACGGAAGTTAGCCCGGACCAACGCTAAACACATCAATTTATATAGGAAATCAAAGTAGTACATTGGCACGCATGCTCATATTCATATGTTGAAAGAATTACGGGTTCAACGCAGGTTACGTCGGGAGTTTAAAACATTTAATTAAGCGGAAGAAATAACAGCGAAGTCTTGCCGTATTTTTGCCGAAGAAGAAGGCAGGGGTCTAGCTAGATATGATCATACGATTGATAAAAATTAATCTACTGATTTTCATGAAGTACTAAAAATTATTTGTCATTGTTAGTTATCAATTTGGTTGTAGGTAAATACTAACTTATTACTTTGATTACTTAAGCCAAGCTTATGAATCAATGTACTAATTGTTTTCGTTATTTTAATATCGTAATTAATCTTCTTTAATCAATTTTGATAGCTTATATATAATAGTGCAAAATAAATCTGTGTTGGAGGTATCACGATGAAGTGGCTAGCGGTACTAGTAGTGTGCACCTACGCACGATTGGCATCAGCGCGGCGGTCACCTTATGCTCATTTAGTTGAAGAGTATTTAAGTACAGAGGCAGCCCCTCGATTCTCTAACAATATAACGGAGGATGCCTTGCTTGATGTTGTAAGTACTGATATAAATTTATTGACTCGTGGTAGGTATCTTGTGTTTATTTTAATATATTTCTAACTGAGATAGAAAGTAAGTACATAAAAATGACACTTTCCCTTTGTACTTTATAAGTTTCTTTAATTTCTCTTATATTCTTTCCTTCCCAGGTACATAGAAATATTAAAATATTGATATCCGTAATGTTATAATAGTATCGTAAATAATATAAATATAATAATTAGCGATCGCAAAGTGGTTGAAATGCGACCATAATTCATTAATTTTTCAAGCTTCGATACTAAGGAAAAAACACTACTTTTGATTTGATGACACCAATTGTTGTCAATAGCTACTAAAAAGGAAAAAAAAATAAAGAAAATCGTTTGACAGACAGAAGAGAAGGATGCACTTCACACGTAACGATGTGACATATTTAGCGACTAGCCTCTGCCGGCGACTTCGTCCGCGTGGAATAGTTACTTTTGGCTAACGCTAACACGCAGCGGAAGCTTTCAAGAGGAAAAAAAACGATTTTGTAACATCCTTCATTGGTGCTCCGCTCCTGTTAGTCTTAGCTTGATGATATATAGCTTATAACCTTCCTCTATAAATGAGCTCTAAAACACTGAAATGTCCCTTTTCAAATCGGACCAGTAGTTCCTGATATTACCCCCACAATGTCATAAACTCACAAACTTTACCTCTTTGTAATATTAGTATAGATAGATTCCAGTACATTTTATTGTAGTAACTTTTTATTTCAATTGAATTATTGCAATTACAGTTCATTATGTAATAATATAAGTACATAGGATATACCATTACTTTTTTATGGGTGTTATAATTATAGATAGGTAATTTTACATGTAACTATCGTCTGAATATAAAGGAGCGCATCAGCTCCTTTTATCAGCTTTTTCACAATATACAGCAAAAAAGTTGCATATAATAGTATTTTTTTGTTTAGACTTGTCTATCTCGATTTCTGTTTTAGTTAGATACACCCCTTTTCTTTACGGCGTCAGAGTAACTAGAAGATTAGGGTCTTAGAGAGAGAAAGGTCCTGAGAGCATGCTCCGGAGCGACATGTCACAAAATATGTGTACGTCTTCTAGTTAGACTATCTTGTTCTTTTCTGCAAACAAATGCTACGGGTCCTGCGCCATTAATTTTATATATTAGTATTAATATTAGGGAACAAAAACCTAAGAGAGTATAGTGACACTTATATTACTATTAGTGACTATATTATCTTAAATTTTTTTCTGGCGCCAAACCTATATTACTGTAATAATAACTACAAAATGAATATATACCTACTTCATTAGAGAAATATAGGTATAATGCAGATCACATTTAATTAATTACTGTAATTAGAGTATATATAGCTTAATAATTTCTTGAGATTTCTTGCTTCTATGGTGAGTAGGCATTTAAAATTTCATGGAATATTATTGTTTCATATCATATGAAAAATAATTTATAGTGTGTAATTATTAATTCAGCATTTGTGAAGCAGTAATGGCGAGGAAATGTAACTTGACTGTAATATAAATAATTATAGTACCATGCCATTACCATCCTAATACTTTTAATATATATCGATTAAAGTAAAAAATAAGATGCTTAAACTTTTTTCTACTGTCCTCGTCTCTTTGTATAAGACACGTATGAGATACGGCATGTAACATTTTTTTAAAATTATATCTATAGGTTGGTCTCATCAAAAAGTATGGATACCCGGTAGAAGTTCATAAAGTCCTTACAGAAGATGAATACGTTCTCGAAGTACAGAGAATACCCCATGGGCGTGATCGCAACAATCAGCCAGATCCAAACAAACCAGTTGTATTAGTAATGCATGGATTGTGCGCTTCTGCTGCTGATTGGGTACTTATGGGTCCTGGCACAGCTTTGGGTATACTTTATTTTAATTTTATTTATACTTAAAATTAATTATATAGCCAATTATATGTCGACAATGACAAAAAATCATCACAACTAAATTTAGGACAATAATCATCTTAAATAATGTTATATATAGCTAATAATTGTAAAGGTAATTAGTTATTAAATATTAATTTAGGTAAATCAGGTAAGTAATTAAAGATTAAATAGTTTTTAAAACTGGACCTATTATGGACATAGGATTTTTTTTCTCTTTACTTCAGTCAAGGGTTGGTTAAAAAAAATACGCCACCCTCATCCATAGAATAAACAATAATGAAACAAACATTTTTAACAAAAAATAAATTAAAAAAACAGATACCCAGCAATCACTTTCCCGTTTCAACGACATATGATCCGACGTAACTTGAGTTCTAATCGAGTGAGTACCCAGAACTCATGCTTTATTATTTTTTGTTACATTATCGGCTGACGTTACTTTTAAAACGTAAATCAGTATAGGTAGACCTAAGCTAGTCCGCTAGCGACATCAATTTTATAAAAAAATAACTTTATTTACTTTCTAAATATTCCAAGGAAAGCTGTTATCTTACGAATACGGATCATTCATAAAAGCAGTAGTTAAAGTACTGTGTACTACGTTACTGGTGTACCATGTTATCTATCATTACAGTGTATTTGTAACTTTATCGTAAAAAAAGTATTAAAAAAAAATAAACTCTCATAAGAAATTATTTTTGGAGTATATGCGTATAAGTACATACTTTTGGAAATTGTTGGAAATTATTGCGACTTACGCAACGCAAGATGGTTGACGGTAATATAGTACAAAAAGAACAGTAGTAAATAGCATATTATTTCCTACGATTTATGTTTACGGAATTAAGTAATATCATTTTGTAAACATGTTTTTAGTTTTGTGCCTATCGTATATTTTAATGTCTGCTATATTTGTGGTTTTGAGTGTAGACTTGCGTTACAGCTTACGAGCTCGCTGAGGCTGGTTTTGACGTGTGGCTTGGAAACGCACGTGGTACATATTACTCAAGACAACACACCTTCATGGACCCTGATAAAGAAGATGATTTCTGGAACTTCAGCTGGGAAGAAATAGGCACTAAAGATTTGCCGGCCATGATTGATTACGCTCTAAGAATAAGTGGAAAGAAACGATTGCATTATATTGGCCATTCTCAGGGAACCACAGTGTTTTGGACGATGGGTTCATTACGGCCGTCCTACAATGACAAGATTATTTCCATGCAGGCTTTCGCTCCTGTCGCATACTTAACCAATAACGCAAGTCCTTTGTTTATTGTGCTGGCTCAATTTGCTAACACTATTGATGTACGTATCTTTGGTTTCTATTTTTGATTAATTATAACTGTGTAAGATTACTGCAGTACCTGATGGTAACTGATGGTACAGTACAATAATAAATAACGATCGTCAGCGCGGCGGTGATACATTTCGTTAGTAGTCATCGCTGTCGTGTGGCAGATCAACGGCCAGAATGGCGCAGGATGGTGAACAGCCAAGTACGCGAGTTCGAGGCTCAGCGTAAAGCTGACCTTGATACCAAACGCGACCAGTTAAAGGCTCGCTCTCCTGCTGCCATAACATATTATGAGAACGGCGTACTCACGTGCCCTCAATGTTCACGAAGTTTCGCCGCGAAGATAGGCTACATAAGCTATCTTCGAGCACACCAGCGGCATTTCTAAGTTTAGGTGTCAAAGTGGTCGCCATGGCCGAAACCGGTCGGAACAATCGCCATTAGTCATCGCTGTCGTGTGTACTGTGTGTGTTATATATTACATATATACTTACCTACTATATTACTAAGTGGTAGATCGCTTCGTATGTCTGGTTGACGCAGAAAGTAAAGTAAATTCTTTTAATTAATGTCATTTACGATAACATTTACAGATCTGATTTAGGTGCGACTTAGTCATTTTCTCTTTATTGTAAATTCAACTTAATATCTTTTTTTTTTGTAATTAACAAATTTTAGCACAATTCCATCTGACTTTAAATGATGATGTGGTGAATATACAAAATGTTAAGCATGTTAAGCCTAAACTGGTTTGGCTCTCAAGTGCAGCTACGGAACACACCAACAGGTGCTTGGCGACTTAATTAGCTAGGCGGACATAAAAAGATCATGCAATGTTTTTATAATGGCGTGTTTCCTTCACCAAAAGCTCCGGACTCGGTCGCAAGGATTTGAACCACCGTCGATCGACGCCGTGTCCAAACAAACATAACATAATTGGTAATGTCATCATTGCTTGTACCTCGAAAACAATTGAATCGATATACGTGATTTTTCGTTAAATCATATGTCATAAGTACATGCGATGGTATGTATAAGTCCAAATCAATCGTTTTGGCCGCTCTGGATATAGATTTGAATTTAGGCTTTGCGCATAGTACAGTCAAGAAGTGAATAAAAAACAAATTCAAAATATTATTATAGGAATTTAACATTGATATTTATTAATCTTTGTCTCGATATTAAACATACAATATATTACGTCTTTTGCCTATTACATTAATTAATTAGAATGTGGCAGCACAACGACCACGTTACTACTTTCAGAAGATTTGGAGAATAAAGATAAAGATGCGACATCGATTGTGTCATCTTGTAAACACTTTGACAGATAGTTTAGCTCTTTATTTGAATTTGACAGACATATATACCTACGAAATTACATACGCTTAGAATATTTGCAAAAAGTTAGAGATAAAAATGAACAGATAAGAAAAACTAGAAATGGACAATAATAGCCGAACAATAGAGTAATAGACAAAGCTAGAATATTAACAGTTCGCCACATCATGTATTTGTCTTGGCTAACAAACCTCAACGCAAGGAATTCCTTGGTATAACGAATATTTTCTTTCTAATTCCCTTCGGTTTCGTTATATGAAGATTACACTGTATTATAAATGTGGATGTATATTTTTTGTTGTTATTTTGTTATGCTTTCACGCCGAAATTACTGGACCGATTATCATAGTATGTAGAAAGGCTAAATCTACAGTAGCGTGAGCGAATAACGCGATAACTAGTATTAAATAAATATGCCTATTAAATAGTAATTTTTTGACTTATAATTTATTTTACTTTTTCCAGTCAATCTTTAGCATTTTTGGCGTTAGGGAACTCGTAGGAAGGTCAGATCTTTTCTCTGAAGCTGGAAGAATATTTTGTTCTGATGGTGCCATAACGCAGCCAATATGCACCAATATGCTGTTCATGATTGCAGGACATAGTGAAGACATGCATAACGCTGTAAGTGTAATTTTACATCGTTGATTTTATTAATGCAATGATTCTCTTCTATGTATCTATACGTATAATAAGAACGTAAATCTAACGTGTCTGTACTTTTTATATATTTGTGAAAAAAAAATTGCAGTTGTCTTGGATTAAGTAATAATACACTTCAATCATTATTAGAAATGTCTGTTTGTATGAACACGCATCACTGCTAAAGTACTACGTTTACGATAAAACCTCACCAAGAAGATCATAAAGCATATCCTCGAGTAAAATTTAGATTTAGTCTGTCTTTCATTAAAACTGGTCCATACTATCAAAATGTGACTTAAGTACGAGAGAAAAGTAGATAAGTAAATGGACTTAATACATTTAAAGGATTTTATTAGTCACTGTTTTTTTTACATTAGGTTCCACGCGGACGGAGTCGCGGGCACAGCTAGTTATATATAAAAAGTCTGCCTTTATGCAAGCATAAGTAAACAACTGCTGAATAGATTTCGATTACATGTTTTAGTTGTATTTCTTTGACATTTGCCCCTTATCTAAAAAATAACTACGGTTTTTATAAGTACTAAGCGTTAAGCGACGCGTTTCCTTGCTGTGAACAATCAGTGTGGTGCGCATGCGCAGGAGAGGGAAATTGAACAGATAACATTGTTTACAAAGAAATTTTGTAAGAGAACTATGTTATAGCATTCAATTTTTTTGTGTTTTTTCCTCTGAACTTAAAATATATTGTTAAGATAATAGACAACGAGTATCAGCAACTTTTTTTAAAAATAGTGATAGGAGGTATATTTTGTCACAGTATAACAAACGAAATTGATTTCTGTTATAAACCAATGTGTCTATAATTTTGACATTTCATTTTATTTTATAATTAGGTTTTTCTTGTTTAATTGTAATAATCAACAGAAACAGCTGTTGTAGGAAAATTGGTTCTTTTTATTTATTTTTGAAGTTATACTTCTTTTGACGCGTTAAGGAAAAATGATGAGAGTAAATTTTTACGATGCGCGCGCACACCGTCACGAAAAACCGACACACTGAAATTAGCTATAGTCAACATTTTGATTCTTTGTATTTCTTTGTGTTAGAACTTTCAATGTATTAAATACCTTTTTTCTATTGTTAGTGTCGTTTTTTCTACAAACGTAGAATAAGGCGAAAGATAAAATTTTTGAAAAGATTTTTATCTTGTTACGCCAAAGAAGTATAACTTCTAACCCGTGTACATAAAAGTACACACACACTTTTTTTTTTTTAAGAATGTATTCAAGTTTAAATTTCCTATAGTTCCTATATTTAATTTTATTTCAGACAATGTTCCCAGTAAAATTAGGCCACACTCCAGCTGGAATCTCTGTGAAGCAACTTGTACACTATGGCCAACATATACGTGAAAACTTTTTCAGGCGATATGATCACGGTCGATTGGCTAACTGGAGAATTTACAAGAGCTTCACTCCGCCAACGTACGATTTGTCCCGTATTACAGCTCCTGTATTCTTGCATTACGTAGACGAGGACGTCTTTGCCGACGTAAGAGATGTGAATAGATTATTCCGTGAATTAGGTAGACCTGTTGGATTGTTTAGAGTACCACACGCCACTTTCAGTCACCTTGATTTCATGTGGGGTACAAGAGCCAAGGAGTTGTTGTATGATAGGACAATTAACATGATGAGGTCTGTTGGTGATGATTAATGGATGAAAAAAAATACTAGAAAAGGCGAGTAACAATGTGGAACACTTGCATATATGACTGATTAAAATATACCATTCCAGTGATGTCATTAAGTCAATTACAAATGATTTTTATAAACATACATTTCTTTGAGTAATATGAAAACTTTGGTTGAAATATGAAACTGTATTTGAAATAAATTATAAGTATTATATTAAACGTTTTATTTATGTTTATATAAAAGTCCGTAATTTTTCCAAGAAACGTTTGCGCGGTTGCGTCGTAATAAAATCAATCCAAGCAAATTCCTTCGAGGATCATCAATAAACGATAGCGATTGCTGTGATAGAGTCAATTTTGTTCTACGTCACATAATACGATTAAACTTATCAAATCCATATGAGATTATTACACCTATAATCTTTTTCCTAAAATCTGTGTTGATAAATTCGATTATGTTATTAAACGAACTCAGTTGTACAGAGAGATTAGGGATAGATAGTTATTTTTTAATTCCAAACTTAATATTTTCTTCGTCTTAATATTGGCAACCAACTGTCAATATTAAAGATCACTGCTCACTGCTCTAGTCGGTATATAAATGCTTTTTATTATAAGTGTACTTAGGTGAGTACAGTGTTCTAATGTAATGGTAGTCCACTTACTAGAATTTTCTACAGAGTTTTCCTGACGTCTTAGAATTTATGTTTAGTATTATTTCTAATCTATTTCATTTGCGTATAATAACTAAACTACTATTTGTATTTAAAACGTGTAGCTGTCACAATTGGCACTGGTGAAATTGCCTACATATGCAGATGCCATAATAAAGAAACAAGAATCATGGACATAACTGTGGTATCGATGCAACAAAAAGAGGTCTAGAAAATCGATTGCTCAAAGATCGAAGTCTTCATTTATATAAACTTTTATTTGGATTTAAAATACAGCATAGTAATCGATGTGTCATCGTCTTTAATTTCAATAAGGTTATAAAAAAATTAAAATTTTATGTAATTATACAAAAGAAAACAAATGTGAAGGGATTTTAAATTTAACTATTTCTGGTTCAAGAACATTTATATATATAAAAGGAGAAGCTGACTGACTTAATGACTGACATATCAACGCAGGGCGTAAACTATAAGGGTTATAAACGTGAAATTTTGCACAGGAGTTCCTTTTATAACGTAGGGGAGCACTAAGGAAGGATTTTTGAAAATTCACCCCCTAAGGGGGTAAAACGAGGGTGCAAAGTTAGTATGAAACTTTGCCGGTTTTGAAGTTATTCGAAAGAAATTCAGTATGAAAGTTCTTCATTGAAAGTCATGAAACAGGTGTAAAATATTTTTCCGAAAATCATCCCTTAAGGGGGTAAACGGGGGGTGTAAAATTAGTATGAAAGTTCTCTGATTTTTAAAGTTATTTCAATAAAATGTTGTATTTGAGTTATAAGTTGCTAATAATGATTATTGCCGATATCCCTTTTTGAGAATTCAATCCCTCAGGGGGTAAAAGAGGAGTGCAAATTTACTAGGTATAAAAGTTTTTCGTATTTACTTACATTATTTCAATGAAATTTTGTATTTAGGTTATTAGTTCCTAATAATTATTATTGGCGATATCCTACTAGTTTAAAGTATCGGATTCGAAACTGTCGAAACTCTTCTATCTAGCGGGCCACGCGCGCACGGATGTGCCGCGGTGGTACATGAGGTAGGGGTACGGGACGTACGTAGTAGACAAGTGGGCAACCCGAACGCGGGCAATCGTCGGTAATTTTTTTTTTATACACAACATGTACCTATATTTATTTATATCTCCTACTTTCATAAATAATATAATAAAATATGTGCATAATGATTCTAATTTTATTATAAAAAAACAATTTTAAAATAAAAAAAATATAGCGTGGAGTCCCTTCGTGCGGAAGAAGTGAAACTTCGAAATGTGGTAATGAAAATAGAAAGGGGTAGAAGACAAACTTTATTAACATTGCTTACAATTCACAATTGATCACATCTTTTAATTATCATTTTCGAGTGGAGAAATATCTAAATCTATAACATTTACAATGGGCTTATGATAACTAAAATAAGATACGAAATGTTTGATTATTTTTCTCGCTATGTCTCTTTTTATTCCTCCTCCTCAGGAGCGTTGAACGTTTAATGTTCTTTACTGCGTTTATGATTTGCGCGGCTGAATAGAGCTCAAACATATTATAGACAATGTTCACAAACCTACCTTTAAAAAAACTGCCTGCATACTTTAGTAATATTTAGAAAACTATATATATATATATGAAATGAAGCTTTCCATTGCTTAATTTCTATGATATGATAATTATTATAATATTAGTCAATAATTTTTGTCTCTGTTCATTCTCTTCTTCTTCTTCATTTTCTTTATTAAAAACAATGTGGACTCGGAGGCCTAGAATAAAAACCTAGAAGTATTTTCAAAATATGCAAATCTACATTTAAAATTGTAGCATTAACTGTCCTGCAGGAAAACAAACCTTTTATTTCTCAGGAAGAGATGAAGAGATTTGGGGTCAGAAAGCCATCTATTGTGTTTGTTTAATCATGTAGTTTAATCAAGTGAAAAATTGTTCCATGTTTGAGCACGTCGAAGTAATTAAAGTAAATTATTGAATGGTATTATTTTTATTTAAATAGAAATGATTGAATTGCTATTTTATAGTTTTAGAGTTCGATCCATTGATACGATTCATATTTAATATCAATTAATATAATCGATTTTATTTTGTTCAAAAAAGTTGATCTCTAATCGGCATCCCTAGTCTGCATCCCTAGTCTGTGGTACATTATCACAGAATAATAATACTCCTGTAGATGATTTAGCGTTGAGATAAAAGCTTTTGTTGTTCTACATTTCTATCATAAAAGTGATTTATCGTTTATATAATTTATAAAGTTGTTCTTTCTAATAAATAAAATAAAACTCGATATGTGTGGAGGATTTACATGCTCTAAAAACGCTTTGATTGCGTTAAATATTCTATATGTGGTAAGAAATTGATTTTGTTATAAAATAATATTAATAGATCTTATCAAAGGAGGGATTCTCTATAATTACTTATTTATATCAATAATATTAACTCATACAATTAGAATATAAAAACAATAAGTAGCGTTATGTTACTCTCTGTAAAAGAGTATTGCTAAACATTTTCGCAATGTTAGATTTCGCATATGAATATGTTACAACTAACAAAACGGCCTTTGGGCAGAAAGTAGGTATATCTAAACGTATAATTAAACTTTCTAATTTGGAACGTAATGCAAATGCAGCACAAACGTTATACTTAGCTCGTCTATCTGTATGTTTTTCTTTTAAAAAGTCTGCAGAAAGATATTACATATGTAGTTACCAAAGTATTTAATTGATATCCTTGTAGTACAATGCTATGCGTATAAATATCAAATATTTACATTATATACAAAGAAAATATTAGGATAAAAGTGTATATGAAATTAAAATAAACTAATTTGGTAAGATAATGTGTGGTATTGTCAGGTGGTTGCAAGTATCCTTATATCAGTGGCTGTGTATGGACAAGCATCATCATTGGTCACAAATCTGCCCATTGTGGGAGGTATTCTAGCATGTGGCGTATTCCTAATTTTAATTTCATTACTGGGCCTAGCTGGAGCTGTGAAACATCACCAAGTTATGCTGTTTTTCGTATCCTTTTTAAAGTGGTTTATATCTATTTGACTATATGTAGAACTGTCCTTGTAGTGTTAAATGGAGACATAAAGAATTTTATATTTCTTTATGTTTAAATTTGTTATGGTGAGGGTTGGTTTACTGTTGGAGTTGTGACTTTTTGTGCGTAAGACCTTTACTTATTACTGTGATTGTATGAAGGCAATCTAAGACATAAGTTTTGGGACATATTCCTTTACTGCAAAGGTAACGTGGCTTATGGTTAAAAAAATTAAGAAATCATTACTAAATGATCACACAGAAACTATTTTGTTTAATATATTTCTCAATAAGTAGCATTACTTTTATTTAATTTTAATACCATACAAATATTACTTGATTTTCCTTAAAGTATTTCCCATATAACCTTCTCTCAAATATCCTAAGTCTTTTTAAATAATGTGAAATAAATCACATTTTTCATCATCCATGCTTCAACAAAATTTTATATTGTTAAACAAATGTGTAAGGTAGATTAGGCTTACCTTGTAAAGCTTACATAGCCTATAAATGAAATAAATAACATCATTAAATATTATAGTGGACACTATTTTGCACTTCCGCCTGGAATTGATTGAACAACAATTATACAATATATAATCAATATAAATATATATATATATATATATATTTGTTGCAGTGAGATGTAGTAGTGTTCAATCAATTCCAGGCGGAAGTGCAAAGTAGCGTCCATTATAATATTTAATGATGGATTTCTGCAAAGTAACGCCTTCTTCAATCAAATATTCTTCAATCTAAAATAACATAAATTTTACTGTATTATATTTTCCTTGACTAATTCACAGTACATGGTTATTTTGTTCCTTTTATTTTTAGTACAGTTTTCAGTAGCCTGTGCATGTCTTGCTGTCAATTCAGATCAACAGGAAATGTTAGCACAACAGGTCAGAACTATCTATAATCTGAATATCATAAATTCAAGACGTATTTCAATATTTTTTTATTTCAAAAAATAATAGTTGAAAAGACTTATTATAATAGTTGTTTTAATTAACTTTTAATACTTATCACTCTTTTTTAACATTATCGAGCATTATTAGCATGAATAAAAAAGGTTTTGCTCATAACTAGGGGTGGAATCAAGTGGACATGGATGTGAAAGAGCAAGTCCAAGTGAGATTCCAGTGCTGTGGCTTCCAGAACAAAATGCTTCCTAATTCTACTGCCGATCATCCATCTTGTGATATAGTTAATGTAAGTTGTAATCAATTAATATCATAACAAAAGTATATTTTTTGTAAGGGTTATGGATATTATTGTACAATATTAAAATGTCATGTGTTACAGGAGGAATTACTGTATAAAATTGAATAAGTAATTACAGCAGATACAAAATTGTATAAATAAAAAATCAAATCATTTAGCAAGTTGTTGAAACATGTCAAATTTAAGTTATACTTTTTTATTTAATAATTTACCTATAGAAATGTATTCTATATTTCAGAAAAACTGTTGTAAGGTTTCAGACATTGACTGTCAATGTGAACCTTGTATGAAGAAGTTGAAGGAAACAATAGATTATGCCTTCAAACTTTGTGGAGGTATTGGAATGTTCTTCAGTTTTACCGAGGTACGTAATATTTTTAATCATAATGCTAATAATGGCATGTTATCAGTTATTATATGTATGTTAAATACAGTGCGTAATAAGATATCATGTTATTAACATAACAAAATACATAAATACACATAGAGATATCAAATCATCTACTGTATAATGAGATAATAATATTGTTTTTAAAAAATCGTATTATTTAATTTCATCTTATTTTGGGGATCTACCATGAAATTATATGGAAGAATTCCTGCAAGCCTTTAGTTAGTCGTAAATATTGTTTGAACAAATCTTCGTTATTTGATTTTATGATTGAACAAAAGATTTGATTATAGTGTGATAGAGAAATTAAACTACAGTAAAAACTTTATAATTAATTTTGTTAACAACTTATCAATACCTTTCACAGTTGAGTTTTGGTATTTCGTGAACATTCTGTCATTATAGTATCAAGTATTAGTTTTGATGTGTTTCCATAAGAAGTTTTTGTTCTATGTGATGACAATTGCATTATAGGGTGCTGCTACAAAAGAAACTAAATATTTGGTGGTATTAAAATCATTTAAGCCAACATTAGACTGCCATAGACAGATTAAACTAATTTTAATTATAGGTTATCAATAATCCCTTTAAATTATATTTTTCCGTTTATACAAAGTGAGATCATCATTATTATGTTTGTTGATGTTGGAGAAATACTTGATACGATTTTTTTCTATTACTATGGTCATTTTATTATTTCCAGGTGTGTAATTGTTTTTATCTGTATAACATATTTGGAGTATTTTGGTGTTGTGTTTTTAAATAATTTGGTGTCTGCTCTTCATACACATGTAATAGATTTAAGGGTGCTAATAATAGCGACTTCTTGGGCTTTATGTGACTAACAGCCAGTGACTTATGTGTATTTTATTAGACGTGAAGATATGTCCTTAAAAAGTAATCAACTTGATACTTTATAATTACCTAACCTAACCTAACTTTTATAATTACTTCAAATAGTTACTACCAAGTATGTGACAAAAAAGATTGAATTTCGTTAAAAAGCTAATTTAATTTTATCTTATATTAAAAGTTTTTGAAAATGTAGTTTTTTTTTACAGTATGTCAAGTGTAATTCGGGCAAATAATTCATTTTTTCTTATTTAAAACAAATGTAACTAAGTATGACTGCATATATGTTTGGTTACATAGAGAATTATAAGAGCCATCTTAGTGCATCTACTCTTTAATAGAATTATAATAGTGTAAGCGATGACGTCAAAAAAAAAAATGACGTAATTAACCCGTGGATCGCAATGTAAGCAGTTTGTATGGGTTTTTGACAACTTTTTATTCTACACTATAAGTCAAATAAAATGCTTACAAGTCACTGCTAACGGCTATTAATTTTCAGTTTCTGGGTGTGTGGTTGACAGTAAGATATCGTAACCAAAAGGATCCGAGAGCTAACCCCAGTGCATTTCTGTGAATGGTCTGACGATATGGAGACTTACAAAATTTATATGATTGGAGGTGGAATTGTGATTTGCTTTATACGTCTTGCTTTGCTTTGTATATTGAATTTAATAGTATGGGCGCGGGATGTATGCTCATGCATGCGTTATCATATTCATGCAAAAATAAAACGGGTACTACAAATTGCCTGAATCCATTACTTCCGTTAATACGGTTTGCAATTTGTCTGAGAGTGATAAGTTTCTGTTGTTGATTTATTTTAGTATATTTCAGCGTGATAAATTTATTTATATATATAATATATTATAAAGTCGATTATGTTCCTTTATTATCTCTTCACACTTAGTATCGTTTGGGTATTTAAATTTTGTGTGAGTTGATTACTTTACTATAAAAATTGTGAACGTTCTAGATGAAATAGTGTCTTTATATATTTTGACGTGATAACGTCTTATAAGTCCATGAACGCCGGCTGCTCGTACGAAAAAGCATGACTCATTGTCACGTTCCGCCTGAGCCGAGCGTGCAATAGAAGAACGCGATAGGGAGACGCTATCGGCCTAAGCGTTCGGCTTGTGACGCATATATACATATATATATTTTCTTATGACGTTATCACGTATAATTATCGTCCGTAAACCGACTTTAGAGACAACCAGTTTCTTTAAGTGAAAATATAATCCAAAATAAACTATTAAAAAGGTTGTATGAAATTTAAAAATAAAACTTTTTTAAAGGGGCTTTTATTCCACCGAACATATCAGCCCCATTATATATGGAATAATTATTATATAGTATGTACTCATATGAGTTGGTTTTATTTCAGTAAAGAAAGATATATGTAACCATATAAATGTTAGATAATGAAGTATTATATTTTGCGAAACAATACATCTGTGGGATAGTCGATGTACTACTATATAAAACACTGCTGTATACAATTCAATATTAGTTTTAAAAAGTGTACATTTTATTACATAGCACATTTTGCAAATGCAAGGTCGCTGTAACGGTTACAGCAATATGTTGTCATAGCTCATGCAAAATAATTACTTTTGTATGTAATATCAGTCAATATGCAAACTATTACAAATCTACTATTGCACTGATTTCTAAAATGTGGGTCACATGTATCATTCGCATGCAATATATAATAGTGTACCTACTTATTATTTGCTTGCATTACACGCTTTAATTCTTGCAAAATCTTTGTATGCCTGTCGATGTGCCCAAATGTTTATTGTTTGTGATTGCCTCTTTGCGTATTACACGTGCATGATGAGAATGCATGCATTTATTTCTGTTATTAGACTAGAATATAACATCTGTTCTGCTTTTAAGTTCAATTTGATTGTTTGTGTTTCAGTTGTTTGCGGTTTGGCTCGCTCGGCGTTATCGCAATCAGCCCGATCCCAACTACAAAGAGCCACATGCTATATTTCCGCGGAAAAATTATCTATACTAAGTAACTCTATCTAAATAAAAAAAAAACTTTTGATTTAATAGCTACAAAACATTGCCCTATCTTTGTGACTACGTTTATCGTGAATTGAAGTTTCTTTCTTGAAAATTATTATGAAACATTATCAAATTTGTCACTCGTTTCAGTTATTTAGTCATTTTGTATACAAGTTTTAAATGTATTTTGACAACGTTATTCAGTCTTCTATAAGCACAGGTTTCAACTGTCGTAGTTACAAATATGAGATACCAAGTTAAGGAAATCGAATATGAAGAACCTTCATATTGTTTTTGACTATTTGTTAAAATTTATTACAGAATATGTAATACCAATTGCTAATATGCATTAATTATTTTTTACTATTGTACAAAATTAATGTCAATCGATTTATAAATATTTGGTAATGTCTCGAATATGATTTAAATTGCAAACAAATATCTGGGTGATTTAACGTTTAAGGCACTTCTTTCTTGTCTTGAGTAATAATATTGTAAAAACATACATCAAATAAGTTTTAGCGAAAAACCTACCCATCATTCTATCAATTGTTTTAATTTAAATATAACGCAGTTTCCATGGTAACGCAGTTGCTAAAAAATGCCTTGCATACAAATAATCCGTGTCACTGAAGCCAGTTCTTTGTACTTTCTTTGGAATAACTTAATAAATCATGTAACAATCCTGTGATAATTTTATTTATCGAAAAATATAAGTCGCGCTCTTATCTGAAACATGGTATCATGTTTGTTTTTTTTAAAATAAATATTTGTTTTATTGTCATGAACACTGATTAAACAACTATGTCAACTGCGTTACCATTCGCGTCTCGTATTTAAAATCTTTTTATTTTTGATAGTACGAAATATGCATCAGCACTGGCTCGTATACCGTTCTTTATTCATCGTTCGAGATTGTCAAAATTGCTTCAATGAGTCGCCGAGTGTGGCGTGAGGTTTCTGGTGTAGTGCCTGCGTTTATTGCTGTGTTACTTCCAAAATCTTGTAAAATTGTAAAATTTGATTTACTAATAATTTTATTTAGTAATCACACTTATTCAATGTTATCACTAAAATCTAAATAATTTGATTCTGATTTCAAGATAGGTTCTGACATTTCTCCTGCGTTACCTGCAGATATTTTCGGCTCAAAGTTGGGTCTTAAAAGTTAATTCACCTACCTATGTCTCGCTAAGCCCTTTGCACTCGAAGTTTTTTTATTCATTCGTATTACCAGCAACTCGAAACCGTGATTTTCTGCTGTTATCGAGAGTATAACAATCCGCGAATCGCGATCATTTGTCACCAACAGCGAAACACCCTATAAATAGTTTTTCGACGTAACGGAGCCCTCGAGTTTGAAGGTAAATTTTAAATGGCTCCACTCCGGAGCCCTCAAGTGGAAAGGGCTTTAGTAATAATGAATATAGACTCTTAGTTTTAATATCTGTTGTGAAGACACGATAATTTAAAAGCATAATTTTGACATTTGTGTGTGCATAATTTATAATGAATAGAAGCTCTTCTCGATTGTTGCCCATATCCTGAAGTAACTGTGATTGATAAATTTTAAAATGAATATAAAAGGGTATGCAATAAATACCCACTGGATTGTTATCAATTGCTTTAATACCTTCACGTATTTGGGGTTGATAAATGTATATTTTTGATTTCAAATAATTTATAAACGATGTGAAAGAAACTACAGAACTGATGATAAGTCTATGACTCATTATTTAAGCTACCGTGAATACCTTTATGCTACTTCTCTAGTCACATTGCGATGAGTAAACACAGTAATAATGTTAAATGCATCACAGCGTTAATGTAAATAATGTGTGCTCTCCGTGTCTCAATGATTTCTGTCTTTTATTAAACTCTCGTTTTGTCAACTTGTCGGATACATTGCACAGTAACTAAGGGAAAGTACGTTGTAATTCAGCATTTATGGCGTTTGCCGATTATAAATTCCATCGCTTGTCGACGCTTTCATGCCGTCATGCAGCAATATCACTTCACGTGTCTGTTAGTTTTAGATTTCAGTTTGTTTTTTTTTCACACTATGTTTACTATATTACAAAGTATATGTAAGATATTATTATGTCACATCAGCTTTGGGTAATATCCCACTTCAAATTTGTAATACTATTAAAATCGGTATTCAGACTTGTAGTATAATGGTATTATATTGTAATTTTAGTGTTGACATGTTCAATGCCACGATGGTCGTCGGTGACCGGCATAAAAGTTGTTGCAGTTTTTTTTCGAACTGTCTACGCTATTGACCTAGCATGGTCTTAACAGCTTCACCGGGCTACAAGTTGTTGCAGGCGAAACGGAGGCGGTCGGTTTTTGGAGCTCCTAGGTTTAAAAAAAAATACATAATTTAAACATATATCGATATTTACTTACTTTTTTATTATTACTATCGCTAGTTAAATGACGTGACGAAAATAATGCGGTATAGAACATTTAAAAGTACTTTTATTTATACACGAAATATAGACTTATTATGAACGCTCATTACGATGAAGCATTACAAAACTGAGAAAGAGTGGTAGTTCAGTGAAGCTGTTAAGACCTTGCTAAGTCAATACCGTAATCAATTCGAGGACGAGAAAGAGTGAATCACACAGTTTTCCCCAATATGTCACGACTCATTTACTACAGTTTTCTTGCAATTATCCCTCCTAACTTTTTTTATTTATTTGATAATATGTGATCGTTGATTATTGAGATTACCTATTTTTAAGTCGTGTGGAATCGCACTCTAGCGCCGTTGTGGTTACCAGTGACCGCCGCCGCAATAAACATGGCAAACATGGTTATACTCTGTAACTTATCTATTGCAAATAATCTTTCAATATTATATGTATCGCCTAATAGAGAAACATTTTATCATCACGGGTCATTTCTGTAAAATTGGTGTGACATTCAACGTGTTCTGGCATTCGAAGTATAGCTTGACGTCTAGGCGTGGTTCTTCTTATGGTAGCGGTATGAAGGAGAGCAACAAGACCGATCTAATTCGCAAGGTCTAGTAAAGGCTAGTTAAATGCCAGCAAGAATATATTTGTCATAGGATTTTAACTACATTTTTCTTTGTACCTGTTTTAAATGAGATTATTATTGAAGGATTATTAATAAGGATAAACGACTGCGTTTTAATATGTATGTGCATAATAATATATTATTAAGCTATCTTCATTTATTATCTATCACAATTGGTCTCAATGGGCATTTCTGTCGCCCTGCGTACAGTGAACTATAAGGATAGCTGCGCTTACAACGGTCGAACCTTAGTAGCATAGTATGAATATGTAAATAATGCATTTGTGTTATAGTTCTGACGCAGATATAAAAAAATGTTTGGAAATAATTATGATACAGTTTAAATTGTCATTTTTTTCCATAACAATATTTGGTACCGTTAATTGTATTTAAGAATAACCAATTTACTTTTTTTATATGTTGAGTTTTTTGTGTATTTTTGAGCAGTTATCATGCCAAATAAGATACTGTGTTTAGAGGGTTACTTTGTAAGCTTACGTATTTAGGTACATTTTATCTACTAGTCAGTAGTATAATTTTATTATTTTAGTGTGGTAGTCCTTTATGGGTTTTTTAAAGGAAGTTTTTGCATACAATCTTAATGTGATTGAATTAATCCCTACAAATGACTTAAAAGAACTGTGGAAATTGTGAACAGCTGTTAATATCAAATGGTTATAATGACTTTAGATGCTTAAGAAAAATTGGAACTTAAAAAGACAGTTCAAGAGTATGAATTGGGAAGCAAACTTTTTGTGCTACAAATTCGTATTTTATTTATTGTCTCTTGTATTTTTCTTAAGAATGAAAAACACGTGTGCTTACACGCGGTGCTTCTTCGGTATTTTTTGTTCGGTATTTGTCTAATGAACGTGCAGTTAGTCTTACAGTTGTTTTATTTGGGACTATATCTACGACACAGGGTAGAATGCAATCATGTTGCAATGAAATGGTCATAAATTTGCGATTGTACGTGTAACTTCGATAAAGACCGGTTTCAGTTATTTTCCTTGTATGAAAATAATATTTAAAAGATTGCTCATCAATATATATATATTTTATTTCAATAATATTCATTTATTTCAAGTATTAATATTAAAGTAATATTTTATAATTATGTGAACTAAGTGTGATACGAAAATAGTCTGTGTTGTGTTTATGAATCGTAAATCGAACTACACCGTGTGGCTTCTATGACACAACTGGTTTATTTAAATATACCTGCACACTAATTGACTATCATATACAATAGTGTGTGTAGCTTGCCATTTTTGTGGGCTTATTTTATAGCTTTTTGTTCTTGTATTTCTGTGTAATTAATATTAGTATCCTGTCTGTAAAATTATTTATGAAAATTATTGGAAAATAGAGTGTAAGTATAAGTATTGTTGTTTTTTATTTAGTTAATTTCTTACCCGCAATCGGTCTGTATCGTTGAATTAAAAAATGCAGTTGTTCGGAATATAGTTTGGTTACAGCTGTATTTTGTAATTAATAATTTAGACATAATTTGATGTCATATTCGTAATGATGT
The DNA here is from genome assembly GCA_036509395.1 of Antheraea yamamai. Lineage (NCBI taxonomy): Eukaryota > Metazoa > Arthropoda > Insecta > Lepidoptera > Saturniidae > Antheraea > Antheraea yamamai. Next base: position 12,602,774 of record AP028435.1, on the reverse strand, counting down.
TTGCATATATGACTAAGTAACAAGTCGTTAAAATTTATTTGAAACGTGATAAGAGTCACGAATAAATTGCTCAACTAGTTTCGAAAATGTTGCAAATAAGAGAACTTCAATAAATGTTTTTAAAAGTCTTGTCCACAAAACAAGAATAAGAAATATTAGTAAATTCATATTGACTAAAAAGAGTGGAAAGCGCTGCCTGCGTCTGTTTTCCCTGAAGTATATGATATAAGGGTTTTCAAAAGAAGAGTAAATAAGCTTTTACTGCGCGAACGAGTTACACCCCAGGCCTCGTTCTCACTTTCCAGCAGGTGTGACAGGTCAAGCGTCGCACAGTGTAGCACAGTGTATTATAAAAAACGATCCCAGAATTATGTTGAAAACTTTGCATATCATTACATAGTATAAAACAAAGTCCCCTACCGCGTATGTCTGTCTGTCTGTTCGCGATAAACTCAAAAACTACCGAACGGATTTTCATGCGGTTTTCGCCGGTGGATAGAGTGATTGATGAGGAACGTTTTAGTATATAATTTGTCAAGGATTTTTTCATAGTCAGGGCGGGACAACGTTTGCCGGGCCCGCTAGTACGGTATATAAATGTTTTACGGGCTCATCGCGCGATAATTCAGTTCCTTACAAGTGACAGCATTAAGTCTTACATTATTCGGTCAATATAGTGTTTAGGCAGCTATTCAAATCGGGTTCTCACGATTGACCTTATTCCCTAAGTTTTATTACATCTTAAAGTATAGTACATTGCAACACTTATTTCTGCTTGAAAGCAGTAATACTTACGTTACTGTTCTTATTTAAAAGGTGTGGATAGCGACATACAAACACCCTAGTCGTTCCAGTTCAAGCTTTAGGAGTAGCAGTCTATTAAAACTGACTTCAGGTGTGCTGTCTAATTGAAATTGGTTAATTCTAGCATTAGGCTTTTATTTTACGTTGGGTGGTTTGGTTTAAAAAATAATACGTTTAATTTTAACACACGTGTAACTACATTTTGCATAAAATTCTTATTGTTATTGTGTCGATTGAAAATTTTGCACATGGGTCCAACTAACGATAGGAATTATAAAATATATAAGTCATATTTTAAAACCAATTTTCTAGATTAATGTATTCATTAAATTATGATAACTGAATAAGGTGCCTAAGAAATGCAAATACGTACAACTAATAATATTGATTTATTAAAAAAATATATTGGTTTTCATATCTTCATAAGTAAATTTATATCTTTTATGAGATCCTGCATTTTCTTTTCATAATCAATAAATCAATCCGGTGATATTGTTTAGTAAACAAAAACTCATAATAAATATGGTAACACATAGATAGTAGTTACATACGTGTAATTTACCAATAGTAGGAATCATGTCAAGGTGGAAAACTTCTGCGCAAGCCCAGTGCAATTCGCCCCCGCCCTGTAGCTTGGGCGGAAAAATCATATAGTAGTTACCAGCAAGACGCCGCGTAGCGCTTGCTCTCGGTCGCTAACCAATCGATCCATTCCCCTTAGTTGACTGAATAGGTAGTATAAAAGACTTACAATCCTAATACTTACTTTGTGTCGTGTAATACTACAGCTACAATGTCGTTTGATAAGGACGAGCTACGTGATGAGTGAGTACAAATTAATTTATCAAATCTCGTAACTGGGTTTAGTTTCTACCTAAAGTATAAGTTTCAATTACTGTAACGTAAGTGAACCAGTGTGATAGGTACATTTATTTTAATATATGTGGTACATTTAAATTATTATTAAAACACTCAGAAATTACTGGCCAATGATAGTTAAAATGCAGTAAATCCCACTGACGAAACAATAACAGGAAATTATACAGTCACGTTTACAACATTTTTCAAGTATTTATTACGTGTTCTCTTATATTTATGCATTTAGGTACATATTTGTATTATAAATGTTATATATCAAATCGTATCTTATTTTATAGCCACGGAATCGCTTAGGACAAGGTAATGTCATATAGGGTCGAAATCAATGCGTATTGTACCTACATCACAGAAACTGTTACGTCGATTGCTGTTCTTTCATAATTATTATGAATAAAAAAATAGGCATCGTTGAATAATTGAATAATTACGTAATTTATTGAAAAAATACAAATACTACGATCTATTAAGATCGCAGTAGTGTAGTAGTAGTAGTAGGTATAAGATTAAGTTATTGACTTTATTTCGGTCCTCATAAATCGCAGTATTTTTACATCTTTAAATAATTTATTATTTCGTATTATACTGCTCATTTTACAGTATTACAATAATTATCTATACTTTTATGAAAATGCAAATCTATGTGGTTTCTATTTGCGCTTAGGTAATAATTATTTTATGCGTAAAACTAGTTAACCAACAGTTAAATAAAAAACAGAAGCGTAAGAAAATATTGCAATCCATTTTTTTAATATCCGATACGAAAGTTGTCTTGTATAAAATGTTGTAGTCTATAGACCAACTAACCTTGGCGAGATTTTCCATAAAGGGCAATGTCATTGTTTGATTAAATATTATCTTATGATTTTTTTTTCTTTTGTATATATAACTATATGACATTTTGCAATTTATATCTAAATTATTAAGTAATTAACGGGAAGTATTAAGAGTAAACGTTAGTTACTGAGAAATCTCTGTGTCCATATTGTTGCTGTAATCCTAAACATATTTTTATTTAAGCTTCGATGAACTTCTTTATCCATGTTTCGTTACTTATAAAGTTAGAATATCAGTAATATTATATTTTTATTTTATAATTATTTATGTGTAGAACAAGACTGGAATATATCACTATTTTATTGATATATGTTAGTTTTTTGATGTAGGTATATTGATGCTATTTATCCATTACTCTCAATGGACGCGAAATTGATTTATCAATGGAATACTGTGTTCAGATAACGGTATGTTCATTAATTTATCTGTTGAGAATGAATAACGGTTGTATGGACTCATACAAGTTAATATTCTGCCATTTCATTCGTCAACTATATAGCTATTTATTCCCCTTTAAAGAGTTCTCTCGGTAATACGTGAGTCCGCCAGTTCTTAGTCAGTACTAGTGACTGTTCGTGAGTGTTACAGAGTGCGTTTTTATATTCTCAATATATTATTTTATAGTGCATGGTAAGTCATAAAGTCTACAATAAGTGAACGTAAACATATACTGTTATAATAAGCCGCAAATTTATAATATTCAACTCTCTGATTGCATACATGTTTAGCATTTTATCAGATTAGATAGAATCATGAATGATGATAAATTATATAGTAATACATAAGTACAGCTGTGTATTCTAAGCTGTTTATTTACATTCTACAATCATATATTTTTGCTATAAATATATACAATTAAAAAAGTGTGTTATTGTAAAGTGTTTATTTACACGGTGAAGAAGTTTTGAATAAAAACACATATGAATTATATGAAAATGAATTATGGCTCTTAGTAGGAATATCCACTACGAGTTGATTTCTAAGCGGAACAGATTACTATTAGGAATAATAGGAGTAGGCGAGTAGGTGCATCGTATCGCTGTTCTCTTTAATTTATGCACTACGAGAGTGCCTACTGGATTGTGTCGCTTCAATTACAATCTTTTTTATAAATTTGACCCTGAATTAAATAATGTGTAGGTATTTGCTTGAGGATCGTATTCAACTGAATGTTATTATTGCGGTGCATTGGACATCCGTATAAGTATTTAAAACTAACATAGAAAAATATATAGATCAAGTTAAATTAAATATTTACTCAATTTTTTACTTAACTATTTTTATTAAGCATTGCAACCAACTGCATTGTTTAGATGTGATATATCTAAATTTCGTGAGAATCTTAAGGAGTTCTACCTATAGCTAGCATTCTTATTTATACTTTGGAGAAAGTGTAAATAGATCAAATAATAATTTGATTATATTATATTATTGCATGAGTTGTATATTATATTATTGCATGAGTTGTTCGTACATGTAAATAGATTTCAATGCCTTTTGACGATAATTTCATTCCGTTTAACTGAAATTGTGAGTGATAACCTCCAATAAAGTCATAATTAATAATATTTAATTTCATAAACCAGAAGCTACTTAATAAATTTAGTCTGATATCAATCAAAATGTCAGTCAAAATTGTCTTTAATTAAACGCCATTGGCGATTTCAAACGTTTTTTTTTGATTGACAGTTCTATTTTCCTGCTAGATTACATTTTTCAAGGGACGAATTTTGCCTTTGCTTATTTTTTATCCGAATTAAAATAATGCAATGATATTTCTAAAATAATAATATCTCATAAATTGAAATTCATTGAATAAAGACATGAATTTAAGCGTGTAAGTACTTAAATATTAGGTATTTACCTATGAAATTGCCGTTTTGTATGAAAAAATTTAAACGAATTTTTTCATGTATTTTTTATTTGTATTAATCGAAGTAATCACCCATGCAAGCAATGCATCTTTGCCAACGCAATGGCAGTTTATTGATGCCCTTCTTAAAGAAATCAGCTGGACGGGATGCAACAAATTCTTCAAAGGCATTATGTACTGCCTCTCGGGTATTGAATTTTTTTCCCGCCAAGGAGTTATCCAAATGCTGGAAAAAGTAGTAGTCTGTAGGCACAAGGTCTGGTGACTATGGCGGATGACGGAGAACTTCCAATCCCAGTTCTTGCAACTTGGAGATCGTCTGCTGTGCAGTATGAGGTCCCGCGTTGTCGTGCAAGAGCAGCGGAGACGAGCGATTGACCAATGCTGGTTGGAGATGTGCCAGCTTCTCCATCACTGTGTTCAGTTCTTCACAGTACACATCTGCAGTAATGCTCACCCCGTTTGGTAAGAAGCTGTGATGAATGACACCGGCGCTAGACCACCAAACAGTGACCATCACATTTCTAGGGGTACATTTTCGTTTAGGGCATTGTTTAGGTGCTGAACCAGGATCCAACCAACTTGCTGAGCGCTTGCGGTTATCAAACAGAATCCATTTTTCATCGCAGGTAACAATGCGGTTCAAAATTCCTTCATTTGTGTGTCTGTTGAGCAGTGCAAAGCACGTCTCGACGCGTACTTCGCGCTGGCGATCATTGAGTTCGTGGGGCACCCATTTGTCAAACTTTTTTACCTTGCCAATTTGACGCAAATGGACCAATATTGTTTTGACGCTAACGTCAAAAGCTGCTGCTAATTCAGCCGTAGATTGTGTATCATCAGCTTCCACAATCGCCTTTAATTCGTCATTGTCGACCAAAGTCTTCGGACGACCGCGAGGTTCATTTTTCAGGACGAAATTCCCAGAAAGGCAGCGAGCAAACCAATAACAGGTGGTGCGTTGGTTTGTAGTGTTAGTTCCGTAAACGTCGCTGATGTTGCGTGCCGCTTGTGCCGCGTTGCTGCCACGACGGTACTCATATTCCATAATTACTCGAATTTTTAACGTATCCATGATGACAAAAAAGATTGAAATGCGATGAAAATGTAACACTAATCAATAAACAAATGACTACTTTTGGAAAAAGAATTGCATGTTTTGAAAATAAAATTAATTTGAAATTAGAATTCTTAGCCAAACAAAAATTATTTTCATTTGAAATGGCCAGTACTAAAGACCTATTATTTATTAGAATACCTATATTTTTACGTTTATTATAAAACCAACGGAAAATACACTTTACTGAAAGAATATCTCTCGAGGTTGACTAGCAACATAACCTTTTTTTTCTGGGAAACAATAAAATTCAGTAACTCTGCTTTTCATTTATGTTTTCATCATACTGTCTTGGAAATAAGTTATTATTTTTATTTAACCTAGAACTAATTTCTTATCTTATACATATTGTTTTATTTCATTGATTTCTTTTTATCATTTAATTTTCATTATCTTTACATTATATTTTTTTATTTATTTTTTGTCAGTGTTATGAAAAGTAAGTACGAAGAATGATGAACGGAATATCAGATCATACGAATGGAAACGGCATGAATATGGGACCGTCTTCAACGAACAACAGTAATAAATCTTATAAAAAAATATTCGACAACGATGAAGAAACGAAACAAACTGTGTAAGTGCAGAAAAATGCACTTAGGTTATAAATATTTATAAACTCCCATTACGATAACAACCAATATATTAAATTATATTTTTATTTCTCATTGTTATCACTTTATTTTGATATCATGTTTCATAACATATTATAGGTACCTACATCTGATGTATGAATGGGTATTATGTTTTATAAGAATATTATATATTATTGATTACCTTAGGTAGTTTTTTAGACGACGATCTGATTATGATTTATTCGTGGAATTTACCTTACTGTATATCGATCTAATTTGCAAACCTGGTAATACTTACAGAGTTATTGATATATAATTGGACATTTATATTCATTTGAGTATTAAGTATGGACTATGCAGTGAAATAAAAACCTAAACTATTGGTTTATGCGTTTGACCACAACCTCAGTAGATCTTCAAATAAAATGTGACTTACTATGGTAACACGCTAAGCCTAGAGGACGATTAGCTCTCAAGGACAGGTGCCGGAAAACACTTAATGGCGACACATTTACAACTCGAGAGCGGTAATTAGTTACTTTAGTTAGGCAGATGAAAAAAGGTCGTACCACTGTGTTATGATCGCATCATAATATTGTCTTCATTGAAAACTTCAGCGCATTGTAAGTTTAAAAATTGAGTAGCTATCAACGATGGAGTAAGTCACAATGCGAGGTTTTCTTGTGAAAAGGTAGGATGGATTAATACGTGAAGGATAGTGATGTCTGGAATTAATACCTTCTCTGTGTATCCGGTAAAAAGGACCGTAATTTTAATTTATTTTTATATAAATATATACATTACATGATAAACTTCGACTGAGTTTCTTGCCGGTTCTTCTCGATGACTGGGTTGATTTCCGAACCGTTGGTAGTTTTAGCGTTCATATGCAACTTCTTAGGGTCTAAATCGAATAAAGTATTTTTGATTTTGAATTTATTGGCATAATTAAATGAGGCACGTCCTTTATTAGCGTCGATTTTTCTTTTGGGAGAACCTGGCATTAATTGTTTGTACCTTCCTTAACGCATATGGTCCTGTAGTGGGTTTCTTACAAGCTGACGATGATGATATGTATCTATATATAGATATGCTACACACATTTAAAGAGACGATATCCTTCTAAAGATTATTTGTTAATTATTTATATATATATTAAATATAGAACTATTCAACAGATATCCCGATGGAACAGTGCGGCTACGGAATCCTAACATCGAGCTTATGGATCAGGATATCTTGTACCATTTGGCGCTTGGCAGTGGCTCGCATGACTTGGTCGAGATGTTTGGCGATGTCAAGGTATTAAAGAATTTTAGTAATTAATACATATAGTTCCCTTAACCACTTATGAGGATATATCGTGTAAATAACTCGTAACTCATAGTTCACTCATTTAGTAGGTAATAGGAAAAAGAGTCCGTCAATCGTTGTTTTTGCGTAAGTATCAACACCAACTGTAAAACAAATATAAATTTTAATTTCAACTTTATAATATCACTATGCGATAGTATAATTTTATACGGCTCGATCGCGATTCTGTCGTAGTGACTTGTTTCGTTACCCTATATTTTGGGGTCGACATTGGTCATCAAATTAACTTAGTGAAGTCGCATTCGTCCGATGTTAAGCTGGCTCATATCTCGACGGGAATCGCTATTGTTGGATTCTATTAGGGGTGAAATAGAGTAATGTTGTCCAGCTGGAATTTTACTTTTTACAATCTTACCTGACGTGAACTGACGTGGAACCTGAGAAAGTAATGCTTTAAGACTAGAAGGTTACTCACTCTCGGGTGCTACTGTCGGAAGATACCTGCAGGTACACAGTAAGATTTAATAAACTTGAGAACATTAGAATTAATCTAAAATCATACAATAATTTACTAATATATAATGTCAAAAAAATATTCTTAATTAATTTCATAATTATTACTGTTTAGTTCGTCTGTATGGGTGGAACTCCAAAACGGATGGAACAGTTCGCCTACACCATTATGGCCGAAATAGGACACAAGCTGCCCTGTGGTACAACCTTGCAAGACATTAGCCATTTCTCGTATAGATATTCAATGTACAAAGTTGGACCAGTTCTATCTATAAGTGTAAGTAATTTTTTAATTGCAACGTGATTTTCTAACTTTTTTAAAAGTGTATTTAGAATGGTTATCTTATTTTTTCAATTTAATTTATTTGGCTATAGACACAGAGTGCTCATTTAGCCTGCGAGTTATTTGGCAATATAAGGTCGTCTCTGCCAGTCTAAAGCCTTGAATTGCACCACTGCACTGCGTTGCTGTAAACAATTGCTAGATTACTAATAGAATTGATTGTTGAAGACCTTAAGTGAACATAAAAGTAGAAAGCCTTCAATGACACTATTCGTATAAATTATATACGTCACAAAGGTTTGATGAACACTTTGTACCATTAATCACATGGTGACATTATTTAGATACCGTAAATCTTTATTTAAATTATTGCAATGAACGATAATCATTAAAACAAATTTTAAAACGAGGATAGCAAATTAGAGCAAAAATCATAGGCCACGGTTAAGTAGCGTTTCGTATCGTTGTTTATTACGTAAAAAATTACAATAACGAACGAGATATCTCATAAATATGTGAAGAATAAAAAAAATAATAATTTTGGAGTGTCGTATTATAATATTTAATTAAATGAAATCAATGTGCGATCCAAGTAGATAAGTATTATTCAGATATACCTAATGGAACGCGTAGTCCTATTGAACTACTGCTACTATTGGACTATGAAAGCTATTGCTTTAATTGAAATTAGTTTCACCAAGTGTGGTAACGGAATCTTCATTGACTAGAATAGATTGATGTTGCCGTCGGTCACATAGCTAGTATATTATTAACGATATTACAGTCTTTAAATATTACATTGAATTAAAAACTTCGTTCAATCAAGTTCCTATTAGATCACAGTGAACACTATTAGTACACAAATAAGTTGAATTGAAATCTATTCACGAATTTCATTGATGATAATAGAATGTAATAAATTCACTTTGGAAATAATTGGAAGTATCTTTGTTAAACGAATTTAACAACAGTAAGTCAAGAGGAAAACTACCATTTGTATTAAAATAAAAGAAATGGTAACATCTTTAAACTAATACCTAAATTTGTCTAAAAATGAATAGATTTAAATACAAGGTGTTTAGATTATAACGGATAGGGACGAATAAAAACGAATAGGAAACATTAAAATCGATAAGATAAGAATGCATAGTTGATAGAACAATTGATTATCCCTTAAATGCATGATTTTTGTTTTGAAGTTGAGCCAAGTTTTAAAACAGCAACAAAAAAAAAATAACCTACCCGCCAAAAGGAATGTAAAATTTTTGTTTCACACATAAGTTATTATCTAAGGTTTTAATATGCTTTCGGAAGCGCTTTGTAGTTCGGTGACAGCTGTTAAGGCCTTAATAAAAAAAGGGATCGGAAGCGCTTACACTAAGGTTTTTGAGTAAAACTGTGACAGCTGTTAAGGCCTTAATAAAAAAAGGGATCGGAAGCGCTTACACTAAGGTTTTTGAGTAAAACTAAGTGAAAGTGAAATGTAGACATTTGGCAACAATACGCATTAAAGTGTTATTAAGGTCGAATATGATCATATTGAAAAAGCAATCCCGAAATACATTTTCGCAAACAATTCTTAAAATACATACGAAGTAAGTACATACAGTCCGAATACATTACAATCGGTTTTCAGTTACTGGGGTGTCGAATCGATAAATAAGTAAACAACCCAACGTACATGTGCCTCTCCATGTTTTATCGCCATTTTACGACTGATCTAAACCGATTGCGAAGAAATTTACCTTAGAGATAGCTTTCGAACTGGAGAAGGACATAGGCTACTTTCATTCCGAATTATAACGAAAAACATGCTATCATGAGAAGAGCTAATACTTTTTTGTTACTTTATTTGTAAATGGGGTTTGCTAATACTTAAAAAAAATGACAATTATAAAGAGAGTGTTGGTGAATGAATGCAGAAATTAATTGCGATCTAGACTAATACATGTTCGCACGACATCTCTTTTATGTACGTATGTACTTAACTGCTGTATAATAAATTAGTCGCCAACGACTCGTTCAATTGAAAGTAATTTATTAAAACTTAATCCATTATAGTTTATTAAAACACTGTATTATGTTGGATAGTATAACTACAATTATTTCAATATATTTCTGAGGCTATTAACTATACAGGTCAATACAATGTTGTTTGATTATTTTTACAACGTATTTTTTGTTATAAAAACCGTATTTGTAAACTTTAAAGAAGTAAAAAAGTATAAATTAAGATTTGCTTTGGGAATTACAAAGTACAGTCTGCTATAAATACCTAGAATGAATTCCTGTGCGTGACATTTCATTGAATGCCCAATTAATTTATTCGAATTATTGTGACAATGAGTATTAATTTTTTAAATAGCACACAACATAAATATTACACATAGATAAAATCACATAGGGTCAATTACAACATAAAATTACAGTGTAATAATCACAGGTATGCATGACATTAATAGATGACAAGAAAAACTAATTCTAATTAGGAACTATATAGACAGAATAACAGATTCAATTTTACAAGTACACCATCAAGTTATGTTTTTAAGCAAGTGTCGCTTGAATGATCCAAATCCATCCAAAAATATGTCTATGTTGTTATTTGTTCGAGATACATTATTATACAATCTAGCTATGCGTATTAAAGGAGTGTTATATACGGTGTTAATGGTCGCAGTTGGAATGACAAAGATATGTGGATTACACAATGCTTGGCAATTAGGTCTGAGGTAGAAGTGGTTGATAAGAAATGCATCCATGGAACCGTTTATAATTTTGTGTATGATTAATAAGTCAGATACATTTCGTCTCATCTTTAAGCTAGTGATGTTAAAATATATTAGTCTACAATTGTAGTCAGGAATAGACTTACGAATGAAATTTCTTATACTCAAATGTCTCACAGAACGAGCTTGAACGGATTCGATGAGCTCTATATAAGTGGGATAGTGAGGGGGCTATATTCGAGAATGCTCCGGACTAAGGTGTTATAAAGCACGATAATACTCCCATTATTGCAAAATGGTCGTGATATACTCGTATGTATAATAAATCCTAGTACCTTATTAGCTCTCGATACAAAATTATGTATATGTTGCCAGAAAGACGAAGAGGAGTCAAAAGTTATTCCTAAGTCCCGAATAACGGATACTCTAGCTAGATACTAAAGCTTTATTTGTTGGAGAAAGATGCTCAGATACATAAATGGTTTTTTTTCACCACTAATGCCGATGAAAGTAGTATTTGTTTGTTATCTTTATATGCATTATTGTATCTGGTGATCGCAGAATATATCATGACACCTCGGGCTTCTTAATTTTACAATAACTGAACGGGGGCGCAATTTATCTTTGCTAAGATCGAAATACTTTAGTTATCTTCATAATATCACTGTCACTGAGATCCCTGAACACAGCCCTAGCTAGCTATCTGCTTTATTGTGTCCGTAAGAATTTCATTTTTATTTTCTGGCGGACCATGAATTTCTAAATTTGATTCCCGCAAATTCTGATCAAGGGTGTTAAACTGATTCTCCAATCGAACAATAGATTTCTTCAAGCTATGATTTTGATTTTGTAGTATATAACTAACTTTTGTTTACGGGTTTACTGGTGTTAATGTTTTTTTTTTAATAAAATACAGACCATGTTAGTCGCTGATGATGTAGGTTTCTCTCTACGTGAAATAATTTTTGAAATCGGATAAGTATTTTTATTTATCATAAATAAAAATATCGAATCTTTTCATATATAGTAATAGTACGCATGTTGGTAATTTTATCTTGGATACTTATTGGAATTGTTTGTATTAGGTCTTTACCTATGAAATTGCCGTTTTGTATGGAAAAATTTAAACGAATTTTTTTCATGTATTTTTTATTTGTATTAATCGAAGTAATCACCCATGCAATCAATGCATCTTTACCAACGCAGTGGCAGTTTATTGATGCCCTTCTTAAAGAAATCAGCTGGACGGGAGGCAACAAATTCTTCAAAGGCATTTTGTACTGCCTCTCGGGTATTGAATTTTTTTCCCGCCAAGGAATTATCCAAATTCTGGAAAAAGTAGTAGTCTGTAGGCACAAGGTCTGGTGACTATGGCGGATGACGGAGAACTTCCAATCCCAGTTCTTGCAACTTGGAGATCGTCTGCTGTGCAGTATGAGGTCGCGCGTTGTCGTGCAAGAGCAGCGGAGACGAGCGATTGACCAATGCTGGTTGGAGATGTGCCAGCTTCTCCATCACTGTGTTCAATTCTTCACAGTACACATCTGCAGTAATGCTCATCCCGTTTGGTTAGAAGCTGTGATGAATCGCACCGGCGCTAGACCACCAAACAGTGACCATCACTTTTCTAGGGGTAAGTTTTCGTTTAGGGCATTGTTTAGGTGCTGAACCAGGATCCAACCAACTTGCTGAGCGCTTGCGGTTATCAAACAGAATCCATTTTTCATCGCAGGTAACAATGCGGTTCAAAATTCCTTCATTTGTGTGTCTGTTGAGCAGTGCAAAGCACGTCTCGACGCGTACTTCGCGCTGGCGATCATTGAGTTCGTGGGGCACCCATTTGTCAAGCTTTTTTACCTTGCCAATTTGACGCAAATGGACCAATATTGTTTTGACGCTAACGTCGAAAGCTGCTGCTAATTCAGCCGTAGATTGTGTATCATCAGCTTCCACAATCGTCTTTAATTCGTCATTGTCGACCAAAGCCTTCGGACGACCGCGAGGTTCATTTTTCAGGACGAAATTCCCAGAACGGCAGCGAGCAAACCAATAACAGGTGGTGCGTTGGTTTGTAGTGTTAGTTCCGTAAACGTCGTTGATGTTGCGTGCCGCTTGTGCCGCGTTGCTGCCACGACGGTACTCATATTCCATAATTACTCGAATTTTTAACGTATCCATGATGACAAAAAAGATTGAAATGCGATGAAAATGTAACACTAATCAATAAACAAATGACTACTTTTGGAAAAAGAATTCCATGTTTTAAAATAAAATTAATTTGAAATTAGAATTCTTAGCCAAACAAAAATTATTTTGATTTGAAATGGCCAGTACTGCAGAACGGCAATTTCATAGGTAAATACCTATTATTATCCCGCATTCCTTAGATCTACATTTTATTCATTATCTAATTTTATTATTTAGATCCTACTAGGAACTGTCAGACCAATATCTAAATTATTGGTTTAAAGTTATTTATAAATTTACTAACTATTAATTATTACTTAAACCTTAATTTATGATTAATTACAATTATTTCGTATGTTGTTAACGCCGCATACAAGGTGCAGTCAGATTTTATTAATGAAAATTACCACGATTACATGTTGCGTTGCTTTACTGAAATAACTATTTGTATAAGTTATTGTTCTTTATATTATAAACCTGTATAAAGTTATACATTTATCGTGATTAAAGTTTAATTATGATTTGTTATCACATAATTACAAACAGCCGTTAACGCATAATCGTAAACATTAGAATTAAAGACAACACAAGTGACGCAGTAATGTAGGCACATTATTACGTAAAGATGATGAAATGATAATGAAAGAAAAACAAACTTAGATGATTAATTAGTATATCAATCATAGGGATACGTATAAGTTATTTACAGCGAAATAAGTAACGAATATGAATAATTTAGATTAGAATGTGTGATAAGAAATTTGAATTTTGTTCAAAACTTCAAATAAATACATTTATATGTCGTTATTGAACAATATAACAAACTGGCTATAAGAAAAAATGTAAATCTATTCTTTTAAATCTGGTTAGGCAAAATGACTACGCTGTGTCTGATGGAAAGTACAGTATAGTCTATAGATAACAGCGATTTTTGGTGTTAAATAGCTACGAAAGTGTCCCTGCACGCCTCGTTTGAAGGACCCCATGTTATAAAAGGAAGGAACAAACTGGATGGAACTGTCTAGAGCATCAAGGAGGTATTGGGTGGATCTAGAGATACGAATAGTATTCCATGCACGACCTAACTTGTGACTTATAGAGAAGGTATAGCTGGTCGGGCGTGAAAAACCGTCGCACTCTATTCAGGATCCCCGATCACTTAGATGTTGCAGAGATAACACTCCCAATGTGGTCCCTGAGGTTAAGGTCGCAGCGCATATTACTCCCTAGGATGCTTAGGGTGCCCCATTTTGCAAACGAGGCATTCTGAAAAGTGAGACGAGGAGAAAACGGGGATTTTTTACAAAGCAACACGCTAAACTGTGTTTTCTTGGAATTGATCTCAACCCCAATAACTTTGTGTATCGCCACATAGTTTTGTCTACGGTCCTAATAAATTTAGGTGTAGCATGCTTTACGAACTATTGGACTGCGTAACGATAGAACTTGAACAAACATCAAACGAACTTGGAAACACTAATTTTGAGTCAATATTGAAATTACAAAGGTGTGCTAAAGTTATTATGCTCGTTTCATCTCTATTTAGATTAATTTCTTTTATCGTCATATTTTCAGCATGGAATGGGAATACCGTCAGTGGGTATTTTACTTCATGAGGTGATTAAACTGATGTATCATGCAAAGGTACGCGATCCGGTGTTTTTCCGTATCGGAACATGCGGCGGGATCGGGTACGAAGGTGGTACTGTGATAATATCAGAAGAGGCTGTAGATGGGGCAATGAAGAATGTCCTGGAATTGGTATGTTATTTTTAATAAATTTTTATTGCAATATTAGTATTGAACGACTATTATACGTTTTAAAACGCATTCTATACTCTATACCAATATGACACTTCTTAATCTACAATAACTACAATTAACAGGAGGTAAAGTTTGTGAATATGTTTGATTGTATTGATAGAACAATAAATTCAGGCTGTTACACAATATTATATAATTAACGCGTTCAAAGACGGTGGCGGTTGCTAGTTGAGTTGTAAGGCAGGAAATTATATATACGATCTATAAATAATATTGTATTTGCGCATATTATTACTCCTTATAAAGTTTCTTTGTCTCTTCTTGGTATTTTAATGTTTAATTCAGTAAAGTTTAGATTGTTTTTAGATAAATATTACATTTATTAAATCAACTTCATACAATAAATTAACTTAAAATGCATTTTTTTATTTGGAGTAATTATAACGTTTACAAATACAGTCAGATATTCTGAATGGTGCCTATTTCGAATGCCCGCTTAGTTGTCACTTTCAAGTTAAAAAAGCATCTACATATATGTACTGGCACCTAAACTTTTGAGCAAGTCCCCCTCTAGGTTTTTCTCGTTATATTTGACCATATTGTCAATTAATATTGAGTGAGGTTGTTGTCAAACCCTAAAATCTTTATTATTGCTAAGACTTTCTATCACAGCTATTGAATTTGTTTCGTACAAGGAATATTCAATCATCAAGAGAAGGTCACATAAGAAATAAGCAATAAATATTCTTTTTAGACGGTGCTAGGTAAAAATATTCAACGACCCGCCAAGTTGGACAAGCGGTTGGTGCGAGAATTAAAAGCGCTCTCGGATCCCGAGGATCCTTATGATACTGTAACTGGAAAAACCATGTGCACGTATGACTTCTACGAGGGTGAGTATTCATTGTTTTTAATCTGCTATGTGATATTTTTGTAGTAAAATATCTTTAAAGCGCAATGTATCCACAATATGGATACTCGGAGTTTACATTTTAAAAAGCGCTTCAGCGGTGTTATTTTGGAAGTTGTTTATGTTAAGGAAGTGGCAGACGAATGTATCAGTCACTCATATTAAATGATCTCTCTAAATTTTGTCACTAACAGGTCGTTTTGTGGTCTAAAATAGAACGTTTCGTTTGGCCAAGTCTCAACAAGCAATAGTGCCAAACATTACTATTTTGTAATACACACAGGTGAAATTGCACACGCTTGTTATAGCTATAAAAACTACATATTATCAACAAAAATCGTTGGAAGCTTGGGGATATCATACGGCAATCAAGACAGGGTCATGTATAAGAACAGTAATATAATATCATTCTTACTTATATTATGTGTGATTACTTCTGATAGCCAATTGTCCTGACCTTTGCCACGGTTATCCGTACCATATTGCTATTTGACATATTCGTTGATATTTTTTGTTAATTATTTGATAGTAAATTAAAAGGTCATAAAAATAATACACAATAATAATATATAGAATTTAAATGTTATATCGAAATTTTCATGTGTTTGTGTTATTAATATTTAAAAAATTGCTGACGATACGCTGTTACCTATATACCAATGTCTGGCGTGAAAATATTAATATGTTGAGAAATTTAAAATATATTTTGTCGAGCTTAAGGGTAAAATGACCCTTTTTATAATATCGTATTTTAATACCCTGAAAAATAGAACAATTAAAAAAAATCATGTGTCGTAATTTGATAGAAAGGATTGTTTTGATATGCCAACATTTACTACTTTGGTGTCAGCCGCCGATATGTTACTACTACTTATTATGGTGCTACATATTTTCTTACTGGTGGTCTATGAAAATTAGTACATTCTTAATAGAGAACTGACAGATATATTGTAATAAATCTCTACATATTATAAAACAATCCTCTGCCACGTCTGTTTGTCTGTTCGCGATAAACTCAAAAACTACTAAACGGATGGTCATGCGGTTTTCACAAATAGATAAAGGGATTCAAGAGGAAGGTTTAGATATATAATTTGTCAAGTTTTCTTTTATTAACTGGGCGGGACGACTTCCGCCGAGCCCGTTAGTATATTCGTAAATTGCCGGTAGGGAAGATTTGGTCATATTTTATTCGTTAGTGCAACCGTACTAAACCGGTGCTGATAACTACTTAAATACAATAATTGGCAGTATTTTAAACGTTGATTAATTTAAAGGACAAGCAAGAAGATGTAGCTCTTAGTTTAATTAATTTTCTATCTATTTAGGACAGGGTCGCCTGGACGGCGCATTTTGCGACTTCACGGAAACCGATAAGATGGAATACTTAGAGAGTATTCATAAAGCTGGTGTCGTCAATATCGAGATGGAATCGTTAGCGTTCGCGGCTCTCACGCATCACGCAGGCATCAAAGCAGCTGTTATATGTGTCACGCTACTGGATAGACTGAAAGGCGATCAGGTAAATCTATAAGTATAGTGGACTTTTATAAGCATAATTCTCTATTCATTTGGATAATTATAGCTGAATATTTCTTATGTGTTCATCACTACATATACATCATTACATAGTATAAAACAAAGTCCCCTACCGCGTCTGTCCGTCTGTCTGTTCGCGATAAACTCAAAAACTAATTAACGGATTTTCAAGCGGTTTTCACCAATGGATAGAGTGATACATGAGGAACGTTTTAGTATATAATTTGTCAAGGATTTTTTTTATAATCAGGGCGGGACAACGTCTGCCAGGCCCGCTAGTATACATATAAAACAAAGTCCTCTGCCACTTCTGTCTGTCTGTCTGTTCGCTATAAACTCAAAAAGTAGTGAACGGATTTTCATGCGGTTTTCACCAATAGATAAAGTGATTCATGGGGAAGGTTTAGGTATAGAATTTGTCCATCTTTTTTTTATTATCAGGGCGGGACAACGTCCGCCGCGCAGGCTAGTATTATTATAAAGAGAAGAGATTTGAATGTTTGTTTTTAATAGATTGGCTTTTTCCCACAGCTTCACTCCCGGTAATTTACTTTTGATCTGTCCCTCGGGAACAATGTTTTTTTCTCGGTGACATGTAATAACCCTATATTCTTTTCTGTACATCTAACAACGTGTATGCAAAATTGCATGATTCGTTTCATAGTACCTAGTTAAGTCGTAAAAGAGTAACAATCGAACAAACAAACTCATTTTCACGTATATAATATTACTAGCCGTGCCCGCGACTTCGTCCGCGTAAAACCGTGTGTAAAAAATAGCGATTAATAAAGTCATCTAAATATATTAAACCCATTTACTTATCTATTTTTCTCTCGTACTTAAGTCGCGTCGTCATTAAAAGTACAACATTTTTTGATCGACAGAACCGATTTTAATGCAACAAAGACTAAATGTTACTCGAAGATTTGCTTTATGAAATTCTTATTCAATAAACTTGATACTTTATAATTTGCTTCTACGCATTTATCAAGAATATTTAGACTATAGACGATAATTCAATAAATTTCACATACAGCGATCTAATTCCAAACTAAACATATACGGTGTTATTACAAAAAAGTTAAATACGTGTTGAATACTTGCTTTAAAAAGGTTTCGAATTAATTGCACCGCGGTCGCTAAATGTTCGCCATCTTGCTCTTTTGTCTCGCATTGGTTACGTTAGGTTAGACTTGCGAAAAAGGATAACGCGAACTTGCCTCGGGCGAGCGCGGTGCATTTAATTCGAAACCTTTTTAAACCAAGTAATTTTTTTTTTTGTAATAATAACGATAGTATTTTGCTAACTAAACGGTTGATAAGCCATATATTTATAGATATTTAACACACAGACAAACAATTAGCAGTTATGCTTATCACATAAAAGTCAAATACTTAGATGTGGAAATTGCAATCGGTATCTATCGGGTTAATACGTACTGTAAATGACAACTGAATAGTAGCCGCGATGATATTTGCAAATAGATACAACCATCTGTGACGGTTCCCCGTAAATAACTGTTGAAGAATTATAAGGACTAATTGATTTTTTTTATCTAACGGTAAATACGAAACCAGAATTATGCATAAGTTTGAAAGTGTACGAAATGATATGAAATAGTAAAGGATTAAAAATAATATGGATACATAAATATATAACACTAGCGGGAACGGCGGACGTTGTCCTGCCTTGATAATAAAAAAAAATCTAAAAGTCAATCGCAGCGCCACCTACCGGTTCCAATTGTGAATCTAAACCACTCTCGGATTCACTGGAACACGCACACAAAATTTCATCAAAATCGGTCCAACTGTTTAGGAGGAGTTCAGTGACATATACACGTACAGAAGAAATTTATATATAAAGATATGATTTAAGGTACTTGCTCCTAAAGAGGTGTTGGATGAGTGGCAGCAACGCCCGACGAAGCTCGTCTGCCGATATATCAAGAGGTGATTATTTAAATTGTTTTAAATTATATTAAATGAAAGAGATTATAATTGTATAATGTATAATGAACCTGTAAATCAGATTAAAACTAGCATACTTATTGGTAATAAAATAAAACATACGTTACACTAGTAAAAGAAAATGCACAAGATACACTTTTCCCCCAAACCCATTTACATAATGTAAAAATAAAAACTACTTTAAGTTGTTAACATATTTAACAACAGTGCTAATTAATGTGGCATATCTTATGTAGTTTCTTATTTAATTTCGGTGTGATATAAAATACCAAGTCAAATTGTTTATTTTTGTTAAAACCTCTATTATCTGGAGGTGGTCAGTGAGGCTGTCATTTTATGACTTTTATGATTAAATGACATGTATTTAAATTTGATTTAAAAAATAAGTATATCACTCTTGAAATGTCTTCTGAGCTTGTTTTTACAAGATTATTTTAAAATATAAGTTCTTTCTGTATTGATATTATTATATTACTAATATTACTTTTTCAATGGTTATGGGCATATAAGAAGAACTTATAACGGACAAATTGTGAGTCTAAGATTTATATCTACTGAAATAAAAATAATATCTCAGTGCAAATATGACGGAAAATATAAAAATTACTACTGCTTCTAATGTTCAAATTGTAAAGTTAGAAGGTGCACACAATTATGGTACTTGGAAATTCCAAATGAAGTTGTTATTGATTGATCACGGCCTATGGGATTTTGCAAATGAGGTAATTAAAGCATCCAATGATGCTACCAAAGATCAAAAAGCATATGCTAAAATCTGTTTGAATATACAATCCGTTTGCTACCCGCACGTTAAAAATGCAAAAACAGCAGAAGAAGCATGGAATAATTTAAAAGCTGCTTATGAAAATGCTGGAATTAGTAGATCCCGTACATTTTCTTTTACTGTTGCAAGTCATGTTTTATTTTATCTATACTAATATTATAAAGAGGTAAAGTTTGTGACGTTGTGACGTTGTGGCGTTGTAAGGGGTTATCTCAGGAACTACTGGTCCGATTTGAATAATTCTTTCAGTGTTATATAGCTCATTCATCGAGAATGGTTATAGGCTATATATCATCACGCTAAGGCCAATAGGAGCGGAGCACAGATGAAAAATGTTTCAAAATCGAGATATTTTTTTTTAGAGCTTCTGCTGTGTGTCAGCGTTAGCCCAGAGTAGTAACCTACACGGGCGAAGTCACGGGCAGGGGCTATAATCTATATACTAATATTATAAAGAGGCAAAGTTTGTGAGTTTGTGACGTTGTAGGGGGTAATCTCAAGAACTACTGAACCGATTTTGAAAATTCTTTTACCAATAGAAAGCCACGTTAATTGTGAATTATAGGCTATATATCATCACCCTAAACCAATAGGAGCGGAGCAGCAATGAAAAATGTTTTAAAATCGGGGTATTTTTTCCTTTTGAGAGCTTCCGCTGCGTCTTGCCCAAAATAACTATTCCACGCGTGCGAAGTCGCGGGCAGAAGTTATTAACTAATTATATTATCTATAATCTATACTAATATTATAAAGAGGTAAAGTTTGTGAGGTTGTAGGGGGTAATATCTGGGGAGTCGGAGAAAAATGGTCGAACGAAAACGTTTCTTACGAACGCTGCCTTAATTATGAGATATATATGATTGAGTTCTAGAGAAAAGTTGTAGCTTGATAATGCCTATTACCGCCCAACGAAGTGGGCACGGGTCGGCTAGTCACCAATAAGTTTGCTAGTTTTAATCTGATTTACGGGTTCATTATACATTTGTTTTTGGTTCCAACATAAATATAGAATGACTATTGATATCGATTATATATTTAATTATTTCCAATAAGACCGAGTAATCATAAGGATTTTGTTATTTTTGTAATAAAAATGTCTTCAGGTATCTTCAGATGAAAGGACGCCTCTCTTTGGACGGGCACGGCTCTATTGCTGTGAAGAGTCCTCGCCGTTTCAAGCTCGTGCAACAAGAATCTGAAAACTACGACTAAAGTGACTGAATACTCTATCATTGAAACAATTCGAGGATGGGCGTAACTTGTTTTACAGCCGTACGGGGCCACCTATGCTGTTTCTCTACATTTCTGGTTTATAGAATCTGTCTTCATCATACAATGTAAATGGAAAATCATTTTATATAGGAAAGCGGTTTTATCAACTTTCGTACAATTTGTGGCACACATAACACTTACGAGAATTTCTTGAGAAATAATAGATTTTTATGCAAGCGATTTTGAGTCGTATGTGAAGTCTATTGTTGATGAAATGGATTGTTTCTGTAGAAATGGAACAAATAAAAGGGTATTATGTCGACAACAGCATAGGTCTTTTTTTAAAGTGGTAAATTGATTCTTATAATAATGTATTTTATCCTATACCTTTCTAAGTTTTATCCTAATGAAGATCAAGCTTGTGGAAATTGGCCTAGGTTTTATTGGTAAGTTGTATGTAGTAAACTCGATATATATGAGCAATTTTATAGGAATTTAAAATATAATTTAAACTGCCGTTTATTTAGAATAATATATATTATAGTTTTCATTGTTATATATATATTATGAATAATACTTCGTTATAAATATTGTAAGATTGCACGTGTCGCGTTTGTGATGATATACTTTATATTAATCGTCTAAACAGGGCTGGCTCTGTCAAGTCTTTTATTTGTGCGAGATCTAATTGTGGCGTTCCAAAAGATGCTAAAAAAATTGTAGGCAATGGAGACCTACTTGTGGTGTAACTAAGTAAATTAAAAAGTAAGCAAAGTTAAATATATGACTCCTTAAACAGAAGAAATTTCTTTTGGCGCTACGGCTAGCGCTATCAATAGAGTAAATGGAGTTAGCTGACCCCAGAACGATACTTGGACATAAAACATATAACTAAACTATCTTGATCAGGCATCAATTCTATTTAATTGTTGTGTAAACGGGTTCTCTTTTTTATATTTTGTAGGATGTAGCACAGTTTCTAGGGTTTTCACAATGTCACCTGATTACTATTAAAAGATGATATAGTTAGTTTAAGATGGTACATACGCTAAACCTAGCGGAGGACTGGTTCTCAAGTGCAACCACCCGAACACACCTATAGATGCTTAATAGATTTTCAACCGAGGATGGTAACTGGCCTGGCATACTTGGAAAAAGCCCTAGCGCCCTGGAATATACCACCATGTAATGCACCATACATAACATTTTCGGGCTATTAAGTGACGGCGCTTGTAACGTTTGCAACTACGCTCATTAGGACCACCTGAGCCCTTCCATGTGAATCTATATCTTTTAATAATATACGTTATTTTTACAACTGTGTTTAACAGTGCATATGAAAAAATAGATCGTTTTTATTATATAATTGATCATTATAACTTGACAGATGTTCGTAAGATATCTTTGATTTGTATATTAGAGCCCTCTAAAACTTTTTTTATATAAGATTGCGAAGTGGAAAAGAAAAGTGTTTATTAGTGGTTGTGTCCTTTATACAAGATATGTATGGTGAAAATCTGTACTGAATATATTTTATAATCTATTTCGCACAATATAAAATACATCAGTTATAAGTATATAATAAGTTGTATCAAGTACGAGATTTTAAATAGTTACTTACTGTGGCACTTACTATTTTTATGAAATGTTAAAAATACGTATATCTTAATCAACTTTTTTAACCGTGTGAAAACGTATAAAAATATATTAATGGTTAAATCTAACTACTTAATACCTTTTTTGAATAAAATCTAACTACTTAATACCTTTTTTGAATACTCTAAAATGTATAATGTAATATCTCTTTATAATATCTATTTGTGATACAATAATAATACCTATTTGTGAGTCTTTTTCTCTTTTCTATTTCGGAGATTTTTGACTTTAGAGTACATTTGTATTTAATACTAGCTGACCCGTGCAACTTCGTCTGCACCAAATCGGTTATTACCGGTTTTAATTGTATTTTTAAACGCAAATAATCTTAAAAAACCTACAACCCTATTGCAGCGTTATCCAGCACTTCCAATCGTGAATCCAAACTATCCAGGGACTCACTCAAACATATACCCAGTTGGTATGTGAGAAATCTTTTAAAATAAGCCTAGAATCTGTTCGCAGCATTCCCTAAAGTAGTGTCATCAAAGTGAAGATCAAAACTAACTTACATATATTGCCAATAAATGTCTTCCCAGTACCCCTTGTAACTTCATCACGTAACATACTGTAAAAGTTGAACTTTATCTACATTAAATTTCCATTTTGTTTTAGTTGTTTGTTTTATAAGAATTTGTAAAGTATACGTGAAATCTGCATTCAATTTTAATTTGGTCACATTTATTTTACTTTTGACATACAAACCACCTTTTTTACTGAGATACTGAACTTGGGATAATATACCTTTCTAACAGTGAAAGAATTTTTGAAATCGGACCAGTAGTAGGTACCAAGCGTTCCTCGAAAACAAAACTTTACCACTCATTATAATATTAGTATAAATACAACATAGTAACTGCAAACAGTAGTCCGGTGAAGCTGTTAAGACCTTGCTAGGTCAATAGCGTGGTCAGTTCGAGAAAAAAAAAATAACTGCATACACCTCAACTGATTTATTTAATCTTAGATTCACAAACCTGAGCCCAACTACTTCAAGACTCAACAACATTTAGAAAACTAATTTTATCAAATATCGAAACAACACACGTACTGATAGAACTCTAGTTGAGATTCATCTTCTACAATGCAATGTAACTATTATCTAGGTTTATGTTTTAGGAAAAAATCTTGTCACCTTTGTTTAGCAAACATTTTTTATACAATAAAATAAATGTAACAACATATAAGTGACAGTTTCCTTTACACATATTTTCTTCATATGAGGTCGATAATTACACATAGAAATGTCATATAGCCGTAGCTCAGTTATAACGTACTGGACATTATATGGTCCGCTGGAGCCGACGGTTCGAATCCCGCCTATCTTTTTTTTTTGGTATTTTTTTTAAAGTAGCTTAGGGAAATATAGCTTATCTTTTTAGCTAATCTGTCTGCTATATATATCACAATGAAAATTTACCAAAATCCGTCAAAAATTTCATTAACTACAAATTTTTGACTTTCGTCCGTTATCCTGGAGAATCCCTTGCGTTTTATGAGATAAAAAGTATTCTAGATGTAACCTTGTAATATTAGTTATCACTGTGCCAAATTTCGCCAAAATTGGTTCAGTACTTTCAGAGTGGTACGTGTTCAAAGGGACAGACAAACAGGCAGATCCTGGAGAATCCCTTGCGTTTTATGAGATAAAAAGTATCCTAGATGTAATCTCGTAATATTAGTTATCACTGTGCCAAGTTTCGTCAAAATCGGTTCAGTACTTTCAGAGTGATGCGTGTTCACAGGGACAGACAGACAGACAGACAGACAGACAGACAGACAGACAGACAGACAGACAAAAATTGTAAAAAGATTATTTTTGGCTTCTATATCGATAACAAAGTCTACCCCGATAAAAATTTTCAAAAAATATTTAATGTACAGATTTGACCTTGCTACAGTTTTATTATAGTATAGATATAATCGCTTACAAACTCTTATCGTTTCCGCCTTGTTTATGAAGTTTCTTGAAGTTGTTATTTATATTCCGATAGTGGAAAGGTTAATAAGCTATCATATAAATATTATCAACTGCACGTAGATTTATTGAGAAAAATGCAAAACCAAAATAAGTCGTTAGTCATTTAGGTTTTCCATCGTCGACATAATATAGTCGTGTACACAATTACACCCGCGTACACACTCACATAGAAAACGTAGGACAAAATAAAACTGTTTGATATTCTTACCATTGGAAAGCTTTGGGCTTGCAAAATTAACATAGGTGTTTCGAGGAACCGCTAATTTTCTTCTCCTTTATAGATAAAAAAGTGGTCGGCAGATACCTAAGTATCTGGTTCGATATGATTAAGAATAATGCTTAATTCGGCATGTTGTTATGAACTATTACTAAAATTGCTAAGCCGTCTTAATGAAGGCTTATGATTGGTAAAGTTCATAGAGTTTTCATTTCAATTCATTTTAATTATTTAGTTTGAAAACTATTTTTAAACAATATAAATTGAGAGGCTAATGAATCGACTGGTGATTTGTTTTTTTTTTATTTTTGTTATTTAACCACTTTGGACTGAAAATATAAGTAGTTATTTCTATTGGATGTGCTTCCAGAAATAGTTAAATTGTTGTTGTGTAGTAAATACACAAGTGTTGTCAGCATATTACCTAATTAGCTATTAAAAGTTGAACGAAATATTATGTCGTTTAATGTTTGTGTAGTTTCAAATTATATTAATACATATTAGATAAGTATATTGACATAGTAATAACGTTATACATTTAAATAACGATAGAAACAACGATTAAGATTTATTGGGACCTCTTTTAGTTGTAACACAAAAGTAAAGCGTGATATATATATACCATACTTAAATAGTAGGAATGGAAGAAACTACTTGATTTAGAAATACCCAAAATCCACCGGTAAGTATAAATATTAATAATAATAAATATGATTACGGCGTTTGCGTATCTGTAAGTTAGTTTACCTAATGCTGACTGGACAACGTTAATACGTTATCTGTGTGTTTCATATTATTTTTATTCTATTATTATATATCCACTAAACTTCGTAAAATGTATAGTAATATAGATAATATTACTAACATGAACCACATTTTTTGTTGCTGCATATAGAGAATAAGTTAGAATTCATAGAAATACATAAAGATAAGTTTTAAAATTAAGTTAAGCGTAATTAAATGCAGTAAGTAATGTTCTCCATGTCATCTCGTATATGTCCAGTAAGCTCAGTTCACTTGAGCAAAATACTGGAAGTTACAGATCCAATTTTTGCTATGAAGAAATATGCTGTAGACGTTGTGTTTTCCAGTTTTATTATTATCAATTTAATCAACTATCGGTTTCTAATAGGCTGCAAAATATGGTAGAGAAATAAGTAAGTAACGATGTATTGTTAGCTCATGTAAAGATATCATTAGAAAACATAATCGTATATCACTCAATAGTAAGCGAGCAATTAAAACTATTGCAACAAATGTTATTTATACGTACTAAATTATATATAAGCATTATAATATTTATTTTATACATACCGTTCTACCCATATTTTTGCTAATATAGAAGTAGATAACATTTGGTAAATCGTTTCGTGTATTTCTCAACAATGAGAACATGAATGTTCTCTTTTAGATCTGATGAAATAATTGCGTTTATGATTAAATAGTAATTAATGATTTTCACATTTATTTATGTTTTGCCAGTACATCCTATAAATAATATTTTATTGTATAACTGAAAATATCAAAATCTCAATATATAGATTATATTGGTTTATTGTTTTGTTGTCTGTGTTGTTAGCATAAACCAGGATGAGAATAGTCTTGTGAGCAATTACATAATAATATACAAAATCGGTCCAGAATGTTCATGTATGTATGAATAACTGCAATTTTTTTTTACTTATATACAACAGATAACTGGGTAAAGAAAATAGAAAATATGTTTAAGTTGCACAATATGCTCTAATAAAGAACTATGTACTGATTTATTATATTAATCATTTCATAGACAATCGGACAGAAAGGTACAACTGTATAATTCATGATATATTAGGAATTGAAAACATATGTATTAGAAAATTATCACAAGTTTATTGAATAAGTGACTACCTACTCTATATTACCATAGAAACGTACATTTTATAACAAACATTCTCCTAAATAATCACCATAATATTAAATTTCACTAATTCATATTATACTAATGCGTAATGAATATGACAAGGCATCGGTTACATTGGTACATTTACAAAACAATAATTGCGATTATGTATACTCTGTGGTATACAATCGGTATCACGAAATTGTCCGCCATTCGGAATAATAGTGATTTGAAATGAAATTAAAAACAATAATGCCTATATTCCTCCTTTCCATTGTGAAAAGACAAAATTAAGTCTGGTCTATATAAATAAAACTTATAAACATAAACGAGGTTATATGCTTGCTCAATTATTATGAAGCAACAAGTTCCATTTTTGCTTTATTAAAAACAAGCAAAATATTTTACAAAAGCAGGAAACCATATAACAATCTTATCTATGAAATAAAAGGATGAAAAACTAGAAATATAAATTGTAACTGTTTCAATGTATTCATTCAGTCTTGCTAATAAATATTGAGCTGTTATAATGTACTTTATTCGTTATTTATATTATACATAATTGTGGTACCTATTTTAAGTACTTAAATAAATGAGCAATTCACAATGAGTAATTTTATTATGATTTTATGGAAAGTGTAAGTCGTTTTCAAACATTGTAGAATTATTTAACCATTTTATAACTATCTGAGCTGTAGGAACTTCATAAGCGCATCATATATGAGACGAGGACTAGCGTCGCTGTCAGCCGTGTACCTGACTCCTCTCAAAGCTCCATCTTCATTTCTTACTACCCCATATTCCCCTACAATAAATCCATCCGAAGTTCTCTCTTCAACTCTGTATTTTTTGAATTGTCGACCTTCAACTACGTATCCTACTTTGCAGTTATCTTCCTTACATTTCTCTGTGGTGGTTTCCTGGACACCGTGTTTTCGTCCATTTGTTAAGACGCTAACATTCTCGTCTATTTCGTAGTTTTTCTCTGGCTGAAGCACTTCAGTTCCTTGGGGTTTCGTTGTAATAAATGTATCTTCTATTGTGTTAGCAGGAGTGGTAATAATAGTTGTATCTATAAATTGAGCTTGTGATGGTTGTTGCCATGGTGCTAAAGTCGGAGCAACGCTAGCACCAAGATGTAACGACGCAGGCTCACTATAAAACTTAGATGGAACACTGTAAACTTTTGCAGGTTCACTGTATATTTTCGCCGGTTCACTATATATTTTCGCAGGCTCACTGTATATTTTTGCAGGTTCACTGTAAAATTTTGCAGGTTCACTGTAAATTCGGGCAGGTTCACTATATATTTTGGGCAACTGCGGATTTGCTTCTTGTTTTTCTACTGTTTGAGTCGGGTACATATATGAAGTTGGGTGACTGTTAGTTGTAGCTGTTTGTGGTGCATCATGAACAATATTAAAACTTACAGTGGTTAATCTTGTTCTGCTACCTCTGCCATTTAATTGTTTATTACTGAAGTCTTGGTAGTAATTTTGCTGAGACACCGCCGCTGGTGAAATTTGAGAATCAACTGTATCAAAAATTTTGTCATTATTATTAGTTACCACTTTTATGGCTGATTGGAATGATGATTCTGCCAGTGAATCATCTGTTTGATTAGATTCACTTTTACGCTTACCTAGAACTGGTAGTTCATATTCTGATGAAACCGCTTTATTTTTATCCTGAAGTAGTAACAATGATTGGTTGGTATTTTTTAGGTCCTCATTATTGTCGTACAAGTACGTGCTATTTAAAAGTGATACATTTAGAGTTCTGTCTAAAAATGAGTTGTGTTTCGAGCTAATATTATTCTGTTTATACGATTCAAAAGTATCTACGATTATTACATCATCAGACTCTTTATCTTCATTAAATTGGTTCGCGAATGGTGATGACGGTATTTTTCTAGCAAGCGGCACTTCTTCGATATCGTCAGTATCACCGTGTTCGTGAATTGTCGAAGGAGATTCTTCTAAAATTTCCTCATTTTCGTTATAATGGTGATGCTTATCTATTAATTCACACGGGTGAACTTGATCTAAGTTTTGTTGTTTCGCTTTTTTCTTTGCATCTAGTTGTTTAATGAACTCTATATTGGCGCCTATTAATTCGGGAGGTATTTCAGTCGTTTCAATTTTCGTATCATTGTTTTCAATAATACCTGATATTTGTATTGTTGACGGCAAAGTTTCCGTTGAAGTAATTTCTATTGGAGTTTCTTGTAATAAAACGTCTTGTTTATTACCAGAAACTTTTGGTTGCTTTATTTTTGTGCGCCCTATGGCAACAGATGATGTAATTCTTACTGATATAACTTTTTCATCAGTGGTGCTATCAGACTTGGTATTTTCATTACTGTTAGGAGGATTATCTTGTCTGATATTGGCACTTGCGCCTTGTGGATTTCCAACCGGATGCGATATTACGAAGATGCATTGTAACATCTGTAAAAATAAAATAAAAAAATTATAAATCATGTATAAATATAAATTAACATTATCTATTTGTATAGCACTCAGTATACTTATGAGTGAAACTAATGCAAATTTTAAAGTTGGCCATATTTGTAAGTCGGAACGGTTTTTGTACTTAAAAAGTTGAAGTTCGTTATACAATTTTCTATTGTTATGTCATGCTTATAGGTATATATTGTAATTTTTTTTTTTTATTAACGGCGCGTGAAAAAATGACTGCAGTTTAGCTGATGGTAAATATATAGCAATCTAACGGCCGACACTGAGAGATCTACAGCTTCTCGGCAATAGCTTCTATCACGTGGGCCTAAAAGTTAGGCTTGATATACACTAGCTGATATCGAAAGTTGATAAACTATAAGAGAACCATTCTGACGCACATCTGCATGGTATTAATCGTCCACTTGGCTGCTGCCACTACATCTCTGCTTGAATATTGAATATATACCGACTCATTTTGGAAGGCCATAGTATTTAATGCACCACTAGGGGGCTGTTAGACATGAGGTATGTATGGTGTTTATAATTTAATTATGCATACTCTCGTTACGGCTAGTTACATATAAGCCACGCGGCATGTTTAAAATGTATTACAAAGTTTATAAGAGATTAATAAATCGTTAATTTGAAGTCAATATATCAGTTTACATCAATACCCAGAAGTATGTAAGAAAAAATACTTAGTGTCGGATGTAGAGAGTAGCCGATCTGATCTGTCAGTGACCGCGCGGTGTCCTTGCTATCGTGTTGAACCACCCAACTGTTACTATCTACCAATCGTGTGGCCGAGATATAATCTAAATTTATATGTTTTGTTCTGTCAAATCTCAATACATTTCAAAACTTGAGTCAACCGTTTGTAGATAAGGACGTAATATAAATACGCAAGTGCAATAACTCATTGTTTATTTATTTTCATAAAGTCAATATTGCAAATAAAATTACAGACAACATATAAGTAATTAATTACTCAAATTATAATGTTTTAAATCGTGATGGGAGCACGTTCATAAGCAATAAACCAATTATTCCAATTTAGTTAATTCGTACTTCTGCAAGTATCAGGTAAATTCTCGAAATTAACTATAAAATTCACACATGTCTTGTTTTATAATCATTATTTATTAAACAGATCTTGCCAATACCTGAGTATATGAAGGAAAGAGATCAAATATGGAATACTATTTTGTTTTTTACACATAATTTGCACAAATGTTATAAAAAAACTTTTTTTACTGATTATTAACAACCATATCTTTGCACTTTATTTTGTAACAATCGTTGGTTATGTTGAATGAACAATTTTTTTCAAAAACTAAATAATGATGAAGGTACCTAAATATGGAATAGGTACCCCAAATATGGAATACTATAGATACTATCGAAAATTAAACTCAACTTATATGAAACTCTTTTAAAACTTTGGTATAGAAAGGGACACAAATTATTTGCAAAAATCACAAATCCAGGTATTAGACTCTGGCCAAAACAGTGCAATTTTTAAGTGCCCAGGACCTACACGTGAGGAATCTGATTCATGTTTTCCCATGAGTATCATTCGAAACCAGTATAACAGAAACCAGTCTTTTTAGCATAATCGAAACAAAGTAGATCTTGGCACATCAAAGTGTTTTGTAGCTCTTTAATAATCCAATTTTTATCTCTTACAAATTTTATAGTTTCCGCCATATTTTCTGAATTCCATTCTTTTCGCTTTGTCTTTAAGTTGATGCACGCCATTCTGATAAAACATGAAAAATGTATAATTAACAAAATCTTCAAGTCAACTGATACATATGAGAGCTAATTATGGAATAGTCTATAATTGGATACTGTGATCCGTCCATATTTGGATTTTCCAACGACTCAAAGCTAACTTTCATCATTACATAATATAAAACAAAGTCTCCTACCGCGTCTGTCTGTCTGTCTGTTCACGATAAACTCAGAAACTACTGAACGGATCTTTATGCGGTTTTCACCAGTGGATAAAGTGATTCACGAGGAACGTTTTGGTATATAATTTGTCTAGGATTTTTTTATAATCAGAGCGGGACAACATCTGCCGGGCCTGCTAGTATTTTTATATTTATAAAAGTAATACAATCGAGCACCTCTAAAACCTACAAAAGAACATCTAAACGGTCTTTAAAAGCTAGGAACAACAATACTATGTGCACTTTTTGTACGAAAAATATGTATTTTTACATACCTCAGAAAGTTATGCGGTAGTGACAAAACAATACATTGTCACAATGAGGAAAGGGCTCACTCGACTAACATGCTACAACTTGTACGCGCAAATGGGGGGATAGAAAGATAGATACAATCATTATTAATTGCGCGTGTGATTTTCAGTTTTAGAGAAATGCCGGTATTCCATATTAGGGATACCATCCCATATTTTATCACTTTCCTCTACTGTTTATAATGTATTTATTACTTGTTCTGCTAATAGTCTTCGACTAATATGAAGCATTACATTTGAATTTACACGAATTTTGTGTTGTTATAAGAGAAAGTTAGGAAATTCTCATTCTAAATAAATAATATGAAGAAGTATCAAAATATAAATAATGTAAATTTTTGATCTATATGTAATTTTTGAGTCATTACAATTTTTACAAACCCCTGATTTCATTATCTAGTAGTAATATAATAGTATATATTTTGAAATGATAATGGCTCAGTGGTTAATGGGTTCGGAAACCGCATCGATCGACGTAGGTTCGAATCCTTACATACTTGCGAATGAGCTGGAACTTTCGGTAATGAAAAAACATAACCATAGCATGCAGCATTTTTCTAAGCCTCTAACTATCTACAATTCTGAAGTTGACAATTTCTCGCCTAACATCCATAGGTGTGCATGCTGCATTAGAGATCCAGTCTCCTTCAGGTTTAACGTGTTTTGCATCTTGGGTGTAGTACAAAACATTGTCATTTAATATTCGATAAGGTTATGTATAATCAAACGGCAAAACTTATAAAGTATCAAAAATCTACATAACCCAATGTACAATATTGTACATTTATTACATACATCTGGTGAAACGGTGAATTATAAGAAAGAATTAAAAATTAAACCTAACGTTACGCAACGTGCGTAATACACTTTCAGCGCCCTGTGTGATGAAGAATGAACGTCTTCGACGAATTTTCTATTGCTCTTAGGTTTTTATTTAGTATACTCCAACGATTGTCAATCATAATTAACATCTCATTAGAGACCTATAAATTTAATATAGAAATAGGCTCTTTGAAAATAATCTTGTGCATGTACTTACAAATATCTTTGAAATAGATTGCAGAAGTATTTTTATTCATGTACCTACAAATCTATCTGTCACTTGTTTTATAAATTATAAACAAAAAGGACGTTCATAAATTAATTGGAATTCCTCGACAGAAAGTAACACTCTAACCTTGTAACATGCATCACAACTCCATATAAATTTCTTTATTTAAAACTTTAAATAAAAATGCTCGAAGTTTATTTTTTCACAAAGTGTGTTGCATTTTACATTTGTGATTTCTAGCATATATTATGTACTTTTATCATCCCTACGTCACAAAGGAGTCCGACTATCCAAGTTTTGTAAAAATAAATTTAATAAAAATTCTACAGTCGTTGAGTGATACGAGATTTTTTTGAATTATACTGAATTAGATAAACACGTAATATCTTTGCAAATCAGTATGATCTTGATCCTACATTAGCTGGTAGCCATAAATAAATAACTGAATTATTAAGGTTAGAGTATAACTAAATACTTCTGAAATGAGTTAAAGACAACATACAATCTAATAGCTCGCGCGATACAGTGATACAAAATTTACATCACTGCAACAACACTATACATATCACCTCCACATACGTGCACGCATACACGCTTACACAAAAAAGTGGAAGGGTTTTACTTTTTTTCCCCTTATCGAACTGAAATAGTTAAGAAATTTTCCGATACAAAATACACATAAGAGTTGTTGAGATATGTATGCTTGGTACACATATATGTTTCAACAACTCATATATGTATGAATAGTTTAGCTTAACTTAGGTTAGCTCAGATAGGTCGCGAATTGCATGAAACAGGCAACAGCCAAGCCGAGGTGTGCCGTGCACCCTTGAGCTGTTCGCCCAAACAAAAATCGGCTGAGTGCCTTAAGCGCTCGCCTCAGTAGTCCGGTGAAGCTGTTAAGACTTTGCTAAGTCAATAGCGTAGTCAGTTCGAGAAAAAAAAAACAATCTAATAGGTATATACAAGATATATTGCATGAAATACGGTCAAAATGGAAGGAAAATATTGAATAAGCTATATGAAACTATACAATTCCTTTTTTTTGTCCAAATCAACGTAGGTAATTGCTAAAACTATGGTTAACAAATTTCAGCATGTATGTTACGTAGAACCAACACAGGCGGTCGGTGAGCGGACAACCCGGGCGGAAGTTGATAACAATTCACTATGAAGAAACGCGTTGTCCTTAAATATGATAATAAAAGTAAGTAAATCAAAACAAATTGACCTTTAAAACAAATACGTTTACTTTTTGAAATATTTTGTCGTATTTTATTAAAGCGCATTCAATAACAATGTTTTAAATCAACAAATACTTGTGTATGTCATATTAAATAATATTATTTTGTACAAGTTAATAAAGAAGATCTATACACGTAACTAATTTACAATAGGGAACAAAAGAATTTTTAAACTGCCGTAAAATGTTTCTTTCTTGATTTCTACTAATGTTTATGCCGTATATAGTAATATGGTAAAGAGTGAGCGGTGTTCATATAAAATTTACTTTAATGAGTAGGTAAATAAAAAAAAATGATTTCTAAAATATTTCATTGGTAGCGACATTATTTTGCAGAAACCCAACCTGAGTACTAGATGGGACGTAACTTTGCTATTTCGGCATGGAAAAAATTGGCTGCTGCCATGTTTATCAGAATCGGTTACAAGTGTTTCACTCGCCATTCCCCAGATAGCATCGGAAGAGGCAACATCGATCTGGCGATGCTCTCTGAAAGACCGAAATATATGCCATCAATTCTGGCAAATGTCAAGCACCCGGTAGTATTGGAAGTGTCAACATTGATCTGAGGATACTTCATGAAAGAACGTGATAAGTATAATCGATGGTGGGAGAAGTCACTCGCCCACTAGCATTGGAAGGGTTAACATCGATGTGAGGATGCTCTGTGAAAGAGCTAAATACGTGTAATCGATTACGAGAGAAGTCACTCACCCACTAGTATTGGAAAGGTTAATATAGATCAGGATGCTCGGTGTAGGAATGGAATGCGTATAATCGATTATGAGAGACGTCATTCGCCCACTAGAATTCGAAGAGTTAATATCGACAGTGATAGCAATTAACGGTCTCAAAAAACACAGAATTCATATGTTGATAAAGACATAATATAAGGCATTGCAGTCGTTTTTCGTTCAGTAAAAGATAAAGTACCCATATGATGTTACGCAATAAACCGTTGCAGGAATATCTGCACGACATAAAACAATGTACCTACTTTTCTATTCTGTAGTTGCTAGAGCCAAAATTCGATAGCATTTTTTTTATGTTAATGGGACCCTAATTCTAGACATATAGTGGAAAACAATTAATTTGATGAACTTTAAAAAGTTGATCATATTAATAGAATAATAAAGACAGAAATATTTACTTTTAAAACATTGTATTGGCAATCTAGTACGCAGGCGAAATATTAAATCAAGTCATAATTTCAACAATAAAGTAAGGTGGATACCTAGGTAAAAAGAAGGTGTGTTTCTTAAACATTCCAAAGCCATCTTATGTAAATACGAATATTGATTTATTCCTACCTATTTCAAATTGTTATGACATTAATAACACGTTCAATCAAAGTTTGTTGATTTAAACAGCGCTTGTTTATGACATATCCTAATCTATACATATAATAAGAATTTAAATGTAACGTGTCTGTACTTTTTAGATATTTGTGAAAAAAATTGTTTCAGGTGTCTTGGAATAAGTAATAAAATATATTTCAATCATTTTTAGAAATGTCTGTCTCTTCATACATCACTGCTAAAGTTAAACTGCGTTCACAATAAAACCTCACTAAGAAAATCATAAAGCATATCATCGAGTAACATTTAGTATCGGTTTCATTAAAATTCACTCTATAAAAAGTTATTGTAATTTTAATGACGACGCGACTTAAGTACGAGAGAAAAGTAGATATGTAAATGGACTTAATACATTCAGATGATTTTATTAGCCACTGTTTTTTTACACCAGATTCCACGCGGACTGAGTCGCGGGCACAACTAGTTAATATTATAAATACGAATGTTCGTTTTTTACGCTTTCACGTTTAACTACTTAACCGATCAACTTTTGTGTAAACGTTGTCAGAGGTACAGAAAAGGACGTAGAATACGGTTCATCTAGATAAAGTGTTGTTTCTGAGGGCTAAGTCAAATCTACATTAATAGTAGTAAAGCCGCCAGCAAAAGCTAGTTTAATATTAATAGAAATTTAAACTAAATTGAGCCTGAGTTAGTCACGTGTCCGTGATTGGTTGAATATATAGAGCTTTGAAGGCATTTCACGAATAAACCACATAAATATTTACCTATACCACAGCACTATATCGTTAATCACCAATACGTAAATTTCAGGACTTTGGTATACATTAACTTTAGCCTTCCATTCTATTTTTGCAGATTTATCACATCATCGAAAATACTTGATAAGTTCCATCTAAATAATCAATAGAATTTTAATACTAGGAATACATACAGTAACACGATATATTACAAATATCAGTTTTATTAGTTACTATCTAACAATGAGCAATGACCATTAGCGAAACCGTATTTGCCATGTAATAAATCCAAGGAACATGTAATGCGAGTTTTACTATAGATGTGAAATGTGAAGCATGGCTTAGTTGATATGTGATAATGAAAACACCGCCTCGATGGACGTAGGTTTGAATCTTAGCAACTGAGTCGGGAAACATTGTTATGAAATCATAGTAGGGCTTTTTCTAAGTCAGCCTGACTTTTTTTTTTTCGAACTGACTACGCTATTGACCTAGCAAGGTCTTAACAGCTTCACCGGACTACTAAGGCGAGCGCTTAAGGCAATCAGCCGATTTTATTTGGGTAACTAGCTCCAGGGTGCACTGCACACCTCGGCTTGGGC
The DNA here is from genome assembly GCA_036509395.1 of Antheraea yamamai. Taxonomy (NCBI): domain Eukaryota; kingdom Metazoa; phylum Arthropoda; class Insecta; order Lepidoptera; family Saturniidae; genus Antheraea; species Antheraea yamamai. The sequence continues at coordinate 12,566,067 of AP028435.1, read as the reverse complement.
TGTTGCCTGATACATGCAATTCGCGATCTATCTGAGCTAACCTAAGCTAAGCTACATATTCATACTTATATGAGTTATTGAAACATATATGTGTACCAAGCATATATACTTCGACAACTCTTATATGTATTTTGTGTCGGATAATTTTAAACTATTTCAGTTCGATAAGGGAAACAATACAACCCTAGCACTTTCGTGTGTAAGTATGTGTGCGGGCACGTGTGTGGAGGTGATATGTGTAATATCGTCGCAGTGATGTAAGATTTTGTGTCATTGTATTGGGCGAGCAGCACACTCAAGGGCTCCACGCCGAGGGAACGGACCTAGGCTTGAGCCGCTGCCGAGAGGGGCCTAGTCTGGTTCCGCCTGGCTAGCTACCACCCTTAAGTTGAAAATCTATCGCCAAGCACCTGTTGGTGTATTCCAGGTTTAGCGTGTTTACCATCTTAGATCACATCTTCATTTAAGATCAGATGAGATTGTGGTCAAACGCTAAAACCTATAAGTACGGTGTTATCACAAAATTTTAAATACGTATTGAATACTTGGTTTAAAAAGGTTTCGAATTAAATGCACCGCGCTCGCTGAATGTTCGCCATCTTGCTCTTTTGTCTCGCTTTGGTTACGTTAGGTTAGACTTGCGAAAAAGATAACGCGAACTTGCGGGCGAGCGCGGTGCATTTAATTCGAAACCTTTTTAAAGCAAGTATTCAATACGTATTTATTTTTTTTGTAATAACACCGATAAAGTATAAAAAACGGAATGCCATTATAGCCCCGTCTATTTATTACACAAATGTTAGTAATATCTGAACGTTAATCATAAATCAATTAAAGTGTAATTAATATTTGTAAACAATAGATTCGTATATGTTGGAAATATTTTTATTTTACATTTTCAACGTTAAACAGAATATTTCCCGTTAGGTAGTGGACCTGTATGGAGAATTACCATTTTTTTTTATAATATAGGCGGCAAGCGAACATGCGTGTCACCTGATGGTAAGTGATCATCGCCGTCCATAGACACTAGCAACACCAGGGGAGTCGCAATTGCATTGACAGCCTGTGTTTAGGAGGAGAGGGGAGGCTAAAGGCACTAATGGCTTCAGCGTGGCTCGACCACCTACAAAATGAATTACGCGAATCGTTATTTGTTAGTCTTTGTATTTAGACTAGCTTTAGACGTGACTCCCCTTTTTGTACGGCATTTATTGATTTTGCAAATATGGTTGTGATTGTTATTATTAAGATAATATTCCATTGTAATCGTGATAATCTTGTTTAAATATATCATTTATACCTTTATATATCAAATTTCGGTGTATATATGCTCGAATTCTTCGCATATTACACGGCTTGGTGAATTTCAATAACTTTTTTGTATTTAAGGGGTGGAATGATTTTAGCTATAGGTAGTTAGGTCGGGTTTGTAGTGCTATTTTCAGGACTTCGATTTTTTTAATGTACCGATATATTTTAAGTATATTTTCTGGATTTTTCAGATTGAAACATAAATTCTAATGTTTAGTATCTCAGCAGTCTCAGCACCCTTAATGTTCATTTAATAATCATGAATTATTTATTAAAATATTATCATAACAAAGTATTAAACATTTATTCATTTTTATATTATAACTAGCGGGCCCGGCAGACGCTATCCCGCCCTGAATACAAAAAAACCTTGACAAATTATACACTAAATCCTTCCCCATAAATCACTGTATCCACTGGTGAAAACTGTATGAATATCCGTTCAGTAGTTTTTGAGTTTATCGCGAACAGACAGACAGACGCGGTGGGGGACTTCGTTTTATACTATGTAATGATATTTGTTCATTTATTTACAGATTGATTAATACAATCATATAATCGTAATAATATAATGTTACTTACTTATCTACATTAAACGTATAGTAACATAACAAAAAAAATGTGTAAAAAAATCTAGTTGACGCCGTAGTGCTTAGTGACGTCTCCGATACTTGGCGCCCTTCAGCGATGCCGAAGGTTGCCTCTCCCTTCTAAGACGTCACCAATAGACGTCACTGTATGACAGGTGACGAGCAAAATGGTCGAGAAAAAGAAAACTGGTTCATTTCGTAATAATCCATATTTATTCAAAATAAGAATGTAAATCAAACGTGTCTGTACTTTTTCGATTTTCCTGATAAAAATTGTTGCAGGTGTTTTGGAATAAGTAATAAAATACATTTCAATCATTTTTATAAATGTCTATCTATCTGTCTGTCTGTGTTTGTTTGAACGCACTGCTAAAGTACTGCGTTCACTATAAAACCTCATCAAGAAAATCATAAAGCATATTCTCGAGTAAGATTTAGTTTTATTAAAATCGGTTCACTCCATCAAAAGTTATTGTAATTTTAATGACGACACGACTTAAATACAAGAGTAAATGGACTTAATATTTTCAGATGATTTTATTAGTCACTGTTTTTTTTATATTAGGTTCCACGCGGACGAAGTCGCGGGCACTGCTAGTATATAAATATCATTGTAACCTCTGCTGTTTGCTCGCAGTGTTAGCTAGACTATTGTAATAACACTTTTCCATATGGTACTAAAGTCAAGCAGCTCTGTTAAAATGTAACAAGGTTTAATTGGAATCAGTAATAGCGCTACAGGGATTAAGAAATAATAAAATTAATACAAGTAAGAAGATACAATCCAGCTCAAAATTAATACATATAAAATAGATACTTCCCCTAAAATAATTGGACTATTTTCACGAGAATTAAGTCGCGAATACTAATTACTATAATAAGTCTGTAAGATTGTTTTGGTTCGTTAATATACAACTTTGTAGCAAAATTTTCAATTTAGTTCCTACATAATCACTCGCAATTTCTTACGTCCGATTTTTGAGATATGGCTATTCTACAAATATTCACTGTCAATCAGCCTTGTTACACGGTGACGACTTCAAAAATTATTGACTTAAACTCTGTCTTTAGATACTGTTTTGAACATCGGAACAATGATATGTCATACATATTTCAGTTAGACATTTTGCATAATAAGTTACCGATTCGATACATCATCAGAAAATAGAGTCCTGTACATGTTTCTATGTAAATGTTTGTTAATAGAACACAGTTCTGCTTTACTTTGAAATAGTCACGATATACGTTTGGGGCTTATATATGCGAAACATCAAAATCAACCAGTATTCTCTATCTCCATATTTCCGAATAGTAACATTTTCACGAATTTTCTATCACAGAAAATTTTCTTATAGAGATTTTGTACAATTTTCGATATTATAATATGTAGACTAAATTATTATATTAAAGAAACTAAATTTGTTTAGTAGATGAAGTGTCATTTTAATCGCTGCCAGTATGAGTAAGTGCGTACTTTTATATAAAATACCACGTCGAAGGCCAACAACTGTAAGCGGAATGAATAATGTAAGCTCTGTTGGAATTATTGAAAAATCGCTTGAATTATCAAATGTAGAACATCTCAAAGCCCTGAGACTTCGCTGAATTTATTTCGTTGTCTTTTGGAGTCATAAAACCTTTTCGGTTTAACTTTGATTTACGATATAACATAGATATACACTTCTCTACTTGACAAAAGTAAAATAATATTACTCAGAATAAACTTATTTCTTGAATAACATATAAACTTGAAAGTACTTATTAACTATATAGCTTGTATATTTAGTACAAATACTTATTATTGGTGAAAAGTCATAGTGAAACGATGGAACGAAGAGTATTTCTTTATGTTCAATAGTTATACTCATTGCAAACACAAACTCGAAAAATATAATCCTCGTTAGAGCTGTAAGCAAATAAATACAGATCATACCAGTTCTCTTCATGTTACCAAGGGAATATTGATGATCCGAAACCTAACACACGGTACACCGTTTATTTTGATTCTTCGACCAATCGAGAGCAGACATTATAAATAAAGGTAGTCAAGTAATAAATCTTTACCATTAAAAATTTATTACATTCAAGGACTTTACCAATATTAAAAAAAAACATGAAGTCTCAAATATAACTAGATTATTAATTACCTAGATATGACCTATATCAAAATGTAGACCAAATCTGTCCTTTATTATGCGACCATGTAATGATATAAAATAGGAATTAAACAACTGAACGTGTCAATCTGCCAGTTTCGTCAATATTTGTAAAGATCTCCCAACTCTGTTGTCTCACTTTTTGGTATGGAGACATTTTAAATCACATTTCTCACTATTTCGTAAGTATATTTTAACATTTTCTTTCATATAAACCTTGTCCTGACAATTACGCATATAGCAAATAAAGAATTTACTAAATAAGTGCAGCCGTTCTGAAGTGATGTGCTTATATACATTCGACAATTGATTTTTGTTTATATAAGACTAGCTGACGCGTGCCGACTTTGTTGGGCGGTATACATTTATAAAAAAACTACTTTTTGTGACTAAAACATAAAAGTTAGACATACGCTTTCGCAGACTTTTTTGTAGGCATTATCAAGCTCTACAAGTTTTCTCTAGAACTCAATCATATATTTCTCACCGTTAAGGTAGCGTTCGTAACAAACGTTTTCGTTCGACCGTTTTTTCTCCGACTTACTTTGCAAATGCATATGACACTCACAAATAACGTAGCTTTCTATTGGTATAAGAATTTTCAAAATCGCTTTAGTACTTCCTGAGATTACCCCCTACATCGTCACGAACTTTACCTCTTTATAATATTAGTATAGATGAGGTTTTTTATTCTTACAAACAAAGATACCTCAAGGAGGGGTTAACGTCGCGTAGGCAGCCAGTCGTAAATCATAAAGCCAGCTCAGTTCACAACATGAAGCAAAAACATTTTGTGCCGACCCTGTGAATTGTGACAAGAAGAAAAGAAGATATGCTCTAATAGATTGATTTTTTTTCCAGTATGAGCGATGCCACAACATTTATAAGAAATGCTCCAATATGGATTCCATATTTCATGTCAGGTTAAAGTTCAGTAAGTAAATACTTATTCGAACACATTTGAGACAGTACCTACATACCTTTTTATGAAATGAATATGACATTACCTACATAGCATAGGCATTTACTGTCTATCATAGTCTAAACACCTATTTCCTTTACGATTTCAACATTATATACACATAAATATGAGTAATATGTCTATACATGTGTTCTTAGTAAATTATTAGATCAATCATCGTACACACATTTATTACGTGATGTGCACATGCATTGCGATATTAAAATTTAAGATTAAAGTGAATAATATAATTTGTCCAAGCTTTATGTATATACACTTAAAGCGGCAACGAACACAATACCAATGAAAAAATTATTTACTTACTCAAATACACAAAAATAAATAATTTACGAGCCTCCGATTTAATACCCATTTACTTTGGTAATGAAATGAATTGTTCGTCAATTATTATAATAAATGGTTGCACTAATTCAGAAACCTTTACGGTCACGTTCAATCCACGGTTTTATATAGACGTATCAAAATAAGCGTTGCACGATATAGATTCTCAGTATCATTTACCTATGGCTTCCATAAATCACGCCGTAATATTATATATATTTTTGTTTTTCTTTAAATATCTTCCAGTATGAACGAGAAAATAAAATGATATTTCTACAAAATCCCTTGATATAAATTTGAAGTCATTAATTTAGTCATTCTTTGTCTTTATAACGTTCTTATACAAGGTCTACACTGGAAGTGTAGGGTGAGGCAAGTAAACCAGTTTCGCTTTACCAGATCGTGAGGTATTTTAAAGTCGAATGCAAATAAACTGACCTGTGATAAAGAACTTGAGGGCACAGAGAGGTATAATGCATATAATATAAAACAGCTAGATATGGTATATATTAATATTATAATTAATACATAATTATGTTATTATTATTGATAAGCGCGATCGTTTACTCTCAATGTTATTACATATTAAATTCTATAGTCACGTGCCATTCGCATGCTCAGATGTTGTGTGTGCGGACAAAAAATACACGAAATAAGTAGGCACCTAGAATTAATAGCGACTTATCGCTAAACAAGTCGTAACACGGCATACCTACATTTCGGAGTATAAAAATAATTCACTATATAATTGTAAATACAGCCGCCCACCGCCCGACGGCATTTTATAAATACATCAGGAAGTGTTCTAGACTTGTTTCGCCCTCAGTGCCAGTGAATTTAGTTCGTCGTTTCGATCCTGTTTTTTAAAGAGCAACGTGACATTTATTACGAGCTCGTACGATTAATGTTCATGTATTCCAAAATATTAATGTTTTCTTTTTATATGATAAGGATTATCTATACGGATTAATTTCTTATTGGAGTCGAAATTGTAATATCAAAATGAATTTTATGCAGAAAAAAGTTCGCAATATTAATATTTGATTTTTATGTATTAGGTAGCTTTTATATAGGTTAATATTCAAGATAATCTTTTTATGAAGGAAATCAGCTGAATATAAAACAATAAAAATGTTATATAGAGTATGCGTAAGGTGAGTACTGACCGGTGTTACGGGGCGTAATGTACCATTCGGAGCGAGCATGTTATGTTACGCCGTATGCTAAAATCCGTGTAACATATTCGTTTCGAACTATTTAAAAGGAATCCTACTGTCTTTGCTCGTCTGTGCTCCAGATTCGTAAGCCACTCTCGGTCAAGATGTCGATTGACGAAGTTATGTCGGGATCTTTGCTTTTACTCTATTATTTTTAATTCAAATTAAGAAGAAAAAAAGAAATGTGACTTGACATCAAATTTGTTTAAAAACAGAAACGTATCTGGTGTTTTGTCGTTAGTAACAATACTAAAAAACCAAATGATTACTGGACAATGTAAAAATTTTGCGCAAATGTGACGATTCGTTGCGAGGTACTGACTGAAGCACCTAACACTCAAAGGATTCGCTAAAAAACCGACGGCAGAGTGGAGCACTCATTGAGCATCGAGCCGCTCGTTGCTCGCAGCGAGCGCCTTGTTTCCCTTACAGTCAGTACGGTACAGCATGAACGCTCGCTGAGTAACACGTTACATTACGCCCTGTAATGCTGGTCAATACCCACCTTTAGAGTAAACTTATGATTAAAACATAAGTAATGTAATACAACGTGTTTTTTTGTAAAATAATTAACTATAGATATTATGGCACTCTGAAAATTAATAATTGCAGGAAAAGACCCCCAAAAAACATGTATAATTATGGGGCTAGTTCGCGACGTTCTGATTTTTTATTCATCATTTGGTATTTCCAATTCGGATAATTTTTTAATATACCTACTGTATTTTCCGGTCTAGAAGGTAGAATTACGAGAACGTTGCGTTTCCTTGCGATACTGTCATATTTCCTTTTAAAGATAACTGGTAAATGTTATTTAAATTAATGTTTTTTTTTTCGGGGAACGATAAAATGACTGTCCTGTACCTAAGGGTAAGTTCAATGCGATATAGAAACAACGGTGATTGCGAAGATATCGGCTATCTATGGGTTGTTTTCGCTGTTATGTCAACCTATAAGCTTAGGCTCTTGGATGTTGTACCCTACTTCATTTCGAAAGGAGACAAAAACTACGGTGATAACAGAGTTATCACCAGTGTAGTGGAGGTAATTGCTATTAGCATTCCATTCGGGTACTGACCCTATTACCAACTAAGTGTAACACTACAGTAGACGCTAACGAAAGTGATTCTTGTCGATATAATATAGATTTTTTTTTGTCGAACTGACTACGCTATTGACCTAGCAAGCAAGCAAATTAACAGCTTCACCGGACTACCAAGGCGAGCGCTTAAGGCACTCAGCCGATTTTATTTGACAACTAGCTCAAGGGTGCACGGCACACCTCGGCTTGAGCTGTTGCCTGATACATGCATTCGCGACCTATCTTTTTTTTTTTTTTTTTTATCGTGGGGAAATCCCTTATGGATACACCACCCTCTCGGGGGAGAGGGTGGGTTATGTCCGACTCGCACGGACTAAAACCCCACGGTGTACGTCTGCCGCTATAGTTGGGGCGGCACGAGATCTCTATAGACTTCATCGTGCCGCCCCAGCGGTTGGCCCAGCAGCGAAAGCGCCGCCGCCGGGCCCCGTCCTGTTAGGAGACAGCCGGGTACACACCGGCCGTCTCCTCCGTCCGCCGGATCTGTGCAATGGGAAGATGGGCCCCCCGACCCATCTTCCCTAGATCCGGTTACGGTGGGAGGAGGCGGTCAAACTGCCGCCTCCTCCTGCCTGTCCTCCGTTGGCGGAGACGGCCACTTTGAGGATCTTCCTCACGGACCCTCTCCGCCGCCTCCTTCTGCGAGACGACTTCCTCGCAGAAGGAGGCCATTGCGTTCCATACATCCTCACTGCCGAGCATGGCCGCAACCACGCTCGGCAGTGAGAGGTCCCGCCCTACCGCCGCAGCCAGAGTGCGACGCTGCTCCTCCCACGCAGCACACTCAGACAAAGTGTGCTGCGCGGTGTCCGGGTCAACGCCGCACTGATGGCATACGGCAGTCGGCTCCCTGCGTGCCATCCGATGCAGGTACCAACCGAAGCACCCGTGCCCGGTCAGCACCTGCACCAGACGGAACGTCAGGGAGCCCCACTTCCTTGCGACCTATCTGAGCTAACCTAAGCTAAGCGAACTATTCATACATATATGAGTTGTTGAAACATATATGTGTACCACGCATACATACCTCAACAACTCTTATATATACTTCGTATCGGATAATTTTCTAAACTATTTCAGTATGATAAGGGAAAAAATAAAACCCTTCCACTTGCATGTGTAAGCGTGTATGCGTGTACGTCTGTGGAGGTGATATGTGTAATGTTGTCGCAGTGATGTAAGATTTTGTGTCACTGTATCGTGCGAGCAGCGCACTCAAGGGTTCCACGCCGAGGGAACGGACCTAGGCTTGAGCCGCTGCCGAGGGGGGCCTAATCTGGTGTGCGGGAGCGAAATTGACCCCCAGGCCACGGCGACGTGATCTGTGGTTATGCGGACGTGGGCGTGAACACGCTCTGTTTGGAGACAGGCTGGTACTGATCGTTCACGATATAATATAGACGTCACTATTGTCTTCTCTATTATCTAAAATCGATTCTTATTCTCTAAAATCGATCTTATTGAGCTTTTATTACTATTGAAAAAAAATGAAAAAAGATATCACATATTAACCGATGTTTTATGGTTTTAACTTAAAATCATATAATTAGATATGCGATAAATGGAATTAGATATTTTCCTTATAATTAGACAAAAGTGAAGATAAATAAGTGAAAAACTGTTGAGTTCGGCACGGTCAATTGTAAATTATTTTAAGGTGTTATTCTAACCTAAGCAAAAAAAATCGGTGTTTTTATATCACAAGATAATTTCTGTTTATTTAGTTTATTTGTCCAAAAATCCATTAATCGATCTCGGATCGCCACCCTTTGTGGATACTATACCTGGCATGTGGTAGTCACAAGCCTATCGCACATAATTGTTGTGTCTTATCCCCTGGAGAAGTTAGAAAATATAGAAAGAAAAAGTCCTAATGTATTTATTAATCGAGGCAAAAACGTAGTACGAGGGCTGCAGAGGACTACCGTTCCGATTTACCGTCCGTACATTCCATTAGTGTCATAACCAATTAATATGATATCACGAGTCACTAGTTTGTGATTTAGTATGATAAATTCTTTAAATAAAAATATAGTATCTATAATATTACTCAGGAAAATTTCATAACAGAATAAACTTAAAAGATTCCGTGTTAAGAACTATTGAAATAAACCAATTTTAGTGAATTATAATTTAATTAGTGGCCATGGCTCTCTCATAATTACATATAATTTGTTACCGGATAGCTCTAGATTTGTTGCATTAACATCGTTCATATTAGAAAATGTTAATACAAACGTTAGGTTTATATTACATATTGCATTTCTCTTATTAAGTGTTGGCTAAAATAGTAGGCTTTATACTATCACTATGTCACGACGCCTATTGCATTGTATGGAAATAATTAACCTTCACTTGTGTTTTAAAATATAATTATGGGTGTAATTATCGTGTGGTAAGAATGTAGGTAACCTTTTTAGTAAAAGTAATTAAATTTTACTTCCGCTGGTAACTTTTGTCAATATGTATGTGCTTTATTAATAAATGATTTCTTATAAGGAAATTTACAAGAATTTATTCATTGAAATATATATATACATTAATATATATATAGATAAATATATATACACTATCTCCTTGAAATTTTTACGGTTCTAGTCCATTGATGTATATAGAGACCCAAGATGCACACTCAACGTCTTAAAACGGAGGGTTTTAAATGCACACAATTTAAAATTATGCACTGATTTCACATAGTCTCGCGTCGCTTGCGTCCTTGTAAAAACAACTTTAAATCATTCAGATAAGATTGAATTTGCAAAATCATAAGTTTATCGCATAACTATAATCACGTATGTATTGGGGAGTTTTTGCGGACGGTTTTGAGCGTTACTTTTATTCGAGACTGTGCGTCTTGGGTTTTTTGTATGTCAATGCTCTAGTCCGAATAGTTTGGGTAGTGCATTTATATAATGTAGTCCGGTGAAGCTGTTAAGACCTTGCTTGGTCAATAGCGTAGTCAGTTCGAAAAAAAAAAAACATTTATATTTCAATAAGTCAGTTAGTTATTCTTTTCTATATATAGGATTATATATAACTTAAATATCAACTCACAGCTCAAACAGTTGGGACTAAGACCGTAAAAATTTACAGGAGTGTTCTTTTTATAGTGTAGGTGAGCATTTAGGAAGGATATTTGGAAATTTAGCTTTTAAGGCGGTGAAAAAGAGGATAAAAGTTGAAGTATGAAAGTCCATCGTTTTTCCTTCAGTCAGTTTTTTAAATATATAATAAAGAATCGACATTAATAACTACAAGGATTGCTACTTAAATATAAAAGATATGGAAAGGAATTTGTTAATGCAGTAAAATTGTAATCTTAGTTTGATTATTATGATGGGATAACAATAAGAGAAATATATTCAGTGTTTAATATTTGGCAATGATATGCGGATATTCATTAATATTCAGAGTAGGCGGCATGTGAAGAGCTTGGTGTTATCGTAAAATTCGATACTACGAAACAAACCGCTGACTGGTTTTTCACCATGTGTCTGGTGGTCGGAATCCAGTTGGTCTTGGTTATCTTAGCATCCTAAGCATGTAATATAACACGCGATATAATTGAAGATCTCAAAGCACTTGAAGTACATGTATATTCAACGGTTTATGCAATTATTCAATTCTACATACTAGGATTTCATAGAATACTGTACTCATTAAACATAATTATTTCTGTCCCTACTAACATTATTGAATTGTTTGATTAAGAATAGAAATCATAGTAATATCTACCCCACCTAACCAGTAGGATACCTTTTAAATAGGAATTTTACCATAGCAAAGGAATAGCAAAAACGGCTAAATGTAGGCTCCATTTGCAAACTTCGATTATTTACCATATGTATACTTTTCTCTACAAATTTTATCTTAGGACGGTTTTGATATTATGTACAAGGAAACAATACCGTTGTTGCTTTGTTACGATTCGGTTATAATGGAACATAATATAAATTTGCCATTTTGTAGATGCTATCAAGCCATTTCTGTAATGGCTTTGCTCTTATGAAATATGTATTAAGGAGCCGTTTAGTTAATCTATTGTCTTGCCTCATGCAAAGCTTTCGTTAAGGTTTAATTTACTATAAAGATGGCATAATAAGGTGGTATTCCCATTTAACCTTGTCATGATTTATTCCAAAAAAATAATATATCTACCAATGCTTATAAGCGTTGAGGTAAAACGAGTGGAAATAGGATTACTTGACTGTTATAGATTGGCTCGAGTTTTATTTTATAAACACAAAAAGTATTTGTGTTCGTAAAAGTTAACAAATTTTCTCGATATAGATTGAGTTTATTTAAGAAATAGTTTTTAGAATTTAAAGTGAATTTTGCAATATTTTTAACTTGCTACACGCGTGAGTTGCCTTAATTATGAGTATTTATACAAATAGGTACTTAGTTTCTTTTTCGTAATTTTTTACGTAATTTATTATTTGCAATTGAAACGTAATATTGTATTGAATGTTGTAATACATTGACGGTGCATAACAATACGAAATAGGTATAAGTTGTTCATACCAATAATAAAATCCATGATAGGTTGCTATTCATCTCGTCGCAAGCAAACGGATTTGCACCTTTTTAAACTCGGTAACAGATACTACTGTATTGATAGAGACATGTCCACTTTATCGGGAATTATTAACAAAAACATCTTTGTTTTATAAAATAACGGATGAAGTACTTATAAACACATTTGTGATTGTCTTTTCTAAAGCTTTTTATATTAAGTACAACTAAGCGAATTCCTCTGATTCCGATATTCGATAATAATTGGAAAAAGCGATTTCGCTTCTAGTACACGAGTGGTTTGTACGCGCGCCGCGGTCAACTACGCCTCTCAACTACTACTGACCTTAACAATTAAGAATTTATTTTATTAATGCACTTTCTTGTGACGTATTAGGTTACGTTAAACGAACAAGAAAAACTGTTCGATACATATTTACGATGAGACAAAGAACTGCATCGTTATACATTACTGGAGCAACAATCACTTTTAAATGCAAATAAGACTAATCATTTTTAATTATGCATTATTTATTGAATTAAATAGGAATTAAATTATTATAGGTTTTTCTCTTTCGTAAAGAGAACAACAGATTTAAATAATATAATTAGTTTCATTAATAAAGATTACATTCCGTGATAAGGGTCGTGAGCGTATTGTGGTCCTTCATAAGCGGGTCCAACATATTGCTGATCATATTGTGGATAATATGGTACCTGAAAATGTAAAATATGTGTTATATTTCAATTTTAGATTCATAAATATAATTAAGTAAAGAATAATTGCCAACATTAGTACATTAAAGGTAATTTTAACTAATAAGTAACAAAAGTTGATACACAGTAAATTACATCTCTTATTAAAATACTCTCAACTTTTGACATCAGAAAAAACTCGGTCATAATTTGCATACCCTTTATTGTGATAAAATGATATATGTAAGAACAATATAGTAGGAAATAAAATTGAGTCTACGTATATAACGATGGATACGAAAGTAAATATTTTCTCAGGTGGCTCGCGATCACGTCTGTGTAAACAAGTCGAAATATTACGCTAAAGTACCAAGTGTACATGTATTGAGGAAGTAAGTAATAATACGTGTGTAATAAAGTCTTCCCTTAATATATTTATCTTGACAGATTAATTTTACATTACAAGTTACCATTCATGTACTCATTATAAACCTCCATTGTGGTTGAAGCTGTTTCTTAAAGTGACTGAACTAGTTTTGTGTACAACACGAACGTTGAAGAATTTCTGAGAAGTTGAGGTGCTGAAGCGGAAAAGTCGTGCTTGTTTATAAAACGTTTATCTTAGATTTTTTGTTTCAAAATATTGTTTAGACTCGTGTTTTATTACGGCCTTAGTGTTCGGTGGTAGCCTTTACTGTGTTGTTTAATAGAGTAAAGAATAGTAATATCGTTAGCCTATAAATACCCCTCCGTTAGACTCTTTGGATTTTTTCTTCGCAGAAGAAAAGACAGACAAAAATTAAAATGTTTACCAAATAATAAAAAGCATATATGCCACTGAAATCCTTTAAATTGGCAAAGAAATGCATATTAAAGTCGTGTAAAGATATTTAAAGGGAACATCAATTCAAGCTAAAATTTAATATATTAGATACAACAATTGCCTTGATCGCGCGTTGAATTTATTAAAATAATTGTAGAATATTTTTCAAAGACAGCCCGAATGTTATGCAAGCAGACGGAACCACAAGTGAAGGTTTATATTTGAAATTTGAAAAATATACTTTAATATAAAATATATATTGTAAGTTTGTTCACGAAGTCTACGTACAGTCAATGTCAAATTCCATAAATAATACGTTAAACAGTTAAAGATACAAAATGTGCGATGGCATTGAAATGTTTTATAAATTACACCACATTTTAACTAAGTAGATTAACGACTCAATTTATATTTTAGTCGGGTACTTATTTTATAATATTATATAGCTGAGTTATTTATTCCCTATGCACAAAAGATTACTCAAATTTAATTGTTACATATATAATACCTGGTGAATATTTTGTAGAAAGATTTCTGTAATTCGTTTAATAGATCTATATCTTTACTGTATTCATATTATTAACATTATAATTGGCGAAGTCGTTACGGCATTATGTCATACACATGTCAATTATTAAATGTATACATTTTCTGTCGTTATGTTTAGATTAGGCGTTTAATTAATTACGGTTATAATATATCCGAATTGTGAATGTAGAATATACACAATGGTGTACTATTGTGACTGGTTTGATATTTTAGAATGAATTGTTGAATACCTGCTGATAATTATATGGTTTTTTCTTCTCAACCACATCTTTGTGCTTTTTTATTGGCTGCATGTGATTTTCTAATAGTTCCTTTAACTTAAGTTTGGTAGCCAACATGTTCGCAGCTAAGGCTTTATCGAACGCCTTGAGCTGTTTAATTTTTGCCTTAATCGCCCATAGACCGTCTTTCACTAAGTCTAGCTTCCCCAAAGGTAGATCGTCGTCTTCTTCGTAATTATTTTGGTTGTAAGCAGGAGTATCATAAGCTGCTCTGAACAAGAGTTGTTCATCCTCATCAAGCTCATTATAACGAAGGACGTGTCTTGTTGAAACTGGAAACATACAAAGTCGCTAAATAATAACAACGGTACCTATATATTGAAGTCACAACAATTATACTTGACAGTTTTATGTCGCTTGGTATTAATAAATAAATACTATATTTAAATTATACATACAAAATATCATTACTTGGCTTTGTGTAGAAACAATATAATGTAGTTATTTTTGTAGGTACATATATATGTATACAAATTTCCATATAAAGGTAATCATTGAATTAATGATATTACCCAAATATTATCATAAGCCTAAAAATATGTACACATATTATACGTTCACTGGTAAGAAAATATAGTCTCATGTTTATTTTCCTTGAACAAGTCAATATCGTTATAATAATACAGTACTAAATAATGGTAAAAATTCGTGGTGGTCGGTGGTTTAGATTGATGAAATATCGATTCGATGTACGCAGATTCCAGCAGCAAGATATACTCCTTGAAATTCGTGTATATAAACTACTATAAATAAAATATTAAGAGAAACCTTAACGGTTTAGTAACCTTCCTGCAGTACCACAATATATAGGAAATATTAAACCATGGATTTCTCAGGGTTTAACTTTGCCAATACGTCGTGAGCTGGTGTGGGCAATAACCTCGTGCCTTCCATCAGGAAGAGTCCTTTGCTTAGAAATGATACACAGATTTGATACACTTACATTGCAGTATAATTAATAATAACACGACCTTGTATATGTCCCACTACCGTGCAAAGACCTCCAGATAAAAGAAAAGTTGGGAAATACATCACGTGTATTATGTCACTGGCACAAATGACGACCCATTGGGATTATTATTATTTTTTACAACACGTAACCACGTCACAATTATATGTTACATGCGGCTTCCTTATTTAAAAATGTTTCAGATACAACATTCAATAAAATCTTTTGTTATTGGATGTAGATATGTTTAGGACGTGCGGTAAGGACATAATAAAATTCAATGTAATAGTTACTCAATTGTCTACATTTTTATTGATAAAATCGAAGAACACTTACCCGAAGGAAGTAATAAAATTATGCAAATTGTAAAGAAAATCATTTTAAACAAAAAAAATGCTACGCTCACTTAGTTTCTTGTGCAGACGGACGAAATGTCAAAGAGGTAAAAATATTTTAATATACCCACTGAATAGATAATTTTATGTTTCTGAACGACGACGTTTTAAAATATTGGCTTGATTATTTAATTAAAATAACTTTGCAATATTTTATGCATATTGAAGTTATAGATATATCATCACGCTAAGATCAATAGGAGCGGAGCAACAATAAAGAATTTTTTTAAATCGGGATTTTTTTTCCTTTTGAGAGCTTCCGCTGCGTGTTAGCCCAAAATAACTATTCCACGCGTACGAAATCGTGGACAGAAGCTATTAATTAATTATATTATTATTACAATATTATAAAGAGGTAAAGTTTGTGAGGTTGTAGGGGGTAATATCTGGGGAGTCGGAGATAAAATGGTCGAACGAAAACGTTTCTTACGAACGCTGCCTTACCGATGAGAGATATATTATTGAGTTCTAGATAAAAGTTGATAATGCCTATTTCCGCCCAACGAAGTGGGCACGGGTCAGCTAGCGTTTTATATTTAACAATATATAAGTGACGCTCAACATTGACTATTTGTAGTGACGAACGGAGGAATCAAAATATACGGAATGAATTATTTCAACATTACCATTATTCTTATAATATGTACTTCATACAAACAATTTTTGGAAAAATGTTTAACAAGTTTTTGAGTACTTAATAAGAGTTTCTTGGATCATAGAAGCCTTAAAAAAAGAAACATTTGTTTTCATGTTCTGTAAATCATATAACGAAAATTATCTATTCATTGGTAATCGGATTTGATTATAATAACAGAAAATCCTTTCAATATTATCGGTGATTATCGAGTACAAGCCAAGACACGGTAGGCTTGACGTACGAATTACTTAATATGGAGGTATATTCTGATGCTACTTCCATATCAATACAACGAAGTTTTACTAATTGTCGCACTAAAAATCAACCTGAAAAGTAATTCTGATAAAGACACAGAAAAATGTTCGTACCTATTTGTAATTTTACAACCATAGACAAAACTTCGTGGCGATTCACGCAGGTATGGGAGTAGCATTAGAACATGTAAATACAGAATGTATAAACTGGTATTAATTATACATGTAATTTAATGATGACTAAAATTAAGCGTTAACTGGTTTATATTTTTTATTGGATTTCTACTGCAAAATTGAAAATAAAAAAAAACAATTAGTTGAATCACATACATCTATATTTATTAAATAACTCGGAAATATAAACGTCTAATTATGTTGTGTATTTATGTGTAGCTATGAATTAAATACCTATTGAATATATTATACCTTACAGTTTTTGTATTACATTTTTTAAAATTGATCAAGAATAACGGGTTTTAACACTAAGTCTATAAGAAGTTTACAGAAAATACTTAAAATAATTCTCCAAATTATTTCATCATTAGTTAGCTACACAAACAGATGTCCCTAACAGTCATAGATGACGTATGTCGTGATTGCGGTACACATTTGCCTGCCTACTGTTCATGCTCAAATGGCAGTTAGATGGACAATTATGAACTTTAACTGTGCGTTTAGAAATAGATGTATCTGGTAGATAGTGCGCGAGTTAATTGTACAAATATAAATTTTAATGATCGTTAATTGTAATACATTGTTCTGAACAAGTTGTATATAAGTGTATAAGTCTTTGTCATATTTATATAATTTCTTGAAATTATAACTGATACCAGAGATTATGCAAAGCCACAGGTAAATTTGAGATGCGTTCTGTCAGGTAAATGTGTGCGTGTATTGCTAACTTTAAAAATAACATAACATAAATGTAACAAAGTCACCATTTCTAACGAAAAAAAGTACATAACATTAATACTGACACATTACAACTATTTAACTATAGGAAATAAGCTTTGAAACTATTGATCTGAATTTTAAACATTCATTGACAGAATACTATGCCCAGGCTAATGGTTATAGGTTATGTTGTATTGTAATTTAGTTATATATTGTAACCAACAACCGTCCACGCTAAATTACGGTCTAATCGCGAGTAATTGTAAAATAAATAGAAATTACATTTTGTACCCATTTTTTCGATTGAACGGTGTCAGAATTTTTCGGCGTCAAATATATGTACATTTGTTTTTATATATCGAGGAAGTCATAGGACATTATTAGTGCTTTGTAATTTGTAGATATCATTGGGTCATATATTCGTAAAAAGCGTATGGGAACTCTTTTTATTGAGTTTATACGCTATTGTAAAAAGCCCAGTTTCGCTATATTCTAAGATTTTCCAGGAAAACCTAAGATATACCAACTCGTAATGGTAAATGCCCGAACCGTTTGATCATCGTTAATTACGAACTTTTACTACCATTCACTTGGTAAATCTTAGTAGGATTTACCGTATTCCTATGTTCGAAATTAAAATTGAAATGAAAATGAAGATACGAGCTGGTCTCTGTGCCGGAATGTGATAGCTAATTATAATAATATAAATTCTTATATTTAACAACATATCTCTGTAAATCCTTATAATTACTGGTAAAATTAAAATGAATTAATATACCGGATTTTACAGTAATATATATACATACATATTGTAAGTTTGTAGGTATTATTAAATTAGATACTAACACATAGTAACCGTAATAAAACCTTATTAAAATATTGGAGGTCGTTAGCTTTCTAATATTAACATGATGATCTTGTTTATACTCTTGAATATTTGAATTGGATTAAAACATAGGTATTAATGCATCGTTGCCGTATTACCGACTGCTTTACATATATGGCTAGTGCTTACCAGCAATATTTATTGTTCAAGTAACAACGTATATAATAACCTTAGATTCTAAAGAAGTGCTACATATTTTAATTACAAACTTATCTAAAGTAAAATAAAAAAAGGAACGGAAGACTATTTGCTTTTCGTGAGATCTACACTTTTATTAATGTGTGACATATGATATTACACTATGTTACTCTACTACAAGAAATATTAGCAAATTATTATTATATTACGTTTTATGAATTACAGCGGTTTTGTTATTTTATAACAGTTGTTATAAACTGTTGTCAATTATTATACTTTCTATTTTGTATCGTTATGGAATGTGTTACAATGATAGTTACAATACCCGGCTTTCAATTTGGCAGGCCTGAGAGAATATCGAGATAATCTACTATGTTCGGTTTCGTATAGCGTTATCTTTGTCTATCGCATTCGCATCGTAGGTGGTAGAGCCACGCTGAAGCTATTATTGGTTTCAGTATGAATGGGTCAGCTCGCTCGGGGTAGTACCACCCTCTCACAGAAAAGCGACGTGAAGTAACAGTGCACTGTTGCGTTTCGTTCGGTCAGTGAGAACGCTGGATACCCACCTCCCCGCCCACTCTACCCTCCCCCACTTCCCCTTCCCCCTCCCCCAAACACAGGATAGCAACGCACTTGCGACTCTTTTGGTGTTGCTAGTGTCTATGGACGGCGGTGATCACTTACCATCACGTGACCCACCTGTTCGTTTGCCCCCTATAATACATTTAAAAAAAATATCTGAGCTGTGCGATAGACAGAGAGAGAGCTTTACAAAACAGAAGTCGATTCTAACCGGACGTCTCACTCTTCTCCTCGACGTGCTAAATCTAATACCGGGTTCTGTAAATAAATATACGTTAATTATATCGTGACTTTTAAATGCCAGGAACGTGAAGTGCTCTTTCACACTTCTTGATTATTGCATAATGTATGTTCATAATCAAGAGCAGAATAATGATTTCTTCATTAACGTATCCATTATATATGAATAGTACATTGTATTCTTAATTCTTGTAATAAATATCACCTCTTGTTATGTTTGTCTTAATAACAATTTTACCAAATATGTTATATACGTTTAGTCTAATATATATGTTATAGGTACACTATGAATATTATGCACGTTGTTAAAGTTTTATATTATGCACTATTAAAATCTAGTGCGTCTCCGTGACTGTCACAAGGCAGTGCGATTTTTATACAAGTCATCCTCGAGATCAAAGGCAGGGTCGGCATACCCGGAGTCGTCGTAACGAAGAGACCTGTAAATATAGAATATAGTTGAATATGAATACAGTTGAATATAAATACAGTTGTATATGAATACAGTTGAATATAAATACAGTTGAATATGAATACAACTTGAGGAAAAATTCACAATTTTAGATTTCTGTAATAATATTTTAACTTTCTTTTGTATTAAATTCTTGACTATATAACGCGCAATTGCGAATTTATGGTTATAAGAGTATTCAGTCCAGCCAAAAAGACCGACGAGCACTGTAGTTGCTGATCCATTAATTATTGATTACGTATCCTTAGCTATAACATTACCAAGGAGATTTAACACGTCTGGGGGAAGAATCAAGCATTTGACGAACATAATTGTAAAATATTAGCTTGTTAATTTCAGTCTAATAAGTGCTAGAAAGATGCCTCTTGTTATTAGTATGAGTAATTCAGTACACATACAGATTCTTGGACAAAATAGCATAGAATGTTATTACAATTAATTAGTTGTATGCCATCTGCTTAACACGATTTATGAAATCGTGCTTTACATTTTTTATAATTTGTAACACTACAAGTAATCTAAGTAGCAATGTAATTATTGCACGATTTCGAAATTATGTAAAACTACTTGCGAATGGTTATAGTAATGGACGTAAGTGGTAATAGTACAACATATATTTTACATTTATCAAACATTAGAATCTTAAAGAATTAATAATCTACGAAAGAGAAGTTATATACAGAATGTACAAAATACATGATACCGATCAGGAGTTCTAGTCCTGCATCTAGAAGGTGGCGGTGATCTTGAGGAGGCGCGGAGTAGCGCGGGGTCATCGTATCGCCGGGACACCACGGTAAAGTCATGATGTGCATCGATAAGTTTCTGCAGCCGGGAAACCATCTCGAAGTCGGACACCGAAGCCGGTACCAGAATACCGAGGAGTTTAGCAATCGAATTCCTAGATCACATAGAAAAATGTACCAGTTGCAAAAGATATAACAGCCATGAACTTTCGCTGTAGGCATAACGTCGTCTGCGGAATTACAATGCACTTTCGAAAGATTAGTAAACTACTACACTTGATATGTCGTGTACCGAAATATTTATTCCGTGGAATCTGATATTTTTATAAAAATACATTCTTAAATTACCTAAAGCTTTGCAATTGAGCTTCTCTTCTTTGACACTCGGCTAGTGCTTCCTTAGTCCTAGCTAGATCGTCCTTTAGCATAGTGATCTGATGTTCGGTAGTTGTACGTTCTTGTTCGTAGGTTTCGCCTGTGTTTCGGACTTGATCCTTCAGTAAAGAGACCTTGCGATTGTAACGTGCTCTGAGTAATTCTGCTTCATCTAGTTTCTTTTGTAGTTCTTCAATCCTACGCGCCTTCTCCAATGTCGTTATCTAATGTTAGAGCCATTATTAACTTATGAAACCTAAGCTTTTATAAGTAATTATTTCTTGAAACAAGCTTAGTTTATAGTTATGAATAAATGCGATCACGATTCTATCCAGTTAATAGATTTAACCTTGTTTGTATAAATGGTTAATCCAGTAATACGTTTTTTTACGTCGATGGAAGATTATAGAGTGGATATATGTTAAACATTTTTTGTATTAACATTAGGCGTTAGTCTTCTTATCCTTTATAAAGATTTTTTTATTCGAACTGACAACTCTATTCGGCTAAGGGGCCTTCACAGCTTCACCGGACTAAAGCCCTTTATAAAGACAATAAACGACTATATTCTGTTAGTGTTATCGAAACTTTTATACAATTTACTATATATAGCCGTAGTATTAAAGCAAGCAAATAGGTATGCATTCATATATACTTATAGATAATTATTATTATTTACTATGCGAACTTTCTGCACACTAGTGAGTTTTGTTAGTTTGTTTCACAATGCAGAATTTTTTGTATATAATCAATACCGTTACAATTATTTCAAATACATGCTATTTTAACCAATTTGTTTATTATATGTCGTACACAGATACGTTTCTAATATTCACCGTTTTATAGCGTATCTTGAAAATAATGTCATAGTAGTGATAAGGCTAGGATGGGTGGCTAACACGTTTGAGACAAAAATCCAAAGTTATCTAGTAGCAAAACTGAACTAGAAGTGGGGTGGACACGTAACCCGTAAACACGAATGGTGTAAAATGGTTGTTATCCATTCAAAGAGATTTCCAGAAAATGTGGAGAGAAACGTTCTACAGGAAAATCACAAATGCGTTGGTGAGATAACAAGAGCAACGGAATCAAAGTGCATACAATTGACACAAAATAGAGATGAATGGGGGATTAAGAGGATCTCCCTTAATGTTAAAACTCCCTTAAAACAGCGTAATGTTAGGGATTGTCTAAATGGAGAGAAATAACGTGTACCTTATAATCAGCTGCGTCTGCAAGTTGCGCGTTTAGGTCACGAACTTGTGCTCGTGCATCACTCAACTGTACGGTTAGCTTGTCGCATTGTCGTGATAGTTTCTTACTGCGCGACATGGCTTCGTCGCGCTCCGCCTGCAGTACTGCTCGCACGCGACAACTCTCTTCCTTTCATATATATAAAGACAATGCTCAAAACATCGATAGAACCTAACAGTAACTTTATTTATTTATTCTGGCTCAACAACAGAAAATTACACAAAATGCCTATTAATAAGAAATAACAAAACTAAATTTTTCTTCCTATTAATGTTGGGCACAATATTTTACAAAATTATAGAAATAATTAAAAAATAACGAAAAAAAACATTATGATGATTACTAAATACAAAACAATTGAGTACTGTCACCATTGAAATCCTTGCTTGTGTTTCCGTAAAATATATCCAAATCCCTTGCGTTACTACGTATGCTCTGTAAATTTTGTATAATTGATTATAGTAAGAGACATTATTTGAGCAATGTGGAACTTGGAAGATATTTTGATATCGGCTGACTCTTGTGATTATTGAATTATACTAGTGCAATTGAATAAATACAGTTATATTTAAAACGGTAACAGCGTTCATGGAAATAGTAAACAAAGCTAACAAAACGTTTTTGAAGTAAAACTTCTTATAGGTTTTGAAATTCTGATCCGCAGACTTTTTGTGTGACGAAAAGCTGTGGCGATAAACGCTGTGTCGGGTAATGTGGATACAGTGTCTCGATTACCTTCGGGTATTCGAAACCAGTGAGACATACGCTCTTCTCACGTTCTTTTTGAAAGTTCCACTGTTACCGCGTGTAAACTACACACATTTTATTTATTTGTTCTATTAAACTAACTTGTATGCTTAGTTTTCGACGAAGTAAATCCAAATGTAAATCTTTTCTTTGTAGTTGCTCACGGAGAATTCTTATTCTTCTTTGTAATTGATAAACTACGGCAGTCTGTAATTAAAAATAATATATAAAAATATACACTCTTTTATTAGTCTAAGAATAATAGTGCATAAAATTATATACTATGGTATTGTCTAAAACAAATGTAAATAGTGAATATCGAAATACATGATACTATTTCATTATATAGTTTTATTGTTTAGCGTGATTGCATTTTACGCATTGTTACATCTAATTACAATTAAGTACCTAATAATAACAGTAATACTACTTATTAGGTGACGAGATGGTTGGAAATGAATCACGGGTTATTACAGAAGCGAAATTAAATTGAGGTCTAATTTTGCGGTCACTCTAAACTCTAAATACGGTAATTTGGTAATGATAAAATGGCATGCTAATTTGGAATAGGTATTTCATAACTTAAAATCTTACTTCTTTAAGGTAAGGCAAATCATGGAAAGATCTTTCTCTGCGCAGACGCGGAAGAGTACCATAATATCCGTAATATAGCAGCTACATAAAACACACAATTATGTAAAGTCATCACAACAAAAATATAATATACATTACATATAACAAGATACAAAAGTTTTGGTGTTCAGAAATATCATTTCAAATAATATATCTTTAAAAATTATGTGTAAAAACAAAGAAAAAATACATGTATGTAGCTAAGTGTAGTTGACATTTAAATCGACTGGTGTATGTACAAGTTTTTATTTGATATAATTTACATAATAGCGTGTTCCCCTGTCCCCGTACTCTGAAGTCTGTACATTGATAAGAATAAATTTATGAAGGTTATTAGTTTCTACACACGACTTTGCACGCGTTACTGTAGATCTCTCGGGAGCAGTACTGTTATTGGATGAAACGTAACCCACGTTATCCTTACAATGTGTACTTATACAACATTTCATGATGATCAGTTCAGTATTTAGAGCGTAACAAACAAACTTATATTTACATTAATAACAATGGATATCTCAATAATAGTCAAATGCTGGCGTATGTTAATAATTTACACTATTTTGTACACATTTAATCCGGAAAACGCTAGCGTTAGTTAGAAATTCCCAACTATAATCCATAAAGCGCTGGCGTTGTTTAGAAATTCCCAACTATAATCCAGAAAGCGCTGGCGTTGGTTAGAAATTCCCAACTATAATCCAGAAAGCGCTAGCATTGGTTAGAAATTCCCAACTATAATCCAGAAAGGGCTGGCGTTGGTTAGAAATTCCCAACTATAATCCAGAAAGCGCTAGCATTGGTTAGAAATTCCCAACTATAATCCAGAAAGCGCTGGCGTTGGTTAGAAATTCCCAACTATAATCCAGAAAGCGCCAGCATTGGTTAGAAATTCCCAACTATAATCCAGAAAGCGCTGGCGTTGGTTAGAAATTCCCAACTATCTTAATTCGTAACTGATACGTACCTATTATAAATGCGAATGTGAGTTTATTTCTTTGTTAAGTTTTCACACCTTAACTATTCAACCCATCATAGTGAAATTTTCCATACACTTTATCAGTGGCACAGAAAGGAACATAGGATTCCTTTCATCTAGAATAGAATACTATTCCCGAGAGACAGGAAAAACTATATTAACAAGAGCGAAACTGTGGGCAAAAGCTGGTATTTAAAAAAAGATGTGGTAAGGTTGTAGAGGTCTGTAATAACAGTCCAAATAAAACTGCATTCGTCTTTGTTAGTTTCGACTAAAGTATTTTAATGTAACAAGAATAGTATTATATATAGGTATGTACGTACAGTAAGCGCATTTCTTGCGGTATGTAGAGGCGTTTACTTACAACCTACAGCTGACTGACCTTGTCAACAATTTTATCGCTCTCGAGCCTCGCCAACTGTTCTGCTCGGTGTATAATTGATTCAGTATGCAATTCTATTCCGACATCCTGGGTCAACTCATCCATATTTAGCGTTCTGCTTAGACGCTCGAGGAATGCCACGAACTGTGTAATAAAAACATTCTAAGTAACGTAAAATTCGATTATCAAGACCCCATCTTTATTATCTTTGAATAATTCAATATCATCTTTAGGTAGATTTAGATATATAGGTATACTCGTATTATTTCACTCGTTTAAATATAGTTAGTACAAAATACTATCTATTGTTAATAATACCCATAGTACAATAGTATTTTTTTTAAGTTTTTTTTTCTCGAACTGGCTACGCTATTGACCTAACAAGGTCTTAACAGCTTCACCGGACTACTTTTTTTTAAAGGTTTTATACTAATTCTATAGTACAATCTATTGATGTTTTTATTGTAACATGACTTTCTTTTACTGTTAAGTAAGCAAGTAATTGTTCAATAAATTAACAATTTCATTAAAAGGGCTTTTAAGATATTGTATAAACCGCGCTAGGAACTCATCAAGTATTATGATCCTGTTGAAATAATGACTTCAGACATATGGACAATGGTTACCTATTTTCGTGCACGTTCACTACGTACTTAAACATAATAATTACATTACTACTATCAGTCTGTAAACGTCCCACTACTGGGTAACAAATGCCACATGTATATGATTATATATGTTATGGTGATCATAACAGTGATCGACGTATTGGCAGTTTTAAATTTGAAAAAATATAGTACTGTGTCTTTCCATGACAATGTACGTCTACCTATATAAATTAAAATGAAATTTCTAAACTACGTAGGCTTCTTCACTTCTCAACCTATTTATTTATTTATAGACACTAATAAAACTCAAGCGTATCTTCAAGATGGCTGAATCAATTTTGACGGGACTTATATTGGTCCCGTATTTGGTGGTTAGTTGAATATATTAAGGAAATACATTATTAGGCTTTTTCATAAGATTTGAAGTTTCATGAGACGTTATTTAATATTATAGTTTTCTACTTACGCGCTTAAAAACAGAAATAACGAACAAAATATTATATTATTCTATTCACTAAAAGTTTTTTTTTAAATACACGTATGAGTGTGAAGCAATTATTGCCTATAATTTTTTTTAAATATAATATAGGTCTTTTAATTATCAAGCTTATTCATTTTATACATTTTCGTTTTAAGAAAATTCGTGTCTACTTCTCGCCGTAACTATAATACAGAAAAATTTTAATAGTAATAAATATGTAATAATTAATCTTAACAGGTATAAAATACAATTCATCGTAAAATACCTAGTTATTTCCCTTGGTAAGATATTTTTTCGTTTTTTGAATAAAAAAAAATGTAAGATGATTGATTCCTCGAGGCGCCACACGTAAATGTCACGGCTAGGATATATATAGGTACCTATCTCCAGAAAATAATTGATCTGACTATTTATGTATTTCGAGAGAAACTCTTATAATTTTTTTTCTCATAATGTGTTAAATGTTCTGAACCATATTTTGTAAAGTGTAAAACAAGTGCTTTAACGTTATTAGAAAAACGTAGGTATATCGTTAAAAATCGTTCGATACTAATATGAATGTCACAACGTATGCACGTTTAACACAATATATTATATGTAACACGTGGAGTAGGTACCTAATTTTACTTTTGCGGACTTTATACTTACATTCGCTTTATCTTTTCGAAGGTTGTCTCTAGATAATTCTGTAGCATTAAGCTCTGATTCTAACTTATGCACTTTACTTTCTAGTATGTTCCTTTCATCTTCTAGAATTCGCATACGGCTAGTGACTTGGTCATGTAAATGTGCTGTTCTGCCTAGTTGTTGAGATTCCATATTCAACTTGTCACGCAACGCATCTATTTGCTTAAATGTAAAGAAGATTTGTTGAATAAATGCAGTTTGATGAATATTGACTTTAATTTCAAGGCTTATTATAAAAATCGACCCTCAAAATTAACAGTAAGAGACAATAATATTTACTAACGACAGACTTATCTTTATTTTCACTTAAAATTTCTCGTATTCTATCCTTTATTGTACTCTCATGTGCTTCAACAAATCGTGTTGGTAAACTGAGAAGAATAGCGATAGATTCCATGGTATTACGGAATTCTGATTGAAGCCTTTGATACTTCTCATCTCGATGCCGTATATCCTCTAAAAATATTTTAAAGTAGATTAAATCTGTATCTATACTAATAATAGGTCGTTACCTATGAAATTGCCGTTCTGCAGTACTGGCCATTTCAAATCAAAATAATTTTTGTTTGGCTAAGAATTCTAATTTCAAATTAATTTTATTTTAAAAACATGGAATTCTTTTTCCGAAAGTAGTCATTTCTTTGTTGATTAGTGTTACATTTTCATCGCATTTCAATCTTTTTTGTCATCATGGATACGTTAAAAATTCGAGTAATTATGGAATATGAGTACCGTCGTGGCAGCAACGCGGCACAAGCGGCACGCAACATCAACGACGTTTACGGAGCTAACACTACAAACCAACGCACCACCTGTTATTGGTTTGCTCGCTTCCGTTCTGGGAATTTCGACCTGAAAAATGAACCTCGCGGTCGTCCGAAGACTTTGGTCGACAATGACGAATTAAAGGCGATTGTGGAAGCTGATGATACACAATCTACGGCTGAATTAGCAGAGGCTTTCAACGTTAGCGTCAAAACAATATTGGTCCATTTGCGTCAAATTGGCAAGGTAAAAAAGCTTGACAAATGGGTGCCCCACGAACTCAATGATCGCCAGCACGAAGTACGCGTCGAGACGTGCCTTGCACTGCTCAACAGACACACAAATGAAGGAATTTTGAACCGCATTGTTACCTGCGATGAAAAATGGATTCTGTTTGATAACCGCAAGCGCTCAGCAAATTAGTTGGATCCTGGTTCAGCACCTAAACAATGCCCTAAACGAAAACTTACCCCTAGAAATGTGATGGTCACTGTTTGGTGGTCTAGCGCAGGTGTGATTCATCACAGCTTCTAACCAAACGGGGTGAGCATTACTGCAGATGTGTACTGTGAAGAACTGAACACAATGATGGAGAAGCTGGCACATCTCCAACCAGCATTGGTCAATCGCTCGTCTCCGCTGCTCCTGCACGACAACGCGCGGCCTCATACTGCATAGCAGACGGTCTCCAAGTTGCAAGAACTGGGGTTGGAAGTTCTCCGTCATCCGCCCTACTCACTAGACCTTGCGCCTACAGACTACTACTTTTTCCAGAATTTGGATAACTCCTTGGCGGGAAAAAAATTCAATATCCGAGAGGCAGTACAAAATGCTTTTGAAGAATTTGTTGCCTCTCCCGTCCAGCTGATTTCTTTAAGAAGGGCATCAATAAACTGCCATTTCGTTGGCAAAGATGCATTGATTGCATGGGTGATTACTTCGATTAATACAAATAAAAAATACATGAAAAAAATTCGTTTAAATTTTTTCATACAAAACGGCAATTTCATAGGTAAAGACCTAATATTATAAAACTGGAGGGTTTGTTTTTTTCAACGCACTAATCTCAGGTACCACTGGTCCGATTTGAAAAATTCTTTCAGTGTTAGATAGCTCATTTGTCAAGGAAGACTATGTGCTATATATCATCACGCTCAGATCAATAGGAGCGGAGCACCGATGAAGAATATTTCAAAATCGGGTATATTTTTCTTTCGAGAGCTTTCGCTACGTGTTAGCGTTAGCCTAAAGTAATTATTTCACGCGGACGAAGGCGCGGACAGAAGATAGTTTGAAATAATTTTAGTATGTTAAATTTACCTTTAAGCTGTATTATCATAGATTCGTTTTGGTTAACATTATCTGTCACAACGTTTAAATTTTTACTACAGTTTGTCAGTTTTTCCCTAGCCTCGTGTAATTCTCGTTCTATCACTCGATTCTGAACAGCTAACGATTCTTTTTCTTGTTTAAGACGTTCACTATCTAGAAGTTGCGATGAGAGCTGTCTTTGCAATATGTCTTTGTCATTATTAGACCGCTCCAAAGCATCCCTGCAACTACGTAAATCTTGTTCAATTGTTGATAAATTTTCCGTGGTATTCATACATTTGTTTTTCAATCTTGTGATTTCTTGAACTAATTCAGCTGCTTTAATAATGAGGCTTTCCGGTGAGTGAGAGTGGGTAGAATCGCAGAAATCAGCGTCTAAGGCAGCGGATAATCTTCGAACCAAATCATGGAATTGGCAACGTGCATTCTCTTTTTGTTGTTCTTCGTTATGGCATTCTAACTCTAAAGATCGCATTTTCTTTTCCATGTCCTTTATTTTTTCTTCACAATAGCGATTATCTCTTTGTAACGTTTGCACAGTGAGATCGCTTCTTCCTTGTGCTGTTTGAAGATTACGATTTACTTCTTCGAGATCTTGAATTTTCTTTTTAAGAGATGAAATAATAGCATTCTGTCTAGCATTTTGTTCGCGTAGGTGGTCAATTTCCACTTGCTGCTCTAATATTCTTTGATCTCGTGAAAGCATTTGATTTTTTAATTCGCTGGCCTGAAAAAATCTTGTCGTAAAAATGGATTTAAATTGTTAATTGCATTACGTTTTATATTGTAAGGACTTACTTCGGACACTAGTTTATCTCTTTTGTACTGAAGAGCAGCGAGGTCACTTCGCAGCGAAGTGATTATATCATTTCCCGAATCTGTTTCCATCTGTACATATAAGGAAAAGTATTCATTTCACCAATATTCAAAATAATAAATGTTTGATTGAACGTTATGTGCAACTTACAAAATGTATTTTTTTTTAGTTTTTAGTAGGACAGTATTACCCGACGGTTAAAAGACTACTGATGTCAAACTAAGTACTTACTTACCTATTACTTGTTTGAAAGATAGCGTGCTACAAGTCGCTATTTCAGGCTTACCCATCAGGAGTCACGATATTTTACTGTGTACGTTCATTGGCATAAGAATTTACATTAATCAATACAAAACCCGGACGATATAATTTATAAATTTTCGTCGTGATGGGTAATATCAATGCTGTTGCCAACTACATCAAGAAGTTTGTGTTTGCTATGGGGTTTCAAGTAATTTATACTTGCACAACTTTGTATCGTATTAATGAGAATCGCAGGTTTCATAAATTGTACTTAAGTTATATTCAACGAGGGTTACATTTCAGGGATAGAACCGTACATGGTACGAAACGTTGCACGCAATCGCGTTTAATGTATGTAATCAGACGTTTTCGTTTTTGATCCAATAAACAGAAACGGATTTATCTCTAGTTGTAAAGTATATTTGAAACGTAACTTTATTATTGCTGTGTGAGGCAGAGTTTTATATACACCTGCTATAGATACGTCTGCCAGGTTTTTTCATGACTTTGCACGGTCCCGCATGTAGGTATACTACTATGTGTTTTAAAAATAACAATATGTATTGATAAAGTTTTTTTGGATTATATTGATTTATACTAAACAGAACCAGTGCCTTATTAAATTAAGAAACATAGTAAGTAGTGTCATAAAAGCTTTGTTAGTATTTATTTAGCTATCATCGGCTTGACATAAAAAAGATTTCATAGAGAACATATCCTAACAGCATCCAATGTGACTTAGTATTTGCTGTTTAGTCCGGTGAAACTATGAAGGCACATCAGATCAATTAAGTCAATTCTAGGTCCGTTCCCTCACCGTCGAGCCCTTGAGTACGCTGCTCGTGCGAATACAGTGACACAAAATCTTACATGACTGCAACCACATTACACATATTACCTCCACACACGTGCACGCATACATGCTTACATATGAAAGTGGAAGGGTTTTATTATTTTTCCTTATCGAATTAAATCAGTTCAGAAAAAAATAACGGACACGAAATACATATAAGAGTTACTGAGGTATGTATGCTTGGTACACATATAAATTTCAATGACTCATATAAGTATGAATAAGTAGCTTGGCTTAAGTTAGCTCAGTTAGGTCGCGAATTGCATTAACTAGGCAACAGCCCAAGCCGAGGTGTGCCGCGCACCCTTGAGCCAGTTGTCAAATTAAAAATCGGCTGAGTGCCTTAAGCGCTCGCCTTAGTAGTCCGGTGAAGCTGTTAAAGGCTTCCCAGGTCAATAACCTAGTCAGTTCGAGAAAAAAAATATTTTCAATTCTAAAAAAACTAGTATTTAATTGTATAAATTCAAGCTACTGTGTAATAAATAACACTTCATATTGATAGGTATGTAATATTTGGCTACATTAAGCCTTAAACCTACATTAATAATTATTTAAGCATACGGTAATAAAATAGAGTCCTAAGAGGATACTAATTCTCATTTTTATATCTTAAGGAGATATCATAAAATATGTATCACCTACAAAAATATAAATAACAAGTACTTATTTTAAAAGCCGTAATAGTTGGTACATTTTTAATTAAAAAAATCAGAACTTACCTTCAGTTCTGATATTTATTTCAAACTAAAAATTGTAACATGAACGAAAGTTGATGTCCATATTACCCATGTCTATTACTAACATGCAATATTTACCCTAAACAGAAGTAATAACAGTCATGTATATCTATTCTATCTATCTAACAAATTTGCCTTGGCAGCTTGCTCATCCTGGGTCTACCAACGAAGAAAATGAAACCAAATCTTCTATTTACAGTATGACCATTGTAATAAAATAAAATGGTAACTAAACGTAGGTATGTCAATATTCTTTTAGATGTTCCTACTGTATTCTATCTCGCTCAATCACTCGCTTTATATATGGTTTTTTTTCAATTTTTACATTTTCCCGTACCATTTTTCAAACATTTTCTGTCATATGACCGTTATCCTGGCAGTTACAAATACAAAAAAAGAATTAGTTAAATAAGTGCATTCGTTCGGAAGTGATTCTCTTACATATAGTCGGTGAATATCTTCATTCATATAATAAATAGACAAATTACACAGATTGCGTCAACTATGGTCTGTTTGATGTTAAATGATTACTCGGATCATATAGTTTAAGCTACAACAATTTTTTGTAATTTTATTTACTAACTAGCTGCACCCGCAACTCCGCACGCGTTTTTTACAATTGTATTAAAGAAATATAAAATTGTGAGACCATGTACAATTATAGAAATGCTCTTCAAGAACAATTGTAAGTACGACACGCACGCCACCTACAGTGACATGTAACGTATACATTAGATATATAAATACTAACAGTGTGTCAAATGAGGTTTATCATAAGCAACATATTTGGAACTTTAACCCACCATGTAACTACCTCAGTGCTCACTTACACTTTATAAGGAACTAATGAAACAATGACTTAAAGATGTTATTATGATGATATAATATGCCCATATTGTCATTGCAACACGTTCATGGTCTTTTTATCTTATCTTTTTAGAAAGACCCCTTCTATATTCAAATTTCCTATTAATAATTATAATGTTGAATTGTATACAATTAATGAGCTGACGTCTTGAAATCTTGCAGAAATATAAATCAAGATATAAAACTTTATATCTATCTAAGCAGTTTTTAATATTCGACAATTTAAATAGTCCTCAATGACTTGGATACAATATTCTTATATGTTACTATGGTTCCTGAGTTATGTAGACGAAAGAGCGGTAAATAAAGCAAAATGACCGAAAAGACAATATAATTCAAATTACATACATAGATACAGATATATGAGTTTCAATTATATTTATTCTTGGAATCCAGCGCACATGTTTACAGTGAACAGCATATTTTTGCAAAATTTCACGCGGACGAAGTTGCGGGTAATAGCTAGTCTAAAATAGAATAATTTAAATTACTTCCTATAAGGTCAGCTATCTGCCAGTGAAAGTCACGTGAAAATTGGTCAAACCGTTTTGGACATAGCACTGCGGGCGAAGCCACGGTTAACAGCTAGTCTAAATTAAAATAGACTAAATGACTTTTTATAACGTCCGCTATCTGACGGTGAAAGTCCCGTAAAAAACGGTCGAACCGTTTTGGAGATAACGTTGCAGGGCGAAGCCACGGTTAATAGCTAGTATAAATTAAAATTGCCTAAATTACTTTTTATTAGATCAGCTATCTGTCAGTGAAAGTCTCGTGAAAATTGGTCAAACCGTTTTGGAGTTAGCACTGCGGGCAAAGCCACGGTTAATAGCTAGTATAAACTAAAATTTCTGGAATTACTCTTTAAAGGGTCAGCTATCTGGCAGTGAAAGTTTTGTAAAGATCAGTCCAACCGTTTTGGAGATTACGTTACAGGCGAAGCCACGGTTAACAGCCAGTATAAATTAAAATTGCATAAATTACTTTTTATAAGGTCAGCTATCTGCCAGTGAAAGTCCCGTGGAAATCGGTCCAACCGTTTTGAAGATAGCATTGCAGACGAAGCCGCGGTTAACAGCTAGTCTAATTTAAAGTAGCCTAAGTAACCCGCTGTAATTTATTCTATCTGCCAGTGAAATTCCCGTTAAAATCGCTCAAGCCGTTTCGGAGATTACCCGGAACAAACAGACAGACAGACAGACCGACAAAAATTTTAAAAATTGCATTTTTGTTATCAGTAGCGTGTATACTTTCACACCCAATCAGTCAAAAATTTTTATTTTGATATTACATACAGACACTTCATTTTTATTATATGTATAGATGATAAAGTAAAACTATGTCTTGCACTCCACACTACTTTCATTTCTACTCTTAGGCGACATTTTCTATACATCGAAAATAGTAATTCGTTACAAATTATTCATTGTATCATATTAAAACGATAATTAATTTACCTCTATCGGATTTTTGCTGCACAAAGCTTCGTAAACTTTCCAATTTTCTATTTCTTCTTGATCAGTCTTCCCTTCTTCCATGTTGTTTATTTCAACAACCTACTTAACTATTCCATAACAACCGGTTCTTTGAAGGAATAAACGACTCAGACTGTAGTGTCGAAGGCGAACACAACACACTATTGGGTTGCTATGAGACGTGGAGGTAAACATTAAAATCGATTTTATTGTTGTACTATAGAAAGGTTAATGGTTATTTTTATTTTCGCTTAATTAATAGCTGTACAATACATGATAAGTACAGTCCTCAATCAAGTACCGTGAATAATGCATTTCGCTATTTTATCTTAAAATACAATTACACTAGCAATTTTTATAGTTATTTTATTTTTTTAAATGACGGTTTGTGACGTGAAACATCTATAGGCGAGGGTAAACCTGATTGTTGGCGTGGTGAGACGTGGCGACGCAAAACACGAACTTTGCACTATTAACGAAATACTCAAAAACATTGGCAACCCTATCTGACAAACATAAGATTAAAATTATTTTGTCGGCTACTCGTTCTACTAGTATTACGCGGCAAGCGCCGATGACCTAGCGGCCTTTGATAAATGCCGCCAAACACATCGCGCCTGCGGTTAGTTGAATTTTTGTATTTATTATTAATATTTATGTAATAAAACAAATAAACAGTCATTATTTTATGGAACAAATTTGTAATGCTCTATCTTTTCATTATGTCATAGCTGATTCCTGTCGTAATCAATGTTATTTTATGCATATAACTTATACAAAATTTCGATCTTTCGCATCTGCCAGGCGTCCCGTGACGGCTCAATTTTTTTTCGTACAAACCCTCACACCCTTTTTAACCATTTTAGGAGTTGGATTTACTAAATCCTATAGCGCTCATATAGTGTAAAAGGAACCAGCATACAAATTCTTACGCCAGTAGTTTGAGCTCTGCGTTAATGTAATTTGTCTTATTACATTACACTATCGGACGATGAGGAAGAAAAATACCGTGAGGAAACCTGCATCTGAGAAATGTTCTCGGGGTTTTAAATCGTCAATACTTCGTAAGTTGGCGCTATGATTATGCCCATAACTTCCTTCAGGACGAGGTCTATGACCCTGCAGCGGTTCTCTAAAATGAATATATAATGAAATGAATAATAATGAATCCAAATTAAATACCTAGTTCCCATAAAAAATTACCGTGTGTTGTTATGACCTAGTGGTTATAAATGACAAGGAAAAGGACAAAAATGGCCTCAAACTTACAATCAGATGATAGTTGAAATAAAAGAAAATCCATCATAGAAAAGCTGTTTATTACAAAGTAATCAAAAACATATCAAGTATTTTTAGTACACATAAAAAAATACAATTTAACCTTCTTACAAAAACAGTTAAGAGTATTTTTAGTTATAATATAATAAAACTTTGTAATAGCGAACTTGGAATGAATCCTTAAAACTAAATAATCAAAATGCCGACAATGGCGACCATTGAGGTATATAAAGCTGCTGCTTCAATTGTAAAGCTAACAAATTATAAAGCAAATCAGATCGCAACGAACGCGTTTACATTATATCTAAAATACAAAAAAAAAAAGAAAAAAATATATAGGTGGGTGATACATTCAACCGTATACCGATTACAAGGACACTGAAAGGAACTGAGTTTACAATCAAAAGTATGGTTTAAAATCAACAAATAAGTATAAAGACTACAGGAATTTATTTAGTAATAAAAGAGATATGCAACAAATTAATACACTTTAATTGACACACGAATTTTACAAATAGATACGGATTTGGTTTTACAAGATGAAATACGAAAAAAGAATGATTTTAAAGACGCAATCAAACAATGGAGTTCAACAAACTTCTACATTAAGTCGTCTTCTAATCAGCGGACGGTATCATTCAAAAGTACAACAATTAATACAAATCACGTAAGTAACCCTAAGTTAAACAACCATTACTTAACCAACTAAAAAACATTAAAGTAAATGTAATATTAGTTGAGGTTTTATAAATCACATGAATCATATACTTACGACTAGGTAAACTTCAACATCGAAACTTAATCCTATCTTAATAATAATAGTACTGGGATAATATCTCCTACCAGTGGTCTCACTAATCTGGCACTTCCTGTTTTACTATACAATCCAAAAGTCCAAACATTCCAATAATCAGACACGCTCTGCATTTCAGAGTGCCGGATTAGTGAGATGACCTACCAATGATATTATAACTAAAAAGCTGTAGATACGTTACCTACATGATATTTTGTCAAAACAAATGGCACGATAACGCACACATACGTAAATTAATATTGTAACGCCTAATCTTAGATAAAATGCGGAAGTAAGATGGCATATTCTTAATATCGGTGGTGAAAAAGAAATAGTTATATGTTGCTTAGATCTATCTGCTCATCAAAAATATAGAAAAATCAAAACAGAGTGGACATTTTGTTTTCTTTCTTTGACATTATTTCTTTGCGTAATTATTTTTTGGTTTCGTAATATTTTATATTTGTATATTAATTCGTGGTGATAGTAATATGAATTATATGTGAATAGATAAACTATGAGTTTTGCTTGCATAGTTTGTGTAATATCTCATAACACAACAGGATGGTGTTTGCCATAGTTTTGAGACATTTTATGAGCTGATCAGTACACGCTTCCATTATCGCCAAACACGATACTGAGACCACGTCTGCTAGGTAGCCGAGTTTTAACAAGGTTATAACGTATATACAGCTTTTGATTTATAATATCGTTGGATTCTAGTATATTATCAGTACTTTTTAGAGGAAATATAGTGTCTCGTTTAAGGAATAGTGCGGTGAGTTGTGCAGACTGTTTGCCGCGAGGAAGGCGAGTTTGTGCGCGTACTGACACACGGCCGGCACGCGTACTTGCGCCGAACAGTTGAAATACATGTGGGTCAATTTGTACGTCAGACGCTGAACCTGCAAATTTTATTTATGCTACTATACAACAAAATGTTTCAAACTATGTAGTCCGGTGAAGCTGTTAAGGCTTTGCTAGACCAATAGCATAAGTTTAGAAAAAAAAAGTTTCAACTGATGATGGCTTAGTTGTTATTACTCCAATACATATATGTTCAAAATAAATAATTTGAAAGATCTCTTGTGAGATTAGAATGTGGAGAGATGTTCAGATAAATCTCACCAGGCAGGTTGGGAAGTCAAAAATCCTCAGAAAGGCTTCACGTAATTAATGGAAGACCATGATATTTAATTATTTTCCTATGTAGTTCAGTAACATGGTTAAATATTGAAAATTATTTGCTGAACACTATCTCTTGGCAATACTCAATTTTTAAAAAATTCTAAATAAACCTTGTATATCTAGAGATATTGTATTATACTATAAAAGGAAGTATACTCACACGATCGGGAGGCAGGCCTGTGGTGTCCTCGAGAACATTATAAGATGTGGGTGCAATGGTGCCTTCTCGGACATTTTGTGACACCAAGTAGAAGTCATATCTGAAAAAATTGTATTACCACCTGTTGAGTATAATTTTAATTATCGTCTCAGTTTCATTACTACACTAACTTTTGTTTGGGACTTGGTTAGCGTTAGTACAGATTATCCTTCGGTAACAACACTTTTTTTTTAAATTAAATGTACCCAGTGTCTTTTTTCGACCCCAGGAGAATGTGTATGCAAAATTTCAAACTCATTGGTCGAGTAGGTAAGATGTGAAAACGTAACAAGGAAATTAACTTACATTCGTATTTATGATACCTACTTCAATTTTATTCGACTAATTGACTCGTTACATTTCAAATTGATCTAAATCAAATTTTAATCATTTATACAATTTTTTTCTTTTTTAAGATTTCCAGTTTTTATACACTGAGATCTAAGTTCAAATTTTACCGTTCATAACAGTTTTTAGTTTCTTTTTACGATGATGATATTTTCATGTACAATATTTGAAGATCTTGAAAAATAACTTAAAATATTAGAAACGGATAAAATTTGTTTTAGTTTGTTGTGAAATGTAACGACTCGTATATACAGCGCGACTGGTTAGTTGCCAGCAATATTTTTACAGGATAATCAATAGTCGATTCTCGGTCTAAATCTATTAAAAACATAGGTGCTTAATATTTGACCTAATTATCTCGAGAAACGCAAAACTGATATACACTCAATATCAGGTGATTTACGCAAAAACAAATTCGTGTAATAAATACGGAAACGAATAAAACACTCTCTGCCGCCCAGTCCGGGCTGCGTCCCGCTTCCCTTTGTTCGACCATGCGGCATTCCCACGATAAGCAGTTACGTAATAATTAAATTTGAAAAGCGTCCCTTTAAAATTGTTCATTGAATCTAGGCGTGAATTTTTTTACGTTTAAGAGTATCGTTCGCATGCTTCTAAAAGTTTAACTAAACTTTAACTAAGGTTTTCTGTGTTGTTTATTAGTATTTGTTTTGATATTATTATTTTATATGTTAAATGTGACCATCAACTACCACAAGATTGCAGGTTGTTAACCTTTAAAGATTCACCTGGTAAAATGAGACTTACCTTTCGGGCAACGTAATAACATCATCAATAACAGTGCCAGGGCGAGGATTCTCTCCGGTCCGTCCGCGATCAAGGAACACTCGTGTGTTTATCCGCTTCGAAACAACTATGAACGCCAACTTATACTCGACACCTGCGTATACTTCGTTCAGTTTTTTCTTTATCTCCACAACCTACATAATTATAATAAAAACAATATCTACGTGAATCAAGTAGGTATATATTAACAAGTAATTTTTAATACAGATTCCTTTTTGATGTGAAACATCTATAGGCACGGGTAAACCTGATTTTGGTTTAGCGCGACTTGGTGACGCAAAACACGAACTTTGCACTATTAACGAAATAATCAAAAACATTTGCAAACCTATCTGTATAAACATAAGATTCAAATTGTTTTGTCGGCTACTCGTTATACTAGTGTTAAGCGGCGCGCACCCACGACCTAGCGCCCTTTGATTAACGCCGCCAAACACACCTGCGCCTAGTTGAATTTTTGTATTTAATAAAAATGAATATTTATGTAATAAAATAAGTAAACAATCATTACTTTATGGGACAAATTTGTAATGCTTTATCTTTTCATTATACCATAGCCGATTCCTGTCGTAATGGTCTTTTAGATATATAACGTATAGAAAATAATTTCGATGTTTCACATCCGCCAGGTGTTCCGTGACAGCTCAATTTTTTTATTATAGTGAGTAGCTGTTACCCGTCACTTCGACTACGTGGAATTTAGCAAAAAAAAATGTTAATCAGTGTAAATGTGGGCGTGTGATGCGCGCGATTTTGGACGCTGATCTTTAGTTTATTATATTTTCTTGGAACTCTAGTTTTCTAGAATAAATATAACCCAAGTTACTCATTATAATAGCGGCTATCTATCAACCAGTGAAAGTCCTGTCAAAATTGGTTCACTTGTTTCGGAGATTAGCCAGAAAAAACTGACAGACAGACAACAATTTTACTATGTGTTCCACATTGGTTTGTACAATTCCTTATCATCTGACCCTCGAATGATGCTAAGGAAGTGTAAAAAATTAATGTAAGTTATTGTTAAGTTTATTGTCATTGTTATATAGTTGTATGTTACTTAGGCGATATTGTGGCGAAGGCGACTAAGCCTTAATTAAAATTTAAAAAATGTTTTTTTGTTACAAGTACCGTTCATATACATTTAATAAAAGCTGTTATTTTGACATTACATATGCTTTAATCTTATTTATTTGTATTTATTAAATACAAGTACCAAGTAAGTAAGAATAATAGATATAGTTACCTCATGATTGTAGACATATGGCAATTGGCCGTCGCCGACACCGTCACGATAGATAAAGATTCTAGTAGGGAGATTTCCTGAAAAACATAACCACATTATAAAATTAGTATTAAATATATTCTTACATGTGAAAGTACAGTAGTCTCTCACTAGGCCGGCATTTCCGGGGTCGGATACGTACAATAATCCAGCACCTACGCAAACGCTTCCCTCATCCCTCCTTACTTTCGGAACGCTTGTTTTAGCAATATAACCTCCAAAAATTCTTTAGTTTTTCTATACAATCCAACACCCTCTGGATGTCGATAGTGCAGGATTAGTGAGACTCCACAGTATACATTTTTCTAATACTAACCATTCCTTTCACGGAACTTCTTGAGGGCACAGACCATATTGAAGCCCATATGGCCGCTGAGCTCCTCGCCCGAGGTGTGCGCGTTCACGGCGGAATAATACTGCGTGAGATTCTTGTCAAGCGTCGCGACGAACGCGCCGTAACTCTTCTCTTTGTAACGCGGGTCGTGGCACACGTCGTAACCGATCACGATCAGCGAGGGCAACGGTATCTCTACGGTCCACGGAGCTCCTCCCAACTGTAAACGAGGGAACGTTTAAAAAAAATTCATATACAGTCCTCGTTCAATCTCTTTAGTCTCCTCTGAAAATTGCCGTTACTTCTGACTATATACAACACCCACATATATACACAGATATGCCCAATAATCACAAACACTAGGAACTCACGATTAAATACAGTCGTTATTAATAATTAACCCGGAGTATGTGGCAGGATCTTGGAATATCATTTTGTGGGTTTCATATTATATTCATATTCTTGTGTTATTTGGCTCTATATTTTGTAATTTTGTTGATTTACGTAATATAGTTCGATTATTGCGCACAAGTGAAGTGGATGGGAAATAATGGTAGAGCATAGATTCTGACTTGCCATAAAAACCTCCCTGAAAGTTCTAGCCTCTTACCCACCGTCTTGTTAGAATAGTGAAATGATCGCAAGAAACTTGTAATATCATTACTCGACTGCCAGTATTACAATCTACTAGAAGATTGGTTGCAAAAAAAATTAAACCTCTACTAAACCTTTCCAAAGATTACTATAGTTTACGCTGGCGTCTGTGATAGTCACACGACTAGTAAAGATATCAACGTGAATTTTAATTTAGCCCGACTATGACATTTTAATTTAAAAGTTTTAATATAGTCAAGAGTTTAATACACAACAAAGTTAATGTATTATTATAGGAATTTAAAATTGACATCTTTTTATCCTGAAGCTGCCTCAATATTATACATACAAAATAATACATATTTATACTTAAATTTCTGTTCTGCACATCTGTGTTCATAATGGTCAAAAAGCTTGGTGGGGTCTGTGAAGTTTATTTTGAATATTAATCATCTCGAAATGGAACGATATTATATCAGATGTTATATCGCGTTCAAAAAGGGCGAATATGAAATTATTGAATGCACTTGCACATAAGTATTAATAACGAAGAAACTGTAAAACTTTTGGCTCATCAAATGAAGAATGACGACTACTTTTATATTTTGATTTTAATGATAAAATAAAATTCAAACACAAATAATTAAAAAAAGTAAGAGTAGAAACAGAAAGAACACCAAATAAACAACTTATGAACTTTATCCCACACCTTATTAAGACCAAAATACTACAAGTAAAACATATATTTTTAAAAGGATCAGTTGATATTATCTTAATACGTATTTAACGTTTTTGTAATAATACGGTAAGTTCCTAGGTGCTTAGATGGTAGGAGCCTCGCTGTAGCTATTACTAGTTACAGCATGAATGGGTCTGCTCGCCCGAGGTAGTACCACCCGACCCACAGAACACCGACGTGAAGTAGCAGTGCATGGATTGTTGCGTTTCGTTCGGTCAGTGAGAGTGCCGGAGGACCACTTACCATCGCCCCTCCCCTCTCTCCTTCCTCCACTATTTACTCATCACAGGCTGGCAACGCACTTGCGACTCTCCTGATGTTGCAAGTGTCTATGGACGGTGG
Source organism: Antheraea yamamai (assembly GCA_036509395.1). NCBI lineage: Eukaryota > Metazoa > Arthropoda > Insecta > Lepidoptera > Saturniidae > Antheraea > Antheraea yamamai. The sequence goes on along the minus strand of AP028435.1, from coordinate 12,524,189 downwards.
TGATCACTTAACATCACGTGACCCGCCTGTTCGTTTGCCTCCTATAATATAAAAAAAAATCTTAATAAAAATATCACGATATCTTCATTTAATATAAAGTTTTTATACACTACGATTTTTATAAGTACTATGTTTTCAGAAATGTTTGTTACCTTGCTACAAAGAATTTTTGTAAGCAAAGTATATATATACCTCTATTTTGCCTTCCGATTTTTGTTCCCCTGTACATAAAATATATTGTTAAGTTAATATACAATAAGTTGGTAAAAAATAAAGTAAATCTTACCTTACAGTTCATCTGAATGGCCACCTTAGTCGCAATAGACATTGCAGATTTACTTGTCATGTTTCGAGCGCAAACAACCTGTGTCGGCACCGCTCGGTCCACTGTGCACTTCTTTTTGATCGATTCATACCTGTTATAATTCAATACAATACAATCAGAATAATATGAGGAAACATAAACGAGTTTAATGTATACAGATTTACGAAAATTTACGTTTTAACAAAAAAAAAAAAAAACGACTATTGCTATACTTTTCCTACTTCATTTTGAAGAGTTCGCTTGCGTGTTTTCGAATAGTAAGGTTTAATGCTAATAACATTAAATAAAATGGGACCCACTTGAAAATATCCTCTTTCCAACAAAAAACGAATTTTCCAAATAGTTACAAAAAATCCTAACTAATATTATAAATGCGAAAATGCGCTTGTTTGTTATGATTTTACAACTTACATACTCAATCAATAACGTGAAATACACATTTCATCATATAATTATGTAGTGTTTTCGAGGGATAGGGGTCATTCAAGTATTACGTAAGCACTGATGGGGGTCCTTGATTTGTTTATTTTTGATGACATAGGGGTTGGCGTTTCTGGAGATGGTGATGACGTCAGTGATATTTATTTACTGAATTAGAACAGATTTGAATATACTTATATAAAGGGGTTACGTAATTATGGGGGGGAGGGTTAACAACATTGCTTACTTTTGCTGACAAGGGGAAGGTGGCACCCAGAAATTACAAAAATTCTGCTTATATAATACTTGAATGGCACCATAGATCGAATCTGCATTAACGCGAGCGAAGCTGGGAACAAAAGCTAATACAAAATAATTGAGTACCTCCTCTTGGAAGTCTGTTAAAAATAATATTGTTATGAAATTTGGTATATTTACCGGTCTGAAGAATTTCTCGCTAACACGCAAAGAATCATTGCTGGATTCTTCTTGGCGATGGTTGCTTCACACATATTACCATATTCACTGGCCGAATCCATACGTATAGTCACTAAAATTAAAGTTCAAAATTATAACATGAACTCAATTCCTAATTTAATTTATTAATAACAATGGAAAGGTATATTTCAAAGTAACTAAAAATATAGTGACTAATCATTATCATTACATAGTATAAAACAAAGTCTCCTACCGCGTCTGTCTGTCTGTCTGTTCGCGATAAACTCGAATACTACTGAACGGATTTTCAAGCGGTTTTCACCAGTGGATAAAGTGATTCATGAGGAACGTTTTGGTATATAATTTGTCAAGGATTTTTTTATAATCAGGGCGGGACAACGTCTGCTGGGCCCGTTAGTAAATAAATAAAAATTTAAATGACATACATATATGTGAAACTGAAGAAATAGTTTGTGAAAAAATACCATGAAATTATATGATTATTATGGAAGAAGCTAAAGGAAAATGTAACACACGTCACATGATATCAAGAAAAAGGTTATTGTTAGCACTTTGTGATAGTTATAGTTAATAGTTTGTAGAAAAACAAACCTGTAATTGTACACCAAACAAGAAAACAGATTACTTGTTTGTATATATGTATAATGCTTCTGTCCGTGTGTACATGAATGAACTGTTCCTAAACGGTTGGACAGATTTTGATAACATTTTTTATGAGTGTTCAGGTGGATCGAAGAATAGTTTAGATTCACAATTAAACACGGTAGGTGGAGAGCTACCGTTGAATCTTAGGATTTCTTTTCTTATGAAAGCAGGACAACGTCCACCGGGCCCGCTGGTTATTTGTCAAGTTGTAACAAATTGTTTAACTGTGTACTGATTACTTCAATCCATATTGTCTCAAAGCAATGTAATAGTAAAAATGTATTCTTTTTTTATTCAAAATATTTTTTTTTATCTCTAATCTCTATATCCACAAACCTATTTCTGGTCTGGCCATTCGGAAGCCACAGCCCGCACCGGTCTTCATAATAAGGTCAACGAACGACTCGGCGTCACGGCGTTGCCGCTCCGGTGTGATCACAACCCATGATGGCAATTGAGCGATGGCCAACAAAGGTTTTGATCTGTCATAAAACAATATTCAATAGCATCAAAGTCTAACAACTACCAACATGGTGCCATAGTTAATTTTATACCGGTTGATTAGTTAGTCACTCGCATCATTCAAAGACACGATACTTTATGGACAAATTTAACATAACAAATACTAATAAACAACAAAGAGAACCTTAGTTAACATTTGTTCTAAGACTTTCAAAAGTATGGATATAAACCAAGGTGCAATGACCGATGCAGAAAGCTGCAAGGAGCGACCCTGGAGTTAATAACCTGCTATAACAATACGGACAATAAACCCTTCTTTTGTTCATGCTTCGAAAAATTATCCTTTGTTAATTGGTCGGTGTTCCCACATTTTTACGCTTAGCTGAGCACGGCCCGACGGTCAATGACACCGCCTGGCAACGTGCTTTAACAAAGCCGCGTAATGGATTGAATATAATTTTTGTGTTTCTCTAGACAGTTCGGTCAAATATTAAGCACCTACTTTGTTAATTGATTTAGAACGAGAGTCAAGTTCTCGGTGTCCTCTAGAAATATCGCCAAGCGACTAACCTATCACCATAATGGCCAACAATGGTTTTGATCTGTCACAAATATATAATAACATTCAATAGTAACAAAATAAAACAACTACTGACATGGTGCCATAGTAAATTATTTATAACGGCGACTGCTCAGAAACCTGATTGTAGTGAGTTGAAGCGAGTGTAGTTTATATGTTTAAAAAAAGTTAAAATACCAACACAATTTACAATATACAACAAGAGAGAATTAAAAGTTAGTTGAGGAATAAGTAAAAATTAATAATGCATAAAGATTAATAATGAATGAACGTGAATGAATTTAAACAATAAGAATAAAACACAAATAAAATGTTTCTCGAAATCGATTAAATATATATCAATTCAATAGGTATCTATTTCATCAAAATGTAGTTGTATTTTTTAGTCTGTGCTGACATTTTCCTATTAACGCTCTCAATCTTGTATTGTTGTTTTCTAATATTCTTTATAAACATGTAATTTGTAAGTGTATAAATACTATCTTTATATATAAATTTCTTCTGTACGTGTGTATGTCACTGAAATCCTCCTAAACGGCTGGACCGATTTTGATGAAATTTTGTGTGCGTGTTCCAATGGATCCGAGAATGGTTTAGACAATTGGACTCTGTAGATGGCGCTGCGGTTGAATTTTAGTTTTTTTTTATATTATCAAGGCAGGACAACGTCCGCCTGGCCCGCTAGTATATGTATATAAATATATAATAAACATATACATAAATATAATTTACTCTTCAAAAACGATTGTTTAAGTATAACGCCTTATGTACTACTTAACGCTTATTAATTCATCCTCCTGAAAACGGTTTTGTTATTTCATATGGTAATAATTATTTTCGAATATAATTTTGTCATTATTAGTTAACGCCCTTTTCGCTATCAAGTTATCGCAGAGAACTTTTATTATTACTACTTAACCCCTATGAAAAGTGTAGTCATATTTAGTCTTGATAATACTTTGCAAAGTAAAATTTGGTTTAGTTGTTTAGGCGATTGGCCCTAACCAACAGAACAGAAGAGAGAGAAGAGCTGTAACTAAAGGACAACCGTATTAACGGAAGAAAATTTTAACGCCATAATTAAATTGTAAATATGTAAAACATAAACTAATATTATTATTATATAGAATCTGGACTCGACGAAATTGAAATTAGTAAATGGAAATCATTACATAGTATAAAACAAAGTCCCCTACCGCGTCTGTCTGTCTGTCTATTCGCGATAAACTCAAAAACTACTGAACGGATTTTCATACGGTTTTCACCAGTGGGTAGTGACTCATGAGGCGCGTCTTGGTATATAATTTGTCAAAGATTTTTTAATAATCAGTGCGTCTATCGGGCCCGCTAGTTTACAATATAATTGAAAACTTTTACAATATAATTGAAAACTCTGCCTGCAGATTCCCAATATTCACAGTATCTTTAATAATGCTATTGATTGATACAATTTCTCTACTTTTCATCTTCATTACATTCAGGCTCAAATATAAGCCTTCAAATTGAAATAATGAAAAAGAAATTTATATAACTTGTGGTTGGATTATATTTACCTCATATCTCTAGTCCAGCCTTCAGTGGTATCTCCAGCTGGGTATCTGGAATTATTGCCCTGTATGATGGATTCAGGAGGCAACTGACGTCCCTTGATCCTGATTAGGTCATTAGATAGTTTTAGTGACCATTTACCGAGTTCCTATAAAATAATTAAACAATACATTTCTAAAACATTAACATGTAAAAAAAGAGTAATTTAAATAGTTAGATCGTATGAAATACCTATCTATATTTGTATTAAAACATTCCTATATTAGGTAATTGATACTGTTAATATTAAGGTCTTCTGATTCATCATACATTCATTCATTAATTTTCGGCACGAATTCTAATTTAGATAATATATTATATAAATAAAAATAATTTTATTTCGATTTATGAAACATAACAGGTAAAAATAGATTTATTCAAATATTAAATTAAGACAGATAAAAATTATTTTCTTAACAATATTACCTCGACAACTTCAGGGGTTTGCGTCAGTCTCCTATTGAAATGGAGAAGTTTTTCAATACGCTTGTCCGGTCCTAGCTTAGTGTACATGTCAAGGGAACGCATCAGTCTAAAGTTAGCTCGCATTTCATCAGATAGCCCAGTTTGGAAGCATAGCTCCGGGATAAGGTAAACGAGTTCTGGCATTCCGGCGCGAATCTCACGTGGTTTGGAGCGAGATATTAGCAGTGGTTGATTCATGTCCTGGATTCTAATATTATACTTCTGCAATGTTTTTTTATTATTATATTTATTCTATACACCAAGATCGGCTATTAAATCTATAATTAAAATTCGACGTGAAACTGTTAATCATGTATCGATACAGCATGGAATTTAGCAAAAACATTATTGGTTAGTGTAAATATGCGCATGACTAGTGAGAGTCACGAGTTTTTTTAATTATTTTATTTGCACGTAACCCTATTTTTTTAAATAAAAATAATCAAAATAACCCCAGCTAGCCTTTATAATATCAGCTATCGGCCACTAAAAATCCTGTCAACATAGGTCTAACCATTTCAGAGTTAAGTCAAAACAAACAGACAGAGAAAACTGAAATAGATAAGCATTTTATTATAAGTGCCATATAATATACTTCCATATTTATTTAGTAAAAAGGTTTTAGTTTAACATTACAAACAAACACTTCGATTTTATTTAGTTGTGTAGAAATAACACTTTCAAAAAATAAGAAATAATAATAATTAAAAAGGAAGTCTTACTTTGTAGTAATAATCGACATAGCTAATAGTGTCCTCTCTCATTTTGAATGTAGATCTTGGCGAAACATTCCAATCAATGTCATCAATTCTGTACGTGCGTTTGTTATAATCAGTCATGACGATTCTCCCTAAAATCATATTTTTGATTTAATTAAATATCCATAATAAGTTTGATATACATATAAACAGGGCCTTTCTTTGTCACATCTTTTTGAGGGCACGCTAATTTTCGTTGCTTAGTTGTAAATACATAATTTTTTGTATCTCGACAAGTGCAAAAATGTACACCTTGTTATTTTGAGTACTTGTTACATAAAATGTTAAGATACTGTTGTAAAATTTTCAGAACGGAAACCAACGAAAATCACGATTTATTCATAGTTTTAGATTGTTTCCCATACATTGAAAACAGTTTTATTGAATTTACTCGTAAACTATAAGTTCAATCTAAAAAGCGCATATATGTGTATGTATTTTTATTGTTTTTCATTAGAGAAATCGAATAAGGATTTTTTTTAATTACGACCTGAATATTTTTAGTGTCCTACGTCCGACCTCTACTACAGAGACAAACCACTGTGCGACGTGGTAACTATTCAGGAAAGATAGATTACATTTTGTATTTGGGTAACTTTGATCTATTAAAAAAAATCAAAACTTTTTGTAAAGGTTATCAAGATTGATTTTTTTAATATTTTGTTTCAAACTCTTTATGTTTTTCAGTTTTATGGCAATTTTCGAAATTCCTTTTAAGGGCACTGTGTGCCCCCACAAAAATGGCTCTGCATATACATAAGATTTAAGTGCTTATCTGATAAAAGTGTAAATGCAAAATTAACCATGTATGTTTAAACTCCTGCATAGATTCTACTCCAATTTGGTATAAAAGTTGATTATATAACCAGGAGGAACAGGAGATATATTCATTATTAAAATGCATATACATTATTAATTAATTAAAGAAAAATTACGTGCTGCTAGTGCTAGTTTCATTTACAGTGATGGAAAAAAAAATCAGACAGTGACTTTATTAATATTTGTATTATTACAATTCATTTTTAGATTTACTATTGCTGTTATTTTAATCGGAATTGAAGCAATAATATAATGGTGTACCAAATAGTATTTTTTTTTGTTTTTGTATTAAAAAATTGTATGCAAATGAACACAAAACCAAGCAACTGTGTGAAGGTATGCCCACTAAATAAGTAGTAAGTATAGAAATTTGGGTCCATGTAATAAAGGAGCATAACACACAACAGCCAAGAGCTTTCAAAGATGTATCTAATATTGATCAAAAAAGCTCTAGCCAGGGATAAGCACAACCGACTCTTTTTTTAGTTGCTGCATGATTTCACAGATACGTAGGATAGGCTAAATGCTTTAAAATGCTAAATGCACTTATCATTAAAAAGAAATTTGGATCTTGTATAATAGCATAGGAAAGGGTGAAAGTTTTGCTCATTTTTGCCTGACAATGGGAAGGAATCAATCAGGAATTAATAAAATTTTGCATAAACAATACTTGAATGACTGTGCAGGTAACAGGGATAACTTTTTTGTACTACTATATTGCAACGATAACAGAAAAGTAGAGTAGACGGCTAACAACCTATTTTTATACCGAGAGCTTCCATTTTAGTTTTTATTACACATGATTTATTGGTACATTTCTATTTTGCTTAGCTGCTTTTCTGTACTATTTATTTTGTCATGTCTAACAATAACATGTCTACATCTAACAAATACCACCACACAGACCAATAAATTAATTACTGCACAGGTTAATTGTTTTTACTTATGACCTATGGCAATGTAATGTACATTATTAATAGGTTTGAAATAATTCACATTATTGATTTAATTTTTCTCAACATGTACTTTTATCAGATAGAATTCGATTAATTGCTATATTTACATACCAACAATATCTTGGGAGAAACTCTTTTTGTAATTTTGCCCTTTGGTGGCAGCATATTCATTAATCATTTGAAGCACGTTGTCCATTCTCAGTACCTATAATCATTATTATAGGTTATCAGTATATCATCATATACTGAGATTATTTTTGGAATTACATAGATACACATTCCACTAGGCATTATAAAACATAAGAATTTTATGTTCCATTGCTTGGGGATATAAGAATCACCTATGTAATTTTCTCTATATAATTTTACATTTCCTCAAGTGAGATTCTTGTGTATGTTTTGTTGGATTAGGTAGCATAAAAAACAGTCAAAATAATTGTAAAGCAAATCGAAAAATGTGCCAAAATAAAATAATGTATGTAACTAAATGCATGTAAAACTGTGAGGGTACATGTGCTGTATTTATTTTCTGTAATATTTGCTTACCTTGTGTGCTATCTCAGTAACCATCAGTAAACTTCCTTCAAACTGATTTATGGTTGTCTTGTATCCGGGCCATACTTGAAGTTTATATTCAGGAATGTCAACCTAAAATGTAACAGACGAAAACACTAAGTATTTCTCAGATATCATTTACTAGGCTCTGCCCGCGACATCGTCCGCGTGGAATAGTTACTTTGGGCTAATGCTAACACGCAGCGGAAGCTCTCAAGAGGAAAATACCCCCGATTTTGAAACATTCTTCGTAGGTGCTCCGCTTTTATTGGTCTTACCATGATGATATATAGCTATATAACACTGAAATAATTTTTCAAATCGGACCAGTAGTTCCTAAGTTTACCCCCTACAACGTCATAAACTCACAAATTCATAAACTTTACCTTTTTTATGTCAAAAGCAGGCAAACGAACACCTAATGTTAAGTGATCATCACCATCCCTAGACACTAGCAATACCAGGGGAGTCGCAAATGCGTTGCCAGCCTGTGTATGCAGGAGGGGTAGGGAAAGGAGAAAGGGGAAGAGAAAGGGGGCAAGGAGGTGGGCCTCCAGCGCTCTCACTGACCGAACGACACGCAACAATGCAAGCACTGTTACTTCACGTCGGTGTTCTGTGAGAGGGTGGTACTACCCCGGGCGAGCTGAACCATTCATGCTGAAACTAGTAATAGCTACAGCGTGGCTCTACCACCTTCAAAATATTCCTATACCTCTTCATAATAGAGGTATAGATTAACAACTGCAACCCACTCCTTCGATCAAACAGTTATGTAAATTTTCAGATATTCTGAAGAATGGATGGGCAGTATTTTCTTGTGCAAAATCTTCCAAATAAAAAACTTCTTTTACAAGTTTCATCTTCATATATCGATGGTGAACGTAGGTTCGAATGTCAGCAGCTGAATTGGAACTTTTGGTAAAGAAATACATCATGATGGAATCATAACATGGTAGGGCTTTTTCTAAGTTCGCCTGTTGGTGTGTTACGGCAGTTGTACTTGAGAATCACTAGGTTTAGCAATTTGGGCCACATCATAATTTAACATTAGATAAGATTGTAATTAAATTATAAAATCTATAAAGCATAAGAAATATCATATACTTATTTAAACAAGAAGAAACACTGGAATACTACTGTTTCCCTTTTCTGTCACAGAAAGAAAAAGAAAAGAAAAATGCGATAAAGAGACGAGTTGTGAACCATTACCGGTGCCATATACTAATGTGATATATTGAAATCCTAATTGAAATATTTTATTGGGTAAAGATTGTTACTATGTATAACTCTCGAATAACATCACAAATAGCCAATTATTTTTTAATAACTAGCGGGACCGGAGGATGTGGTCCCGCCCTGTTAATAAAAAAAACTTTGACAGATTATATACCTGAACCTTCTCTATGAATCACTTTATCTACTATCTACCGCATGAAAATCCTTTCAGTAGTTTTTGAGTTTATCTCGAAGAGACAGACGTGGCAGAGGACTTTGCTTTATAATATGTAAAACATAAAAATAGTTGAGTAATCCTTAGCAAATAAGTATGTACGTTATATTTTTCAGGTATACAATTCTGTAGTACATAATGTATTTCCTAAGCTTTAACGAGCGTTATAAATTTAAGAGCCCGAAAAGTCTCCTTATGAGTTCATTATAATATATTGGCTTTTCTTTTCAGTATGGCCTCTCCTTATGTAGGCAAACTCATAGACTTACAAGTATAAAAAGACAAAACTAAGATTCATGTCAAAATGTCTTATGAAACGCTGCAAATACGGTTAATTATAATTTTAGAATTAGTTGACATGTTGTATGCTATGTACGTAAAAACATTTTTTTTTACAAATTACAATCTAATGTACCTTAAAAAATTGCTCTATAATTAATAGCAGTTTTTAATTATTAGGTCCTACTACTTACAAAATTTTTGATATAGGTATTAAATAAAAGGTAACTGATTAATAATTTATACATACCTTAGCTAAGGGATCGAAGTAGTCTCTTCCTACAAGCTGAAGATTAAGTAGTAGGAAACATTTCCTTACAATTATATTAAATATCTGAATGTAGTGATAGTCTCCAGGGCTAACATCACCGGTAAGCTGTAATTAAATACCATTAATATTAAAAAATACATATATGTACCATATTTATTATTTGTATTATTGAGATTTTTTTTAGATCTTTAGATATTTCATAACATATAGGTATAATACATAAATATATTCCCAATACGCTCTTTAGACATAATAGTTTAAATACAATAAAAAGGCTATGGCTATCTATAAATAACCAATGGTAAAAATATTTTTTCAATTACTAAGTTATCATTTGCATTGATATATTATTTTACAAGATCATAACAAAATTATCTTATTAAAATTGAGAGAAGAATTGTTATTTTGGTGGATACAATTTTGTTCAAAATATGGCTGAATGAAATCTATAACAATGAAGACTTACTTTTATTAATATTCTCATGCGTTCGCTATCAGTTTTTCTATCAGAGTACAGTTCCATCGGATCCGGATGCAATCTCTTTAGTGTGTATAATACAGTACCATCAAACAAATATCTGTAAATGTGGAAATAATATATGATTTGAACTGAAAATAATTAATATTGTCTTATTTCCGAAATAATGTACAGAGGACTATTTAATAAAATACATAAAAGTAATAATACAGTTGTGACAATAGTAATATGCAAACATGAATATTACCCGCCAAGTGTCTTTGCGTGAACACGTAGTAAAGCTTTACGCACACCCGTACTATCTTCCTGAGGCGAGATGTCTACATGATACTGATATAAACACCACTGGGGTGTTTTCTGCACCAGGAAATAGTTTGCAAGCAAATCAATAGGGGTGCCTGTTGTACCTGTCAAATAATGGTATTATTTTTATTTAGATACTAGCTGACACGTTGTATCATTTATTATCTCAACAAAAGATTATAGAGAAAAATAAGTGTTACACCATCTCCCTTACTTCTTTACGGCAAGACCATAGATGTAAACTACATGAAGTGTTTATAAAACTTATAGATCCTTAGAAAATGAAGCTGTTGTGACCTCTTTTTTATATAAGTACCTAGCATCTAAGAAGTCGGGCATATTTTTTATCGAAATCCAACTAGTAGTTTTCGAGTAATGTGGTCACAATGGTGAACTTTTATCATTTTACTTATATTTCCATGCTGACGAAGTCGCGAGTAACAGGTAGTCTAAAATAAAATAACCTATATTATTCCCTATAATTTTAGGTATGTACTAGTGAAACTCATGTGAAAATCGGTCCAGCTGTTTCGCAGATAACTCGGAACAGACAGACAAAAATGTTAAAAATAGCGTAAGAATGTTTACATATATAGTTTACAAAAAAGAGTCCTACTTCATTAATGCTACACTACAGGACTTAGCAAGTCTACGTGTTTTAGGCGTTAAAGTTGATAGCAGTTTAGTTTTCGCGCTCACTATGATGCTATTATAAGAAAGACCTCAAAAATATCTGTATTTATTGCAAGATAAACGAAGATAGAGAACTTAAGTACTACAAATGTCTAAAGAAATGTAAGTATATTTTTGTCTTCTTCTTTTTGTACATAAAAGAAAGTACTAAGATAATAACCAACAAAGACGAAGTCGCGAGTAATCACCTAGTTTACATATAAGATTAGTCAAATAGGAGATGGTGAAGGTAAGAAAAGTTTTCATTCAGGTGGGGCGAGGACAATCAAAAAGAAGGATTGATAAAGAGAAAAACATAGATTAGGGGCAACAGAAGATGTGATCTATGTAATATTTGTTTGCAAGAGTTTGTTTGTTTGTTAGAGTGGATTCTGTTATTTTGGTTAGATGAGGAACAATGGTTAAGTTGAATATGCTTGATTACTGACGCTTATGTTTGGGTACAGAGAACATCAAGATTTTGATGATATATCTGCTTGTATACAGTGATATACACCCTTGGCTATTTTGCAGAGCTGTCATTCCTTATTTCATGCAACCGTTTGTAATTTCGCATAAAGCTACTTTTGAAGTACACAAACTTCTAACTGCAATACTGACAAAGGTAATATTATGACACTGTGATAAACCACCATGTTACACTTAAAGAGTTGTGACAACAAAAGCCTGCATTTAGTCAACTAAGTATACAGAGCTACAAAGTGCGCAGTACTGAAGGTAGAAGAAGATTCAGATTGTGTGATCAAAACATCAGTGTAACAAACCCAAGTGAAAGAAAAAGCTGAAGAGTTCACCAATTTGCTGAAAATCCATAATTTAATGGGTAGCAATGGCTGGTTAGAAAACTACGAGAAATGCATGATTGGGCCTTGAAGAAAGTGTGCAGCGAACGTGCGAGTGTAACATAAACCCTTGGTAAGTTAAAACTCTACAACTTAAAATATTTTGTTTCCCTTGGATTTTAACTCGAGGAGGTTCTACTGTATACTGTATATGTGTATGCAAAACTATATCCAAAGTTAGCCAAATCAGACTTATGGATGGACCTATTTGCTCAGTCCCATCTATAGAAAGGTTCGAGATATTACTATGCCAATTAAATGTATCGAACACAAGAAGTTACATATATATCTAAAAACTTGTACAAATTATATCTTTGTATAATACCTTTTTTCATTTGTAGAGCTGTTGGGCGAGTATGCATGACAGTCATTTGTTCTGGTAAAACTCTGCCTCCTCCACGGCGAGATCCACGACCCACAACAGTGCTACTAGCATCCCCACCAGCACTTTGTTGAGACGAATGACCTGCACACAATACCAATTTAACTCAAACTAATTTCACGACTCTAAAAAAGCAGTAATGGCTGAAGATAGAGTACTAAAAATTTCATAGCAATTTATGCATCTCCTTATAACATATGTTAATGAAAGAAGATTAAAACCATCATCATTACAAACTTTATTAGACTATATTAAAAAAATAATTACATATAAATGATCAAAGTATTAGATACTAGTAATAAAACAAATGAAAAATATAGATCCATTAATATCACATTGAATCAATGTAGATTTGAATCATTGCAATGATATCGAGAATTCGGTGAAAGATTGTGATGAAAGCATAGCAAGATAGTAGGTAGTTTTTTAATGTCCATCTGACTAGCTACTATCATTAAGTTAGAAATGTGTCATCAAGCATTTGTAGATATTTTTTATGACAACTACACTTGAGAGCCTGTTCTCATGAAGTCATGTTACCATCTTGAGCCACAGCGTCAGTTAACATTAGATGAGATTGTACTGAAATATTGATAAAAACATGTAAACATTGCTAATCATTACATAGTATAAAACAAAGTCCTCTGCCACATTTGTTTGTTTGCGATAAACTCAAAAACTATTGAACAGATTTTCATAAGGTTTTCACCAGTAGATAGTGACTCGTGGGGAAGATTTCGGTATATAATTTGTCAGTTTTTTTTTCAGGGCGGGATAGAGTCCGCTCTGTCTGCTAGTAAATATATAAGAAATTATTTGTCCTTGGATATATTACACTGGCCTAATCTGGAAGAGCAAAATTATACAATTTATATTTAATACTACCTATAAAGTGACTCTCCCATGACTAATTTGACACTGGTAGAATTCGTATCTACGAGACGCCATTATTTAAATGCTGAAGTTGAAGTAGGACTATTACCAATTTCTAGTTTTTGCATACGCTGCTGTATGTCAACATCTCCTGGGTGATCATGAGTTGTGGGTGTTGTACGGTGAGATGCACGCCCAGCTTGAGCAGTCGGAGTTGGGACCCCAGCTCGAATGGGCGGTGCAACGGTAGGTGGACCCCAAGCTGATGGCGGTTGAGGGCGAGGCCCAGATGATTGGGGAGCTTCACCAGGCCTCCTTGGGGGTTGAGCGGTGCCATCGCCTCCGCGACCGGCACGGCCACGTGCCCTTCCTCTGCCTCGTTCAGACATCTTTCAAAAACCATAACGTTGTGTTTATTGGAAGGTAGTAAGAGAACTTAAGTATGAACAATAGCTAACAGCGAACATTTTTATACTTGAAAATATGTGAAATTTTTTGCTGTTTCTTCTTATATTTTCGTCTAAATCTATGAATAAGAGTTATAAACATTTTTATATAGTAAGCAACTCTTTTCGTAGAAAAAAAAATGGCCGACCTGGCTTGCAACGGGTACTGAATCTCTTTATGTGGAAATGTGAAAAGGTAACGTTTTAATTGATTCTGAAGATGCTCTTCTATTGACTACACAAATGTACTGTTATTGATTTTAGTTTTTATATAGAAAAAAGAATTTTCAGAAGGAACATTCTCAACAATGTATATTTTGATAGTCAATGAAATAGAAAATTTGTAAGAAAGTAAGAAAATGATAATAAATGAATAACTAACCTTTTTTTATTAACTTTAAATTCCAACACAGCTACTAATGTTTGATATACAAAATTCAAAACAACTAATACCTGTTCCAAAACACGTTACAACGCGAATGAATGTTTGACGACAGTTGCTAATTTTTAACAACAAAACACCGCTAAAAAATTTTACATTCTAATAAAGATCGACAACGATTATAACATTACTAGTTTTAACAATAACATTAATAATTACTTTTTTAGTAAATTAAAAAATTTAATACAGAAATAAATAAAACATTTTGAGATTAAACTGTTCATAAGAATTTTATACTTTTGATGACATTATAATTAATTCATTTTTTCCCTGTATTTAGAGGTAAAACGTACAAGCTGGCAATTTTATTTGGGGACGCTAAATAAATACGTTTATACTAGTGATGTACATTTCCATGAAGCAATATAAAGAACTAGGATATAATCGACTAAAAATTGAGCATTGCTTGAGCTAACGCAAAATGAGTTTATCACAAACATTAAAAGCAAATAAAATATTGAATCTTATTTACTTGAGAGGAATTTCATATAAAGCAATCAGCGAAAAAATAGTGGTTTAGATATTTAATTATGTATTTAATAACCCCGTATGTGTATTGGGGACTTTTTGCGGACGGTTTTGAGCGCTACTTTTATTCGTGACTGTGCGTCTTGGGTTTTTATTTGTCAATGCAGACAACCAATTTTATTATGAACTTTTGTTGTTATGTACTTATAAAAAGTAGTTTTAAAAAAAAAATCAATTTTTCGAAGTAGTTTGTCGAGTTCAACAAACTACGAATAAAATATTGAAGCTACATAAATTTCTGTTCTTTGCAAAAATAAGTAAATGGCGACAAACGCATATCTTATAATTATAAAACCAAAAGTAATAAAAAATGTGTGCGTGTACTAGTGTACACACGTAAGAAGTGAAACTTGTTTAAGGCCTTATTTTTCGCAAAATGATCTATATGCAACTTTCCAGAAATTGGATAAAAAAAAAAAAAAACAAAAAAAACCCTTTCTTTCTTTATGGCAAACAATTTCATTAATATATTAAAAAATAAAGTTAAATTAGATAAAGTTTAAACAAAAGGATTTTATTATCATAGACATGAATACAAAAAAGATGGCGCGTAACGGAAAAATGTGACGGTAAATTTTTTCCAACGCCGATAAAGAAGTTTCACTTCAAAAACTGTTTGTTGTAAATTATATATTATTCTCCCAAATCATGGTATTGTACCTATATAAGAAATCTTTCTTCGTTGTACTCAACCATGACTAACTTAAATTAGAATTTTAAAGTTAATACTCTATCAGTGATTTAATCGATATAAATTAATAATCGACTATACAATTTACTTAGTTATACTATAATTCTATGAAACATACCTGCGCGTATCTCTAATCAGTACAAATGTAATAGGAGTTTTTAGCGGGATTTTAGATTGGCATGTTGAGGTTCTTATTTTAATACATAAATTCGCGTTATTTCACTGTATATTATGTAATATTGATATACATTGATGTACTTTTACGTGATATCGTTTAGTTATTAGGCACAAGAGTGAATTATAAATATACCATTAAAACTTGGCTATTTAACTACTATTGTTACATAACAAATAAAAAGCGGGGTTTTATATATCAATAGTTAGCTATCTTATTTTTGACGGCTGCCCCGTCAATCCGTCCGTATCAAAGCAACATATAACTATTTCTTTTTCACCACCGATATTGAGAATATGCCATCTTATTTCCACATCTTATCTAGGACACTGTGGTGTTACAATATTACTTTAGTTATGTGTGCGTTATCGCGCCATCTGTTTTGTCACAATATCACGTAGTTAACGTATCTACAACTTTTTAGTTTTAATATCATTGAATATAACCAGTGGGTTTGACCTGAATAATTATGATCGTTATGATTTTTTAAAGTAAAATTTAATTTTAGCAGTAACTCAGCATTGAAGTTATTAAATTGGAAAGTGGGTCATGGTCGTCTACTCGAATTTCAATAGTCTTACCCACAAACAGAAACTAGTATATAATAGAAAGAGACAGAGAGAATAAAAGTCGTATGAAGGGAAAAACTTAACGAAGCATAAGGGTTTTCTTTACGTGACGATTTTTACTAGTCAACTTCTACTGTAAACCGCGTTAAGGAACTACGTTCTAAAAATTTTAAATAAAGTATTGTGCTAAAATGCTAAAACTTTCTTCTCTAGAGTACATTTACGAGATCAGCCACTTGATTTATGAATTAGTAAATATCTATATTCAGGAATGTGGCATGTTTTAATACATTCAATATATACGGATGACACATGTCTCAGGTATAAATATACCTAATCTATACATATAATAAAAATGAAGTGTTTGTATGTAATATCAAAATATTTTTTTTACTCATTGGGTACGAAAGTATACACGCTACAGATAACAAAAATGCGATTTTTAAATTTTTTGTCAGTCTGTCTGTCCGTCTGTTTGTTCCGGGAAATCTCCGAAACTTTTAATTTTTGTTTAATTAGCTCTACATATTTTATCATCCTTTTTTCTCCTAAAAGACGCTCTTAATTATAAATACCCTTGCAGATTTTTTTCGCTACAGATTTTTTTTCATTATTTTCGCGCCCAAAATTTAATATTTTCATATATTCCATATTATTCTTGGCGTCTAAAAATAACGATATACTAACTAGGTTTCTATTTCCACATAGTACGATATACTATTGTTTATGTCACGGGTATTGGTTCATAAAAGGCATGGTAAAATACCGCTTTAATGTAGTTTTGATGTTATCGAAAAAGCTGTAAAAGGTTGCGACGTGTTTTTCTATAGGAATTAATGGTAGTGTGACCGCGTGACGGATAGCTACCAGGCCCGCAATAGTACCGGTCATTCATTACAAATCATTACTTATAGAGGTAGAATTTTCTTTTTTATTTATATTTTGGCAATAGTTTTTGTTTTTATTTGATAGAATAATTATATTTTCGTCGGTAACTGATTTTTGTGTTATTCAATTCTTATTAGTCTTCTTATTAGTTCTTATTAGTAGTTATCTTATTAGTAAATAAGCAAAAAAGTCAGCGAAAAACACATCGAACAAACCATTTTCATTATTTCTACTTCTGTTGTTCCAAGAGCTTAATATTGCTTTTCGTAGGACTTCTCTAGTGATCTTAACGTTGTATTAAGTCCGAAGTCTTCCAATATTGGAACATTTCTGGTGTTGAATTTATCGCTATTAGGTAAGAGTTGTGGAGGACATTTTTGTTATTATTGTAAATAAGTATTATAGTTAATTGAAAACTACACGCACCTCGATATCGGATTAAGCAAATAATACAAAGGTTATAAAATATTTTTTAATTATATTTATTTTTAGAAACATTAGCACGATCAAGTATGTTGTGTTCTGTGGTTCAACCGGTGGATATCCATTATTTAATCGGTTTCTGTACCTGACTGAGTCACTATCATAATGCACATGGTGATATTACTTTATTCCCGAGAGAAGCAAACAGGCAGACGGTCCACCTGACGGTAAATGATTACTGTCGACGATAGACAACTGCAACGCCAGGTCATAGACTGTTATGTTGTCAAACTTTAAGAGGGCTGTAGTAAAATCGCCATAGTGATGACAGTCTTTCTGAGTGATGATAAAGGAATAAGGGAAAAAAAAGAAAGACCCTTCTGCAATACCTATGTGCTTCTACCGTGTGTGAGCACGTTTGTGGGGTGATCTGTGGATTGCCGCATTTCAGTTAGGGATGGATTAAAGATTTCTTTAGTGATCGCAATTGTTTATTATTAAGTACAGTGACGTCACTTGTCGTGCTCTGAAAAATCTTTACATAGTATAAAATGAAGTCGCTTCCGCTGTCTGTTTCCTTAAATCTATTAAACTATTCAACGGATTTTAACACAGTTTAGCAATAGATAGAGTAATTCAAGAGGACGGTTTATATGTATAATACATATATATTATAGTACAGAAAAGCCGAAAAATTCAAAGATGTGTAAAGTGATGTCGTAACAAACATTTTGTGCGCTTAGATCGCAAACGCTGGCTAAACCTTACGAGATAGATCAAATTAATGTACTATGGAATTGTATATCTTAAAAATATCGATAAAAAAGTTCTAGACGGTATATATTTATCTCTATAGGATAACCTACAGTGACCATTTTTATCTTTTTACAAAAATAATTATGTGTTACTTACCAAGCTATTACAGTATTATTCCTTATGCAATTAAATACATTACATACGTCGTACATGTCATGTAGATCAAAACTGCCCTTAACAGTATTTCATTAAAATGGATATCTACATTGCACCCGTGCGAAGCTGGGGCGGGTCGCTAGTCTTCTATCTATTATTATTATTATTATTACATATAACAAAAATGAAGTGTCTGTATGTAATATCAAAATAACATTTTTTTACTGATTGGGTGTGAAAGTATACACGATACTGATAACAAAAATGCCATTTTTAAAATTTTTGTCGGTCTGTCTGTTTGTTCCAGGTAATCTCCGAAACGGCTGGACCGATTTTGTTGAAAATTCCACTGGCAGATAGAAAAAATTACAACGGGTTACTTAGGCTACATTAAATTATACTAGCTGTTAACGGCGACTTCGTCTGCAATGCTATCTTAAAAACGGTTGGACGGATTTCCACGGGACTTTCGCTGGCAGATAGCTGACCTTATAAAAAGTAATTTAAGCAATTTTAATTTATACTAGCTGTTAACCGTGGCTTCGCACACAGTGCTATCTCCAAAACGGTTTGACCGATCTTCACGAGACTGTCACTGGCAGATAGCTGATCTTATAAAAAGTTATTTAGTCTATTTTAATTTAGACTAGCTGTTAACCGTCGCTTCGCCGGCAGTTCTATGCCTAAAACGGTTTAACCAATTTTCACGGGACTTTCACTGGCAGATAGCTGAAGTTATAGGAAGTAATTGAAGTTATTATATTTTAGACTAGCTATTACCCGCGACTTCGTCCGCATGAAATTTAGTAAAAATATGTTGTTCACTGTAAACATGTGCATAAGATGTGCGTTGTACTGGACTCCAAGAATAAATAGGTATAATTGAAATTCATATATCTGTATCTATGTATGTAATTTGACTTGTATTGTCTATTCGGTCATTTTGCTTTATTTACCGCGCTTTCGTCTACATAACTCAGCAACCATAGTAACATATAAGAATATTGTATCCAGGTCAATGAGCACTATTTAAATTGTCGAATATTAAAAACTGCTTAGACAGATATAAAGTTTTACATCTTGATTTATATTTATGCAAGATTTCAAGACGTCAGCTCATTCATTGTATACAATTCAACATTATAATTATTAATAGGTAATTTGAAGATAGAAGGGGTCTTCCTAAAAAGATACGATAAAAAGACCATAAACGTATTACTTATTGACAATATAGGCATATTATATCATCATAATAACATCTATCAGTCATTGTTTCATTAGTTCCTTATACAGTGTAAGTGAGCACTGAGGTAGTTACATAGTGGGTTAAGGTTCCAAATATGTTGCTGCTGATAAACCTCATTTGACACACTGTTAGTATTTATATATCTATTTTATACGTTACGAGTCACTGTAGGTGGCGTGCGTGTCGTACTTACAATTGTTTTTAAAGAGCATTTCTATAAGCATTTAATACATTTTAAAAAACGCGTGCGGAGCTGCGGGTACAGGTAGTATTAAATAAAAACCATTCGTGCTCCACTCATACTTATTGATTTAAGCACCTGTTTACTTTCTTTTTTATTTGGAATGTGCATCACAAAAAAAAATACAATCAATTTCATATTCATTTGACACTGCTTTAAAACGGCACGTTTTACTTTGGCATTTTTATTAGCTCCCATTTCCCTTTTTGTAACGGGATCGGTCTCACCCTCTCTAGTGGAAATTTATTTAAATTCTTAAAAGAATGTTCCTCTTTTCCTTTGTCTTCCCATGCTCTAAGTGTAGAAAGTCCTAAGTGAGTTGGTAAATAATATTTTTGTTATTCAGTTCATATTTTGTTATCATTTATTGAGTGGCAATCTGGGAAAGGTTTTAATGTTATTTGATATATTATCTTATTGTACAAATGGATCTATTCTCCGGCATTTAATTTTAAATTTATGATTGTACTATATTTCAAGATTTAGGGATTTTACATACTCTACTGCTCTACTGTTCTATAAAAAATATTATATGCCATATTTTTTTGCAAGGTAATACAAACTATGCAACATAATCATAAATCTTTAGCGAAGTACTTTTGTAGTCAATATTATCTATACTGTACAATAAATACAACAAATATATTTTGGTGAACATACCTATTAGTTGTTTGTTTAAAACAATTAATGTTACAGGTCTTCTTATTTGATTTCGTACTGGAATATTTTACCTAGAAATCATTAAGTTAATCAAGGTGATTATATATATTTCGATATATATTTATAAATAAAATATAATAACAAATTACAGTCCAGGCTATGTATTTGGACTTCAATAGCAAAGTATCTTTGAGAGTCCCACAAAGCCATTTATAAAAAACTTGTGGACGCCCAGTGGTCGACATTCGACCATCGTTCATTGAATTTTTAAAGTTTGAACTTTATTAGTGTTCTTTTATCAAAGGGTATTATAACCTCTATAATCAAAGGCTTTCATCATGCCTACTCAGTTATTTGCCACTTTTTTTCAATTATATAAACATAAAAAAATCGATGTCTAAATGAAAATTGAAATTAATTATAAATTTGAAACAAAAAACGGGCGGTTACATAAGGTGGCCAAGGCTCTCAAAATCTAAGTAAACATAACTTTACGAAAGTAAAGAAATTTATCGCAACTCGTGACATAATTTTCAATTAATTTTACACGATACCATGGGTGGGTGGTATTTTTGGAGGATATTGAATTAAATGTAGTCTGTACATTATAAGGAATAGTGATATACCTAGTATCATCATTTGGAAAAGTAATGGATACACAATAGAATGAAATGATGAATCCAAAACAAAGATGTTTTTAATACTACCATTAACCTTTTGAAAATGAATTCATTTTTGTACATAATTCATCATCAACTCTACTAAATATAATTGGTACATCAAGTTGAACTGCATTGTAACCGCGGAGATTTAAGTCATGGATTACTTTCATGACCAAACAAATTTTCTTATTTTGATTTTACAAAGTATTTTTCGCTCATTTTTTATTGAATCATCATTTGAGTACACCATAAAGAAATACTAATCATTAAAATATTGACATTGACTTTGGAAATATTGCTTTACTCTTATGGTAACATGAAGCAAAGTGATGTGAAGTGAAAGCACGTAAGTAAAAGCAGAACGTAAGAGTAAAAAAAAAATACATACAGTCGAGCATACCAACCTCCTTCGCAACCTTTTTTGAAGTAAGGCAGTATGGATTAATTCCTTCGCCTGTCCTATTAGACGAATATTATTACTACTTTTTTGAAGTCCGTTATTGACGGATGTCAAAACGTCTTTTTTATTTACATGTGTGTATATGTTGTGTAAAATTGGAGCAGTAGTGTGAGTAATGCATATTTTAATTAATTTAATGTACTTATAATGCATTTTATATAAAATAAATAGTTTTCTGCACTTCTCCTCCATATAAACTTTAACTATGCCAAATTTCACATTCATCCGTTCACGCAATTTTCTTAAAAAGGGATACAAAGATTTGGCTTCACGTATTAATATATATGATAATAATTGTAATTCCCACTAGAATTAGTTAGTATGTAAATGTTTAATAGCTAAACTATGGAAGCGATCTTGATTAAATTTCATTACGAGATATATTTTAGACGCAGACTTAGGATACCTTTTAAATGTTTGTTTCCGATATGCTCCTGTAATTAATTATTTAAGATAAGTTTTACAAGTTAAATAAACTAGCAATCCCGTGACATGTCTAAATTACAATTGAAATTAAAAAAAAATCATTATGAACATGGCTTTCCAGTCCCAAATAAACAATACTAGTCTTGTGCAAATCACATCGTAATATTGATTAAAATCTATTCCCTTCGTTGCTTCCCCTTAATTAAGTGCTAGTAGAGTTTTGTGCATACCCTTCCCCGGGGAGCTGGGTGACACCGGGCCACATAAAACATTCATGCCTTAAAACCGGTTAATGGCCACAGTTTAAATGAAGCGATGTCGTCTCCTCGGTGTTTATACAGTGTCAATCTGTTTTATATGCTGATATTTACATATATTAGACGTTAGATGAGCTATATTTAGGGGTTGTAATTGTTTCATAGTTGCTCAAAAGCTATGGAATGATTATTGCCCTAATCCTTAAAATCAACACATACTGTGTATAATTGGTCATAATTTTCAATCGCTATCAAAGCGTCAAATATCGCTGTCCGCGTTACTCTGTATTTTTCGATATCTTTTTTTAATTTCGCGACAGCTTTTAATTTTAGGCAACATTTAGCGAATTAGATGAACACATACCAAATTAATGCACTGCGAAGATCTGTCCTACAAACTACCACATAAATCCGCGATGGTATATGTCTATCTCTTAAGTAACCCACAGAAATTATCTTCTTTTTCACATATTATTAAAAAAAACAAATAGACTATTAGCCAGACTACTTTGGCTAGTATAGCAGATATAAATTGCCCATTACACTATTCATTAGAGAAATATTACAGATTTACAATAATGCCCAACAAAACTTGCTTGTGTGATGTCATTAACGAAACTCCTTTGATTTTAATGAACTAACTGTTAACGTTAAAGTACGACATTGATTTGACATTAATGACACCACATAAGTACATAGCATGAGTACCGAGACTGGGCAGATCGTTTTAGTCGTAAATAATCACTGCAAAATGGCTTGGAATATTAAAAAAAACTCATAACAAATTAAAATTAAGACGAAGCTTTAATCCAAATCGGACGATATCATGGTAAACAATGTATATCTGCAAATTAATCAAAGTTTGAAATTATTTAAATATTGATCTAACTCCAGTAAGTAGCGGGGGCGGGAGGCTGCTTGTTCAAACATTTGTTGAAGGCAAACAGCAATATCGGTGCGCCTGGAGGCCATTCTCGATTCACTCGCTTCCGCAAATCGCGTGGTCCCTCAGTATAATGAGGATAGATCATACGCGTAACGAATGCTGATGTGTGAGCGTCGGCTTACCAGGGGATTTATTTCAATTCGTGTTTAATTTCTATAATATTAGACTGATGATTAAAATGCTTTATGGTAATTTACGTTTTAGTAGTGTATCTCATTTAAATTTGAAGAGTTCTAAATATTGTTTGTTATTCTGCTGTTATTTTGAACTCGTGTTATTGGATAGATAGAAAAGAGGGTGATCATATAAAAATTTATTGTCTTCAATTAATTAATATTTACTAATACTGTTAATGTTACCTACTCTATCTAAGTTGTATTTTGAATGCTATTGTTTGTATACAACAACATTTATATTGTTATCAAAGTTATGAGAATGGGGCCGTTCAAGTATTATGTAAGCAGAATTTTTGTAATTTCTGACCGTTCCGTCCCCCTGGTCAGCAAAAGTAAGCAATGGTCATACCCCCCCCTCCATGCTAGAGAAATATTGCTGACGTATCACTACACGGACCCACCAACCCCTGTGTCATCAAAAATAAGCAAATCAATGACCCCTCCCCCCATCAGTGCTTACGTAATACTTAAATGGCCCCAAACTACCGACTTTTGTAAGCAGTACGCTTTCAACAATTTGTGCTTTCAAACCATAGAGAAGTGGGATAAGTGATGCGGTGCCCCTGTGCAGCACAACGTAGACGAAGACACGGGTATCAGTTATTTTCCAAAAAAATATTCAAAGATGTTGTTATCAAGACACTATACTGTAATATGCATTGCAATTAGTAGGGTACATAGTAGATTATATTTCTGAGAAGATTTATACATAAAACTAGACGATATAGAAAAAAATCTTATAAACTATAATTCTTTATTTTGGTAAAATTAGTTATCAAACGTTGACACATGTACTACAATTTACACTTATTTGTTTTTAAAGACAGTCCTTAGAAACATACAATTAACTGAACAAACTACACCCAGACTCAAAACAACGTTAGACCATTGTCGATAAGTATTAAGATTAAACAGCTTCGCCCTAAAATAAAACATTCTTTTCTGTCTTCAAAGTTTTTAAAACTGATTAAAATAATATCGACGATATGCACTCTTTAAAAGCAGAAGTGGATAAACTAACCGGAGGGGTAGTTATAAAGATCATAAGCTGTACAGTATCGGCTCATCAAAGTTTTGCAAAGCCAGCTAGTCGGACGGTACGCGGAAAGTTGCCTCGTAATGAAGACTTATGAGTCTGGCTGTCGCGTCGAGTTGTTTCAAACTCCGTAATTGTCATCTCGGTTATTAGGCCGGGAAAATGCTCGTTACCAACTGCATAGCGACGTTGATTGACAGCATCTTCCCTTTGTTATAACGATCTTTAGAATCAAAATAGTCATGAAAATTTAATCTTTAAAGATAACCTATCGTGACTATTTCTTGAATTCTATCAGGTTTGTACTATCGTATATTTTGTTCTATCGATTATAGTTTTAAAACTGTTTATTATCATGACATGTTATAAAACAAAGTCCTCTGCCGCGTCTGTCTGTCTGTTCGCAATAAACTCAAAAACTACTGAACGGATTTTCAAGAGGTTTTCACCAGTAGATAAAGTGATTCATAAATACGGTTTAGGTATAACATTTCATAAGTTTTTTTTAATTATCAGGGCAGGACACCGTCCGCCGAGGCCTCTAGTAATTAAATAAAATAACATTCTGATAAATTCTGGTTGTAGAGTTTCATAGTAAACGTTGAAATACATGATAAGGCGTGTGTCATGACCGATGTCTTAATATCTTAAATACCTACCAACATTTTTTTCAATAGCAGGGATGAACTGGTGATAATGTTTAAAGTCCCCTTCACTGCTGTTCGCGGTTACGGGAGTATCGGGGATTTAATGCGTTGTACATCGTTCCATGTGAACGGGCATGATTCATCAGGGCCCATTCACAGCGATCTCTGGATTCAGACGCGGTTTATATAGTGATGTAACCTTAAATTCTTTATATTATTATCGATAAGTAGTAATTTGCTGGTTAAAATAGAAACAATGCTTTTTCTCCAAATAAATTTAAAGCTATAAGATTAAAAAAGTCATTTCTCATTTTAATTTTCTTTTTAGTATATACTAGCGGGCCCGGCGGACGTTATCCCGCCATGATAAAAAAAAATCTTGACAAATTATATACTTGCACCTTCCTAATGAATCCTTAGAAAAACATAAGGTGAAATATAAGTGAAAGTGAACTGAAGTAAAATTAAATACATTGATGCGTCATGCCACGAAATTATGAATTTATCTCTTGCCAAAAAAATAACGCTCAACGCGCTTAAAGAAGTTTTCTTTTTAAAAATACTGTTCCCGAGGAATAAGTCTATTCTGTATTAACACGAGTGAAGCTGCGAGCAAAAGCTAGTTTATAATACTCTCAGTATGTTGTAGTTGGTTGTGGCTTTCAATTTATACTTTTAGTTTGTAGTAAACTTTAACCAGTAGCGAGATGTTTGGAGACTGGTATTATTATTTTATAAATAATCGATAAGATATTTCTCAGTACTAATTCTAGTTCGAGAGAGATTTAGCCGACGCGCTGTCGACGTCGCGGATTACCGTGATTTCCCGAGGGGCTCGGACCGAAAAGACACCTCGCTCCTATACGCTATATTACTTTCCCATACTCCAGCTGGTGAGTGACGAACGTTACCGGTAATTATTTTATGATGTAATAATTATTTGTTCGACACATCTGACGCCCATTAATTATACCTGATATTATGGAGTATGAATTAATGAAATATTCGATTTAAAAATGCGTGGGTACTCGTATTTAATCTTAATATATATATTTCTTGTGTGCGTGTGTATGTGACTGAACTCCTCCTAAACGACTGGACCGATTTTGATGAAATTTTTTGTGTGTGTTCGTGGAGATTCGAGAATGGTTTAGATTGACAATTGGACTCGGTAGGTGGCGCTGCAGTTGACTTTTAGGATTTTTTTTATTATCAAGGCAGGACAACGTCCGCCCGGTCCGCTAGTATACGATACATTTTTGAAAAAAATAGCGTTTTAATGACTTTTTAAATTATTTTACTTTTTTCACAATTTTAATATTGTGCTAGCTATGTGTATTAAGTCCACTTACTTATCTACATTTCTCTCCTTTATCATACAACCAGTGTTGCGCTAAACTATAGCTATAGCTAAGTTATTCTATACATATTATTTTTAATTTACTCCCTTTTATGTCTAAATAAAATAATATTAAAGTTACAGCTATCTTAACATGGATTGAACATACTTTTTTTATTTACAAAAAATAGCTTTGGGCACGTTATTATTAATAACAAAAATGTCTGGCAATAATAATTTCATGTTTTAATAGCGTTTCAAAGTTAGTGAAAAACAAAACATTCTAAAATTGTATAAAAATCAATATTTCTGCCTGTAAAGGTGCGATATGCACTAATAAACGCAACGTTAACCGGCTAACAGGTATCCTGAATCCTGTTTGGAAGGGCATAATATATGTTCATATTAAAGAACCAGCTTTTCTAAAATTCTCGTTCTTTCAACGTTGCTGGCTCTTGTACTAAGGTGTCGCAAAAAAGTCTAGTTACATTAACTACAAATTTTTGTCTTCCGTTATCCTGGATAACCCCTTGCGTTTTATGGGACAAAAAGTATCCTAGATGTAACCTTGTGATATTAGTTATTACTGTGTTAATTTTCGTCAAAATTGGTTCAGTACTTTCAGAGTGATACGTGTTCACAGGGACAGACTGACAGACAAAAATTGTAACAGGATTATTTTTGGCTTCTATATTGATAACAAAGTCAACTCCGATCAAAATTTTCAAAAAATATTTAATGTACAGATTTGGCATCGTTACAGTTTTATTATGGTAAGAAGATTAAAAATTACATCTAATATACAAACCATGCAGTATAAATCAGTCTGTAAACCTTCCACATTCAAAACATAAGACTAATATATACAGGAGCTGTTTTATGTATTTTAACTACTCATTAGTTAGACTATAGATACGAATGTTAGTTTGTTTCTTACGCGTTCACACTTTAAATACTCTACTGTGCGTCATGTAATTTTGAATACACGTTGTCAGGGATGTAGAATATGACAGTCAGAGATACTTCTTATCTATATGAACGCGTATGAAGCTGAAGACAAACGTTAGTTATTGATAAAAGATGTTTCAGTAATGCACACATATCGATATAGTATCTATAAAAATATCGTTTTCATAGTAAGCTTTTTGTGGATGCATTGGTAAGTCGTAATAACTTGTATCAGTGGTATTTTAATCTGCAGACATATACGTCGACGGAGCAAAGAGGTAGACAAAGGGAATGAGTTAATATCACACGGTAAGCATGAGTAACTCCTGACTAAAAACATTAGTCATGGAATACGATCGAATGAACATATTACTGTTTATGATGAAAATAATAACATCGATGTCCACCCTACGGAGGCGTCGACAATACATCGCGAGGCTACATCCGCCGGAAGTCGCGTAACGAGGCCGTTGTTCCGCCCTTCGCCCGTTGCATAGCGCTTTGCCTTGTATATTTTTCCGTAGAGATATAATAAATGTTGACTGTAACTAGACGTACAGTTATACAACTTTAAATGTATTATGATGCAATTCTATTGATACCTTGTATACAATAAGAATGTTTTCCTCAAAAGCAAAAAGCATGGGTAGCATTTAACTCAACATATTTAAGTTCCCAAAAACTAATGTATTTTAGCCACAGTACTCTGAATTGGAGACATATCGACACTTACCAAGGAGATTGGAAAATAAACTGGAAGCGGCTATACGATAAAGAACTAAAAACTAGGTTGTCGCCTAGTAGACCGGTGAAGCTGTTAAGACCTCGCTAGGTCAATAGCGTAGTCAGTTCGAGAAAAAAAAGAAGTTTTCGTAATAAATGGTCACATTAAATATTATGAGAGAAAGAAAAATTGGTTATGTATGCCGGTATTAATGTTATTAAGAACTAGCTGTGCCCGCGAATCCGTCCGCGTGGAATCTAATGTAAAAAAACAGTGACTAATAAAATCACCTGAATATAAGTCCATTTATTTTCTCTCGTACTTAACTCGCATCGTCATTAAAATTACAATAACTTTTGATAGAGTGAACCGACTTTAATGAAATATATATGCTACCAGAGAACATGCTTTATGATTTTATTGGTGAGCTTTAATCGAGAACGTAATACTTTTGTAGTGATGCGCGTTCAAACAAAGAGACAGAAATATATTTCTAAAAATGATAGAAATGTATTTTATTATTTATTCCAAGACACTTGCAACAATTTTTTTCACAAAAATCTAAAAAGTACAGACACGTTAGATTTACATTCTTATTATACGTATAGATAAATATAGATAGATATTAGTAATTTTCCTTATAATTTAATTTATATTCTTGTATGCTTATCAATATCATTACATAGTATAAAACAAAGTCCCGTACCGCGTCTGTCTGTCTGTCTGTTCGCGATAAACTCAAAAACTACTGAACGGATTTTCATGCGGATTTCACCAGTGGATAGAGGGATTCATGAGGAAGGTTTTGTATTTCGTTTTGTAATTCGTCAAGGTTTTTTTATAACCAGGTTTTTTTTTCAACGTCTGCCGGGCCGGCTAGTTAATATAAAAAATATGGCCTCATTTATGTTATTACTTCTATATTTGTTATTTTGTTAGCTGTAAGATCACTTTTTATCTTAAAATAAATTAAATAAGTATATTACTTTGTATTTATTGACAAAATTAAACATAATTTAATGAGCGCATAATGCTTTATATAAAAAGTTCAAGTAATTTGGTATTACATTTTATAAGTGACACTACTAGGTCTTTATTTACTGGGTATAAAAACACTGCGGAGATTATATTCGGATAGCATTCATTCGATCTCAATAGCTCCATGGTGATGAATACTCGTTCGTAACAATAATTTGTCCGCAGGCTGACTACGGGCCTCGTGAATAACGTCCCACGCTTCGTAACTTATCAAAGTAATAATTCTTAATAAGTACGCGTTTCAAAGACTATCCGATACAATATGGTACTACATTAGTGAGCAAAATTTAAAAAGATATGTTGAAATATTTTGTTTAGAAAAATTCGTTGTGTTCTATTGATATTATATTACATGTGATTCTCCCTATTTAGGCCAAGTGAGTATTTATATTAGTTGATTAATTTTTTTTCATAGTTCATATTTAGGAGATGGTTATATGTATATAACTGTAAATGTTATGTAAAATAATAATATATTACAATTAATTTACATAATGTAAATGTAATAATGTAAATATTATGTAAAATAATATTTTCAAGGCCTAATTTGTTTGTAAAGGTTGTTTCTGTGCATATGCCATAAATATTTATGCATACGTACCATACATTCTAAATTAATTTATTTTTAATTCGATTTTATAATTGAAATAAAAAAACCGAGTATTTGCATTGTAAATAAAATTTCTAGAAGTCAAATTATAAGATTTTTTTATTAAATATTGATATGCTATGTAATATGGTATTATACCGATCCGTATTGTTTATCTTCCTTACTCTCTGAGTAAAGCCTCTTATATTTTAATCCGGTCTAATTGATACACTTTCAAGTGATGAAAATGGGAGTAGTACGAAATATGAGTCTCGAGGTTATAATTGCCTCCTCCCTCTGCTACGGAAACTCGCAGTGGAATATATCTAAACGATAGAATATAGTTTCGAAGATGCAGTATATTACTTAATTATCATTTAAATATGTTAAGTTATTAGTATTTATTTAATTTGTTTTTATATTTATAGTAAATGTTTAGTGTGTTTGTATAATACAGTTCAATATCATTACATAGTATAAAACAAAGTCCCCTACCACGTCTGTCTGTCTGTTCGCGATAAACTCAAAAACCACTGAACGGATTTTCATGCGGTTTTTACCAGTAGATAAAGTGATTCATGAGGAAGGTTTAGGTATTTAATCTGTCAAGATTTTATTATAGCCAGGGCGGGACAATGTCCGGCGGGCCCGCTAGTATATATATAAATTTAATTATAGAGGCCTACCGCTGTTCGCAGACCACGCAAAAACTGCTTAGATTTCGATCAATTTTTTTATATTACCTCTTAGACAGTTAGCCCTTATCTAGAATATCATACGTTAATTTAGTATAAAATTTCTATGATTTTCATAAGCTCTACGTGTTCAATGGTATCTGTTTCCTTGCCGTGAAGTGGGGCAAGCGGTGTCGCACGTATTTGCATGAAATGTTAAGTGAACGGAAAACATTATTTATAGAGAAATTTTGTAAAGAAAATATATTTTTGCTGTCATTTTTTATGTTATTTTCATCTATTACATCATTACTAATCTATACATATACATTATAAAAATGATTTGTCTGTATGTAATATTAAAATATATTTTTTTTACTGATTGGGTATGAAAGTATACACATAACTGATAAAAGATGCAATTTTTAAAATTTTTGTTAGCCTGCCTGTCTGTTTGTTCCGGGTAATCTCCGAAACGGCTAGACTGATTTTGACGGGAATTTCACTGACAGATAGCTGTAATTACACCGGATTACTTAGGCTACTCTAAATTAGACTAGCTATTAACCGCGGCTTCGCCCGCAACGCTATCTCCAAAACGGTTAGACCGATTTTCACGGGACTTCCACCGACAGATAGCGGACACCATAACAAGTAACTTAGTTTATTTTAATTTAGACTAGCTCTTAATCGTGGCTTCGCCCGCTGTGCTATCTCCAAAACTCTACCGATTTTACGAGACTTTCATTGGCCGATAGCGGACATTATAAAAAGTAATTTAGTCTATTTTAATTTAGACTAGCTGTTAACCGTAGCTTCGTCCGCATGAAATTTAACAAAAAATATGTTGGTCACAGTAAACATGTGCGTAAGACGTGCGTTGTACTGGACTCCAAGAATAAATATAATTGAAACTAATATATCTGTATCTATGTATGTAATTTGAATTATATTGTCTTTTTAATTAAGACAGATATACAGTTTTATATCTTGATTTATATTTATGCAAGATTTCAAGGCGTCAGCTCATTCATTGTTTTCAATTCAACATTATAATTATTAATAGTAATTTTGAAGATAGAAGGGGTCTTTCTATAAGATATTAGATCATAAAAGTATTACTTATTGACAACATGGGCATTTTATATCGGTTAATAATTTAAGTCATTGTTTCACTAGTTCCTCATACTATGTAAGTGAGCAGAGAGGTAGTTATATGGTGGGTTAATGTTCCAAAGTTGTTGCTGATGACAAACCTCATTTCACAAACTGTTAGTATTTATATATCTAACGTATACGTTACATATTACTGTAAGTGGCGTGCGTGTCGTATTGCTGTTTTTATTTAATATAATTTCTATAATTGAACATGGTCTCACAATTTTATATTTCTTTAATACAATTAAAAACGCGTGCGGAGCTGCGTGTATAGATGGTATTATAAATATGAATTGATTGAAATGATGATTGAAAAGTGAACACAGAAATGGTCTGACATACCGTCCTTCATTTTTAATTTGTAGCAATGTTAACTTTTGTAATATCTATCAACATGTGTAATTAAATTTATGAAGTTGAATTATAATTTGTACCAAAACATTTATGGCGTAGTTGTTTACGTTGTAATGACACCCTTATAAATTAACAAAAAACAATTCAAGTTTAAATTAAATTTTGTTCCGAAACTGCCGTGGTCGTTTTAATCAGTGTCGAATTACATAATATTTTATGTCACAGCAAGATACAAAAAGGGTTGAAAGTTTGCGGTTTTTTCTTTCAGGAAAATTGCGGTACTGACATACTTTTTTTTAGATTAATGGTCCATGAAAACAGATTTGTATAGGTGTGCGTAAATAAATAATGTAACTTAGTGTCTGGTGAATCTGTGTAGCTGTAAGTTATACCATAATTTATTGAATATTTTGTATTATTTATGCATGTTGTTTGTTTGTGTTTTTGGTTGTAGTATTATTTTTACCGGTTTTAAACGAGAAAAATGTTAGGAATCGTAAATATTTTGTAAAGTGAAAGCTGAACATAAATCCGGTTAATATGCTTGATTTATGTAAACCCATAGTTCTCAAATTGGTCCAGGTGGACCCACAGGGATCCACGGAAGACTCGACGTGTGTCTACGTTGGCGTGACAAAAAATGGGGGTTCACAATTCGTAAGGGGTCCATAAGAATTTATCTGCTTTTGATACTGAAGAATTAAAATGTTGGTTTGACTTCACCTATCAATGTAGGCAGATAATATTTTAAGAAGCTCAGTGACTGTTACTTGTTAAAACTTGTATATTCCATATTCAGTACAATGTACGAGACATGCAAATTTCCATAGTTAGATCTTAATCTTCACGTTTTTTGTCGAGTTTTGGGAATATAGTAGAAATGTAGCTGCAGGGGCTCCATCAGAACCAGCTAAATTTTGAAAGTGGTCTATAAGATAAGGAGTCTCTGATCTTCTGATGTAAACCATATACTATGTTCTATACTCATATAATTATGTTTACGTTTCCAATTACAAAAAAAAAACGGAATAATTGTTGAAAATGTTATCAGCCCACTCCTTTTCTCTCTTACAACAATGTGAAGCAACGATAGTGTGCCTGATATTAAATACAGTCCATTAAAAACACTTGCCATCACCATTATATAGGTGGTAGAGCCACGCTGAAGCTATTAATGGTTTCAGCATGAATGGGTCGGCTCGTCCGGGGTACTACCACCCTCTCACATAAAGCGAAGTGAAGTAACAGTGCTTGCATTGTTGCGTTTCGTTAGGTCAGTGAGAGAACCGAAGGCCCACCTCCCCTCCCCTTCTCCCTTCCCTTACTCCCCCCTCCCTCAAGACAGGTGGGTAACGCACTTGCGACTCCCCTGGTGTTGCAAATGTCTATGGACGGTGGTGGTCACTTACCATCAGGTGACCCACCTGTCCGTTTGCTTCCTATTATATAAAAAAAAACCAAGAGTTCAAGCAATCTATTGCCGGTGGTTTCTTTCATGTCGGCGTGTATGAATAAATATTTGTTCACGTTTCGCTTACTGGACCTGATCTTGCAAGAAAGAGCGAAAATATTGGCGCGGAGAAGGTTTCAAAGCCTCATTTTATGGCAAAGATGTATATATAATCTTCCTAACCGATTTCGAATACAGGGACCAAACTCAGGAGCTGGGGTGTTTAACCTGTCTTGGTTTGATATGCAGGATACATTTCAGTGCCTAAATTTGCGCAGTACATAAATGCGCTCTTTCGTCCATACCCTCCTTGTTCCGAATAGAACGGTGAACCGCTACGATCAGAGGAGTGTTGGATGCAGTGTTTGGTGAGCGATACATCGACCCTTACCGTCACGTTAAGGCGTTTCACAGAGACTTTCCTGTATTGCCATCGAAATGGATTACGATATACCTGCACTGATGCGAGGAGTAACCACATAAACTCGAGCACCGAGACACTCGAGGCTCCTCTACCAGGTTTGGTACATGGATCGACGTATACGACATAATGGTATAATACACCAGGACAGGTACTAGGAGCCATTCTTGAGAGTTTATGGCCCATAAGCTATTTCTCTTGAGATTCTACCATCTTATAAGGTCGCTGGGCAGAGTCTTAGTAGATAGTCCACTACACCCGCGGTAAAGATAATACATTGCTAACTAAACGCTTAATTTATTAACCTTTTCATTATTAAAATTTATTGTCATATGGAGAAACCTTTGATTTCAGGTTATATTTTTTATTTTAATTCAATTTAAAAAGAAAGGTTTTTTTTATATATTATAGGGTGCGAACGAACACGCGGGTCACCTGATGATAAGTGATCACCGCCGTCCAAAAGTTCTCTGTTCTCTAGCGTGTATGCATATAGGTGATTATTTCAGAACTCAGCAACCTTTTTTCATGTTCTTTTACTAAAGTAATCTATATAATTAATTATAAGAATTTTTAATTTCTTGCAACAGATAATTTCCGCTAACCAACCAATGTGGGAATAAAATATTATTATACATAGTGAAATTATAAATATTATGGGAAGCTT
This sequence comes from Antheraea yamamai, assembly GCA_036509395.1. Classification (NCBI taxonomy): domain Eukaryota; kingdom Metazoa; phylum Arthropoda; class Insecta; order Lepidoptera; family Saturniidae; genus Antheraea; species Antheraea yamamai. The sequence goes on along the minus strand of AP028435.1, from coordinate 12,489,391 downwards.
CTATTATACGAAATATTGTAGTATCGATTTAATGTGCATGAATATGAATTCGGGTTTTTTAGTTATATTTGTTTTTATGGTAATTAAAATCCTCATACAAAATACTGTATATAATAATGGCGGAATTATACACCATACCTCTTCAATATAATAAATCATAAACAAACGCTGTTGGCATATGAGATATATATTATTACTATCGTCTCGGCGAACGTTGTCCTGTCTTGATAATAAAAAAAAATCTAAAATTCAACCACAGCGTCACCTACCGGGTCCAATTATGAATCTAAATCATTTTCGGATCCACTCAAAGACGTACACAAAATTTCATCAAAATCGCTCCAGCCGTTTAGAAGGAGTTCAGTGACATACACACGTACAAAATAAATTTATATATAAAGATTATGAATGTAACAAGTACTATTATCTACACAGTTGCATTAAAGTCACGTAATAACTTTGTCGCGTGACAAGTTTTGCGACAATGATCAGTTGCTAATGGCTGAAATCCATTAGTACCGTTATTGTAGGTACTATTAACGAAATATTTACCTAAACCATATCTCTATTTCTTTTCCTTGCAATGACGTTATGTATCAAACTTGATTTAGTTTAATAAGTCTTTGTAAAACGCGAATACAATCATAAAACGAAGTATTATACATGCTTTTCAAACTAGAACTTATTTGTTAACATATTTGTATAACATATGCAATATTAACATCGATTATACAAGCTGTCTCGAATTAAGTAAGCAGTTGTCTAAAACTATTTTTTAAAGTTTTTTAGAATATATCTAAGTTATTTGTGCTATGTTTCTGTAGTTAGTTTAATAATATACCTTGTTAAGTTAGATGTAAGTAAGATGGATAAGCATTCATCTATGCGCTACAGTTTTCATATTCGGATGAACAGTAGCAGAATTTCTCTAAGATAGTATAACATTATGCGTACGTTTTAATACGCAGGTATGTTAAAATATAAACGATTGAGTAGATTTTTTTTATTGGTTTCAGCATGAATTGGTCGGCTCACCCACGGTAGTACCACCCTCCCATAGAAAACCGACGTGAAGTAACAGTGCTTGCATTGTTACGTTTCGTTCGGTAAGTGAGAACGCCTGAGACCCACCTCCCCTCCCCATCCCTCTACTCTCCCCCCCTCCCTTCCTTTCCCCCAAACACAGGCTGGCAACGCATTTTCGACTCCCCTGGTGTTGTTAGTGTCTATAGACGGTGGTGATCACTTAACATCAGGTGAGACACATGTTCGTTTGCCCGCTATGACATAAAAAAAAGAAAATACCCTTCTTTACATAGAATCCGTTTTCTATTATATTTTTTATAGATTGGTCTATGGAAGACAAAAGTTGTTTAGATTGCACTTTTTGTTGTTAAATACTGCTAAATGTATAAACCATATAAAATTATTTGTACTTATAATGTGAAAATATATAAAAAGCAGTAAATTATTTTTAATTTCAAAGCCCATCAAATGTTTACACGTTAATTATTTTATTCTTAAAGTTTTGTTTTATAATAGATATAATTTCAAAATGTTTTCACTTTAACATTTAAATGTAGTATGTAGTAGTAGTAGTAGAAATACTGTAGTAGAAATAATGAGTGCGTGTAACCGTCACACACGATTGAAATAAAACTTCTTTGGCGTAAACATAACCAAAACTTCTATTTTAATTTAATGCTTTACTTATCATAGTAATCTGTTCGTACTTCACTATATTTTATTTACTTTATAATAAAGAGTTGCTAATAATAGTTCCTGTGTTATTTAAGATCCGAATTAGCTGATAGATGGCACTACAGATAATGAAACTTTGATTTAATTTGATATTTACTTACATTGAAACCAGATGGCAGCACGGTCGCGCGCCCATATACACATAATTAATTCTATTGTATGATTTTTATTATTATTCAATTTAATATTTTTTATTAATAACTTTTTTTCAAAAACTTTTCATTGATATGTTTATAAATTATAGATTGACAAAACCAAAATTATTTAAAAACCGGATGGTACAGCAACGTGACGCCATATTGCCGTAACAGACTACCGTTGCATTGTCGTCCAGTTACCTCCTAATCGCATCTAAAGAAGTTTCATTCTGATAAAAAAATATAGATAAATGATTACATTTCACATATAAAATCTTATATGACAGTTAGCTTTAAATTTTAAAAAATTATACACAAGTGTTATGTACCTTAACAGTTGTAATATACCACATAATTAAAACGAAATAAATAGTATAAAATAATTTATCTTGTAAACGAAACTGAATTTGTGACTCGAATTAAAAGTGTCGACGAAAATACAAGTAATTAAAAAAAAGGAAAAACTTGATATCATATACAGTTGACATATTTCAATGGAAGATGGGCTACAATTATTTGGAAATAGAATCGAGCAAATGTAACTATTTGTTTAGTAACAATATCAAAATATAGAATACTAATACGTATTTCAATATAAAAAAAAACATTTTCAATAAAACAATGCATTTTGCTAACGCAATGAAGAAATAAAATTGTCTATAAATCAATATAAGCTAAATAACGTCATTTCTCATTCAATAAATATAATATCGTAGTAACTGCAGCTTAGATTTTATTTACGAACTTTTCACCTCCAGACAAGTAGCGCCCACCCCCGGAAATTCTATTTTTATAGCGTAAATCTTCTTATCTCAGTTTCCACTCCAACAGAAATCTTATTTAATCGGTTTCATGTAGCTTAAACCGTATTACTTTGTTACTTAACGATGTATAATACTGAGTAATATAAATAAAAAGAGATATAGTATGTACATATTCAAACTGTTTATTTTAGTATGCGTCTTATGTGTTAAAAAGAGATATAGTATGTACATATTCAAACTGTTTATTTTAGTATGCGTCTTATGTGTATCTAGGTAATAAAATTGGTACAAACTGTATAAAATATGTATATTATAAACTTGTTGAAATAGAGACACCAAAAACTCAAGATTTTCTTTATAAGAAAATGTATACCAATATATTTCATTATTTAATGCAATTAAAATATTACTTTTAACCTAGTTTTATATTCACAATAATTAATAACAGAATACAAATGATTATTTGCCAAGACAGATTGATTACTTTGAACATTGAACATTTTTAAAAAGCTGGGGACGTTCAGCAGATTGGTTCTCTGGATGGTCCGGTGTGTGGGAGGGGTGAACGGGGGTGGATGTAAACACAAAGCTCTACGTTCGGCGGCAGTCACGTGGCGCGCCCGCCGGGGGCGCATCACTCTTAAGGGTGTAAGCATAATAAAACGAGCACAAGACAACTGTTTAACAGGAACAAATGTATTTTTAAATTCCAAACTCATCATAGCTTTGATGAAAAAATCTTTATTTATTTAAGAATAACAGTTACAGTTGAAATTACGTTCATGAAAATCAAAAGAAGTAAACTTCAAAAAACAAAAAAAGAATCCATTGATGTCGATATAAAATAATGTCATAATGAATTTCCAATAATTAATTGTTCGAAGCAGTATTCCAGATATAATAAAACCTTAATAGTGATGTGTCCTCGGTGTGACTTACCTTGTTAATTTAATCGAACATAATCATAATTATAAGTTTAATGTTACGTATTGAATTAGAGTAATTGTATATAATACATCAACCACTCTAAAGAATATCAATACAAAACATATCACATTAAATTTAACATATCTACTAATTAGTGTAATTAAAAATACATTAGTATTAGTGTTAGAAATTCTTGTGTAAACTAATAAATCTAAATGATTAGGTAAATTTGAATAGTATAAGAATAACCAGGATGAAATCAACAGGTAAGAGTGTTTCAGTTATCATATGTTTGTTTATTTATCATTTAATAGTTGTTAACAAAGTTTGCCAACATACCAGCCGAAACAGAAGGTTACGTTAGAATATCACGAAACAATGATATCCAAGGAACACAATCCTTGACTTAAAATTAAATAACCTTTCACTGTAGCTTAGAAAAATAATGAGTGTAATATTTTTAAGACACAAATGTAAAAAAAAAGTAATTTGGAAAATGACACAATTTTTTCTTAAAGTTTTTTTAAGTGCTTTTCTATCTTGTTTAAAATGTGCCACTTTTAACTACCCCAATGTAGCTTCCTGTCTTAAAGTAAAAAAAAATATTATATTTGGTTTAACGTGATAAAATCTATTATATATGAAATAAATGTCAGGCTGTATTAAATTATTCTTGTTTTAAAAATTAAATGCTTCTCGTTGGTATGTGCGTCACTTGAGATCATTTGACTAATATTTTAAAAGTTTATGATAGCCCGCTTTGGAGTTAAGTACGTGCAAAGAATTGGTAAATACGGGGAAATATGAGTTATTTTCTTTACTGGGGATTTTGTATGAACTAAAGATGTTTCGAAATCGATGTATATTAATAATTTTTTTTTTGTTCAATTTGTTACGAATCTGAAAATATTTTCATAAAAATAACGCGTCAATTACAAAGGAAAGGACTCTGACACATTAAAAATATCAATAATTTTCTTTGCACTTTTGTTAGTAACTGACAACAACAACAACATATTTGGTTAATACTTATTTGTTTGTTGCTTTCTTTAGAGATAAATAATAACGAAAGGTTTTGTTTTAACAAAAAAAAAAAAAGAAAACCCTGGAGAAATAACAGCAAAAACAAAATTATTTTATTCTTAAACAGGAATGCGTTTATATGTAATTGTAGCGTATTCTATTTACGAATACTTTATTTTATGTTCCTTTAACTCTTAATTAGAGTTTTTGGCGGGATTTTAGTCTGTCATGTAGTGGATTTTATATTTTATTCATAATCTTGTGTTACTTGACTCTATATTGTATAAAATTGGTGGTGTTTTATGTAATATAGTTTGTTTATTGTGCATAAGTGAAGTGAATGGAAAATAATACCACGGATCATGAATTCTGAGACGCCACAAAAATTCCCTGGAAAGTTGTAACAAGGGAGCTACCATCTTGTTGGAACGTTTACATTGACATTGAAATGATCTCACGACACTAACTTGTAATACTATTAACTACTCAACAATGGCAGTAATAATCTAAAAGATTGGTTGCCATAAATAAAGTAAAAACAATATTCTTAACTATGATAATATTTTGAGATACATATTTTATACAGGAAGTTGATTTTGTTGTAAAATAATCGCTCATGAGTTCCTAATACAACAATTTACTGCCGATAGAAATCATCTCGCATGTATAACCCATGAACGTACATGACATCTGAATGTATTCCTCCTAAAATTGGATTTTTTTATTATACTTTATAGATTTTAGCATTTGACAAATATCTCATCTGATGTTAAAGGGCGATTTGATCGAAGATGGCAAACGCGCTACACCTAGAGGGGGCTAGCTTTCAAGTGCAACTGCTAAAATACACCAACAAGTGTTTGACGACAGATTTTTAACTTGAGGGCGGACTTAGAAAAAGCCCTACAACCAAACAATGCTTCCATCAAAATGTTTTTATTTACCGAAAGTTCCGATTCAGTCGCAAGGATTCCAACCTACATTAATTGACGCGGTGTTCGAACACGCTATCAACTGAGTCAATAACGCTTGAATATTCTTAAAATATTTTATGATATATCGCTTGGATATCCAATGATCTTATAGAATCTTTATTAGGTATTATGATTGTTTAGGAAAACGGTTTTCTCATTTTTATCTTGTCTACTTATTCATAAACTTTTAACGAATTCTTAAAGTGATCACAATTTTTATTGAAATTTGGACGAAAAAAGGTCTGTCTGGTCAGCTAGTTATTAACTTAACTATCTTAGATTTTAGAAGATTCCTTATATTGATGTTCTCTGTCGATATTTTAAGAGTATTGATTAAAAAAATATATTCATTTTCTTAACTTTTCTCAATTGTTTCAGCCTAGGCTTTTTTGGTATACGCTATACCATCCATTCTATGTTATTTGCATTTACTTCCGAAGCTTATTTAATTGTATTAGGCGTTTGTGATCTTCTTAAAATGGGATGATCTTATGGTTACTTTAAGCACCTTTAAGTTTAAGTTTTTGGTAACGAAATAAACCTTTTTACTTTTATACTAGAAGATTCACCTACAAATCTTTTATGAAAATCTATAGTGCACTTCTTATGGATTTATATTCTTGCAATTTAGCGTGAAGGAGGACCTTTAGCCTAAGTTTAAGAATACATACAAAAATAATGTATAGTGTTAACGTATTATAATAAAACTCAAGGGCTTTCTTTTTAAAAGGTTTTCGTTGTAAAGAATTTCCAACATCACTTTAATCTTCTGCTTTTTTTATCGCACGTATCATACAAACATTTTCATCAACACATAACTTTACTTTTAGTAATGTTAACACTTTCAAAGTCCTAATTCAGGATAGTCAGTAATAGGTTGTTACTGCAGAGGAATTGGCAGTAATGAGTCAGTGCTTGTTTGCATTATAGTTACGCAGTATTACACTCGTATCAGTTTTCTTTCCATTGCTCTTTAAAACACTCCTAGCATGATTATACTCTCTTTATTGACGGAATGAGTGTTGTCTGTATTAATGAAAACTTTAATTATAAAAATTACATTTTTTTTCATTATTGAATTCGTTAATCTAATTGCGTTTGCATATTCTATATCTTCTATCTCTCTTATCCAATATATATGGTCAACTTCGTTCTGCTAATAGGGTTTCGATATATTTGAATGTTTCTTGTCGTGTTGTATAGTTAGTTAAAATGTAGTAATATATTGCAGAAATCAATTTGTCATTTAGTATCCGTAGATATTACGATATCATTGACGCATTGCCTATTTTGCAGCCTTTTTTGGATTTTCATATTGAAGCTTACTGAAAACATTTTCCTCAGAGTAAACAGTTTCGGTAAACGTGCACCAAGTAACTGCTTACCTCCTTTGTCTGACTTTTTCTGGAACTTATCTAGTTTGTTTTTCTTTGAAATACATATGATTTCATGTTAGAATTTATTGCATTATTAGTTTTAATCAATATTGTGTATCTATAAATCTGTTTATTAAATATAGGGCTTGGGTAGATCGTTGTGAACGTTAAAATAAGCTCCCGGTTCAGAAAACAACTCACACTTCGAGAAGGGCTGATTAGAAGTTCGATCTGTTTCATTTTTGTATCATTTTTTATAACAATTATGTAAGTAATTGTTCAGAGTCGTTTATAGTGGATGTAATACTAATTAACGATGCTTACCCAAGTTTAGTATGGCCTAATAAACGGTATACTAACGTGTACTGAAATATATACTACGGATCTTAAAAAACAGAAAATAGTTACTTATTCAAAAGCACTTTTACAGCGTTCTTAGAGCATCTTGTTAGCGTGGTAAGTAGCGTAGTCAATCCATGTGGTTGATGGAACTCTTTTACTGCTACGTGAAGCATATGTTTGTGAATATAAATATCCACTCGTACTGGACTTAATTTTTTAGAGGTATGTACTCAGTATAAATAAAGACAAAATACAGTATAAGTGCAGTGACCGACTGTGCTAAGCTTGCATTGCAAAATTAGATTTATAATTATAAAAGTGGATAAATTACAATATGCCCATTGTTGGCGCTGACTTTTCTTAATAAATCAAAAGTAAATTTATGGAAAATGTTCAAATGAATTCAATAAACATATACTTGAAGACTATTCTAGTTTTATGTGTTGTTTATTATAATATTCGAGCAAACAACATTATATATTTGCGTAACAGCGATATGCAACAAATTTAATTGTATAGCGAACTTTGTAAGCTACTATTCACTCGGTGTATTTAATGGGTTTTTTTGAAGTATAAATGTAAATGTTAGGTTTAGTTTAGAGTTTTGGAGAATTATTTTAGCAGTAAAAATTTATTGAGGATTTAGATGAATAAAGCACGTAGTATTTATTTATTGTATTCATAATATTGATATTTATTGCATAAATGTATATTTATTAACGGCGTTTTCGAGAGTTTACTTTGTAGAAAGTCAATTAGCGTTTTATATGGAAATAATTTACGTCTTTTTTAACAACCTGTATAGTAAATTATATAATATCATTATACATTTTTTAACATTATAAATTACAATAAATAATAATATGTATATACGAAATTGATCTTATAAATCTTTCCTCTTTTTTACTATGACATTAATCAACATGGAAAGGTTCTCGGGCCCTCGTAATACCGAAGCAAACTAATTCAATAATGTGCCCGCCCCTGAAAACGTTTCGACTATTATACGTCAGGAGTTGTTTGCGTCGACAAAACGTTAATAGAGTTATTAAATTTAGCGTTAATTTATTCAATTTCGACCGGGTTTGCTCAGATAGACAATGGCAGCCAGGGGCGGAGCTTTGGCAGGGAGCCGCCCGCCCACTTTCACCTGAAATTTCATTAACATATGCACACATACATTTATTAGGGCTATGTACTTCACACATAAATTCTCTGTATTAATATACACATGTACATATAAGAATAATACACCACTATGCGATAAGAGTCATTATAAAATCGAGTAACGGTTATTGTACTTGTGTTGCAAATGTTATTTTGATATGCACTGAACTTACTTTTGTCTTTTTTATACTTTGTATTTTGCGTTTGACCATCTCATTTGATATTATATGACGACGTGGTCTAAGGTGGTAAATACGTCAAACCTAGAGAGGACTGAATCAAGTGCAGCTGCCTGAACTCACCTACTGGTGCTTGGTGACAGACTTTCACCTTGAGGGTGGTAGCTTTAGTTTCATCACGATATTTTTGAAGTTATACTTCTTTTGCCGCGTTAGGGAAAAATGATGAGAGTAACTTTTTACGATGCGCGCGCACACCGTCACGAAAAACCGACACCCTGAAGTTATTACGATGCGCGCTTACATCGTCACGAAAAGCCACACCCTGAAGTTATTACGATGCGTGCTCATACCGTCACGAAAAACCGACACCGTGAAGTTATTACGATGCGCGCGCACACCGTCACGAAAAGCCACATCCTGAAATTATTACGATGCTCGCGCACACCGTCACGAAATACCCACACCCTGAAGTTATTACGATGCGCGCTCACACCGTCACGAAAAACCAACACCCTGAAGTTATTACGATGCGCGCGCACACCGTCACGAAAACCCACACCCTGAAGTTAGCTATAGTCAACATTTTGTTTCTTTGTATTTGTTGTTTGTATTTCTTTGTATTAAAATTTTCAATGTATAAAATGTAGTGTCGTTTTTTCTACAAACGTAGAATAAGGCGAAAGTTAAGTTTTGAAAAGATTTTATCTCGTTAAGCCAAAGAAGTATAACTTCTAACGCGTGTACATAAGTACACACACACTTTTTTTCCCCCGGAAGCTTCGACTCAGTTGCAAGGATTCGAACCTTCGCTTTAAAAGTATAGGAAGGAAGTTTTTTTTTCGTACTAATATCGCAGTATTTTCTCTTAGCAAAAGCTCAGATTCTTGTAGAATTTCGAATTTATGTTGATCGACACGGTGTTCAAATACGCAACTATTTTTTTTCAAAATCAAAATACTCTTTATTCAATTTAGGCCCTGAGAAGGCACTTATGAACGTCAGAACTACCACCGGTTCGGAAAACAACCCAGTCATCGAGAAGAACCGGCAAGAAACTTGATCTGGTTTATCTTTTCATAATAATTGATATAATTTAATTTAATTATAATTAATATAATTTCATAATAATATTGATCAAATACGTCGAGTTCGTAACCTCTTGACGGACCTAGAGACAGAGACAAAAATTATTGTTAAAAGACTGATATTCTAGTATGAAATATATACGTATAATAGAAATGAAGTGTCTGTATGTAATATCAAAAATTTTTTTACTGATTTATTAAACGTGACTGATTGATTATACATATTAATGTTAAACCAATAGATGTTACCTTTCCTCTAATCTCTTAAAGAGTTTTATGTAATGTTAATTCTTGAAACTTACAATTGCTAAAATGCGATTCATATTTTTTTTACAATTTGTAAGTATTGCTGTCTGTATTCTCATAACACATAGCGTTCGTTTTTGACAACATTCTATTTGATAAAATAATTACGTCACATTTTTTAAATAATTGTTTGCAAAGTTATATAATTATGATAGATAACAAATCCAGGCATCAATTTAATTTACTAGGTTAAATATCAGATCTAGATGTGTGATATTTTTTCCAAAAGTGTACCACAAAATTTACAAATTGTTGAATAGTGAAATAATAATAAAAAAAATCGAGGCAATCAAGCCGCGCAAGAACAATACGACCGATAATGCTGACGTAGGATGTCATGACGCTAAATTCCAAATATATGTCCTGCCAAAAATACCGCTCAACGTGCCTAAACAAGTTTTTACTTCAAAATTTATATATATCATTTATAGATAAGAATGAGTGACGCATTGATTTACTAACGTCATTAGGTGCACAAATTCATATTATAAAGTGATATTCATTGGCTTGTTATTTTCTATCACCAAGTACTCAATAAATATTGAAGAGTTTAGGGGCACATTTTATTGCTTTGTGAGCGCAAACCAGTTGAGTCGCGTCCCCGAGGAGCGATCGGTTGGCAAACATCGCAATCTGGCACTAGAGAATACGGATTTAAGCCGCATCTGAGATATTTTATTACTATTTGTTCTTTTATTTTTGTTTCAATAAACATATTGGATTTTTCACCTGGAAATAGATAATTTATACGAGCAAAGAATATTTTGCATTCCGTGACAGTTAGCAAATAAAACTCATTATAATAATATTTCATTTTGCCAGGAATAATCTCCAAAATCGTATGGTAAATATTCTTATGGAAAATTGTAGTCACTCTTGTGTATATATAAATAGGTAGTGACAAAGCAGTTAAGTACATTTTCCCCCGCTGTTTCACAACCGATTTTCTTTATTTATTTTTTTGTTTAGTAGATATCGACGAGCTGTAGTGTCAAGACAAAAAATTGGATATTGTTGCTTTTTTTCCTTAATATTAAATCTAGAAAAAATAATGAGTTATAGTCAAATTTCCACTACAATATGACTACGAGTAGAAAGAAAATTACAAATTAATATTAGGTCTTTACCTATGAAATTGCCGTTTTGTATGAAAAAATTTAAACGAATTTTTTTCATGTATTTTTTATTTGTATTAATCGAAGTAATCACCCATGCAATCAATGCATTTTTGCCAACGCAGTGGCAGTTTATTGATGCCCTTCTTAAAGAAATCAGCTGGACGGGAGGCAACAAATTCTTCAAAGGCCTTTTGTACTGCCTCTCGGGTATTGAATTTTTTTCCCGCCAAGGAGTTATCCATATTCTGGAAAAAGTAGTAGTCTGTAGGCGCAAGGTCTGGTGTGTAGGGCGGATGACGGAGAACTTCCAACCCCAGTTCTTGCAACTTGGAGACCGTCTGCTGTGCAGTATGAGGTCGCGCGTTGTCGTGCAGGAGCAGCGGAGACGAGCGATTGACCAATGCTGGTTGGAGATGTGCCAGCTTCTCCATCATTGTGTTCAGGTCTTCACAGTACGCATCTGCAGTAATGCTCACCCCGTTTGGTAAGAAGCTGTGATGAATCACACCGGCGCTAGACCACCAAACAGTGACTATCACTTTTCTAGGGGTAAGTTTTCGTTTAGGGCATTGTTTAGGTGCTGAACCAGGATCCAACCAACTTGCTGAGCGCTTGCGGTTCTCAAACAGAATCCATTTTTCATCGCAGGTAACAATGCGGTTCAAAATTCCTTCATTTGTGTGTCTGTTGAGCAGTGCAAGGCACGTCTCGACGCGTACTTCGCGCTGGCGATCATTGAGTTCGTGGGGCACCCATTTGTCAAGCTTCTTTACCTTGCCAATTTGACGCAAATGGACCAATATTGTTTTGACGCTAACGTCGAAAGCTGCTGCTATTTCTATATATATGCTGCTAATTCAGCCGTAGATTGTGTATCATCAGCTTCCACAATCGCCTTTAATTCGTCATTGTCGACCAAAGTCTTCGGACGACCGCGAGGTTCATTTTTCAGGTCGAAATTCCCAGAACGGAAGCGAGCAAACCAATAATAGGTGGTGCGTTGGTTTGTAGTGTTAGCTCCGTAAACGTCGTTGATGTTGCGTGCCGCTTGTGCCGCGTTGCTGCCACGACGGTACTCATATTCCATAATTATTCGAATTTTTAACGTATCCATGATGACAAAAAAGATTGAAATGTGACGAAAATGTAACACTAATCAATAAACAAATGACTACTTTTGGAAAAAGAATTCTATGTTTTTAAAATAAAATTAATTTGAAATTAGAATTCTTAGCCAAACAAAAATTATTCTGATTTGAAATGGCCAGTACTGCAGAACGGCAATTTCATAGGTAAATACCTATTATATATTCGTGATTATTCATATGTTCAGAATAAGCTTCGATATATTTAAGAACAAAATTACATATTTCTCAAGGGTAAAGCGATAGAAAAATTGTATAAATATGAGTATTAAAACGGTAAATTCAGATTATTTACCGATTTCAATACAAGCACAAATATGCAGTGGTATCCATAAAAATAATAGCATTGTCGTTGCTTTCCTGGGCTTTGGTTATGGTTCCCATACAATCTGAATATTTTGTTTTCAAATTATGTACTCCAGTGAAGCTGTGAAGGACCCTCAATTGCGTAGTTAATTCGAAAAAAAAAGTTTCGATACTTATATATCTGCTATTGCTTTGCTTTTGACAAATAGGTAATCAAGGGTCCGATTTTTTTAACCTGTTTTAGTGTTTTAAGACAAATATCGTATTATTTCTTACGATTTTTAAGTTATCCATAATATAGTACCTACTAAAGATTTTAATATGTATTATATTTTGCATTAAAATAAATAAATTTGATGTACACCTCATCCTTGTATTAAATTAAATTGAACAGCTATTTACATAATTGAATGCCTCCATTAAATCAAATTACACCTATTCATAAAACATATTGAATGAGTACGTCAGGTGCCCGGAGAATTTAATAAACTGTCTCAAAGTTATTTTCGGTTGAGTTCACAACGTTCGATATTAAATCGGCGGAACGGGCATGGGAGTGTTGCTATGATACCTTAGAGGAGTTAATAAGTCATAAATAGCGTGCAAGAGAGAAATGCACAGAGGCGTATAAGGGGAATTAGAAAGGGATAGTCACCTCCCCCAGGTAATGCTGGTGAATATGCAATCGCGTGGAAAAAAGTCCGTTTGGTGATGCTGTGGTGTGCTTTTACAATTTTAGGCAAAGTAGATTTTGGTCATCGATTACTATTTCTAATGGGCTCTTGCTACATTAAGCTACAGTGTTGGCAATTAACTGCCCTAGTATTTTAAAATGTATAAAACCTTTGCTTTTAGTTTAGTGTGAATCGTAAATCTAATTTTTTTATGAATACTTATATACTAGGTATATTATTATATTGTCACTTTAAATACTACCATGAATTAAGAGCTCTATACACAGCTTAGTGCTGATTAATTTCGTTTTGTTGTGAATTAAATTTACATTACTACGGTACAAAAACAAATGTTAGCAACCATTTTAAGAATCAAACTGTCGTCAATACTTACAAAATACTCTTCCAGTAAAATCTCATTTCGTGGCTTCTTTTTAAAAAGAATGTACTTTTTTATTTAGAATTTTATTTAAGCGACATTTCGCAGCCGCAGAATAACTTTTGTTTTATTTTAGTGTAATGGATCCTGGAGTAGCCACGTCATAAAGTGGTAAGCGACAAAAGCCGATAACAGTTGAGTGTGCTGTACAGTATCGGTGAGTGGTCGATCGTTGCTAAGTGGTCGTCGGGATGCCTCTTGAACCTTCTTTGTACATCACTTGCGAGCGAAAAATGTGATATCGGTTACTTTTATCGAAATGTATGTAAATGTGTCGAAACACTCATTTAATAGTATCTATTAGTTAACTTAGTTTCTGTCAAAGAGTAAGAAGCTATTTGTAAAATAATAATTACTTTAAAATTTCATGTCTCACTTATTATTTATTTTCCAATAATAAATACCAACCCTCACAAACATTCGATTATCTCAATATAATATAGTGGGATATTAATGTATAAATAGAGCCTATGGAACAGAGAACATAAAAAGTAAAAACTGTTTGATGGGCAGATATTCTGATTCAAAAGCGTTATTCAGTGAGCGTAGCGATATGAATCACATCGTAGAGTTACGAAGATTCTGTAAAAAAAGCATTGATCGTTATTTACATGACATAACCTGGATGAAAAAACTAAACGACATAAAAAAGTTAAGATTTGTAATTGCATATGTTATTTCATAATTTATAATCACAATAAATTTATTTTGTGTATTTTTTGTAACAAAGATTTTGAAATACATATTAAAACCTGATTTTAGAAAACATTTTAATTTAGAAAAAAACAATTGTAAACGATTGTGACGTTTGAAAATGATGCCTATGTAACTATGTAACTATTTATATTTTGTAAAAATATATGACATGAAGCGATAAACCAGATCGAGTTTCTTGCCGGTTCTTCTCGATGACTGGGTTGTTTTCCGTATCAGTGGTAGCTCTGACGTTCATAAGCGTCTTCTCAGGGCCTAAATTGAATAAAGGATACTTTGATTTGATTTGATAATTTACAAGTGACAAAAAAATAAAATACTCAAAAAAAAAATACTATTTACCACATCCAATTTGGACACTCGTCGTAGAGAGAGAGATACGCCGTGACTCCGTCGGTTTGCGTGCGTTGGACCGGGGAAACTTCATTTGCGAGCTCCTCTGGCCGTGAAATGAAGTCGGGCCGATATTGCGCTGATATTATATCCGTATCAGCAACGCGACGACGCATTTAGTGGAAATGCTGATCGAGCTATTGTTTTGATTCATTATGCAAAAATTCGGAGGGTTTTCTGCAAGTTAGATTTAATACTTACGACGATTTTTAATATAATATATTCCAACTATTTCGTTAAATGTCAATATTAAAAATAAATATTATATGTATAAGTTTATCGAGCGTGTATTTTTTTTTAAATATCACGTAGCAAATAGGCATGTATTCCACTTGATATTAAGTGATCACTGCAGCTTATAGTTATCCTATACATACATATATTTTATGTGTTGGCAATCATGCCTTTCAGACTGAACCCTTAAGCCCTACACAGGCTCTCCTGCTCGAAAGTAAAAATCTGTCATCTATATCGCTCACTTAAATATATTAGCGAATATTTTTAAATCACTTATCAATATTGGTAATGATTTGATCTAATGTTTGCTGAGTTTACTGCCAATTTGGATCTAATATTGTACCAAATATACAATGGGTTTTCAGATAGGTGCGAATCAGTCATCTTTTCCAGGCTTAACGTGTTGCCATTTTTGTAACTAGTCACATGTTAACCTATTATATATACTTAAATAAAATCATAGAATTGAAGCACTGGTTTATTTTAGTTTATTAAATTGAATTTATATGTGCTATACTCAACATAGATATGCATATATTCTACTATAAAATAAATATGACTATATTAAGGTACAGTTACCATTAAGTTCTATTATAATACAAACGAACTGATAAACATAGTCTAGGCCGAAAAATTCCTGAAATGAAGTCAAAAGTATTATTGCTTAAAATATAAGATTTGATTAGTTAGAAACAATGAGTTAGGTAATATTTTTCGACAGTGGTGTTGAAAAGATATATAGAAAAGTAAATTATACTCGTATTCGAGTTTTGTCAATGAACAGTTAGAGAAAAAAAAATAGTATGCACCTATGTGAGTTCCTGTAATTCGCACATGAGAAAAATTGTACCTTATGCAAGTGATATAGGTACCATATAACATCTAATACACTGAAACCATCATCGGCTAATTTTTATATACCTTATATATCTACGTGTTTACTCACATGTTGTCATATGACGTGATTTAAGATAATGAACCGCTAAAACTAGAGCGACTGTTCATCGAGTGCAGAGACCGGATGACATATATTAGTGGAACTTGGCGACACCGTTTTAAACTATGTGTGACAGATAGTTTGATAGACTTTATAAAGTACCCTACCATCAAGTTTTGGTTTTAGGAATATGTATTTTTTTTTTTTCATTCCCCCTTTTCCCTAACACGAATACCGGAAATTTTTTTGGTAATATTTTTTATTATTTTTTCTATTTTATATTATTTTATTTTGTGTTTTTTTTTTTTTTTTAATTTTATTGTTTTTTTTTTAATTTTATCCCTCTTCACAAAAAATTTTTTTATAATTATATTTTTTATAATTTTTTTTTTTTTTTTTTTCTTTTATTTTTTTTTTTTGTAAAATTTTTTTTTTTCTTTAAAAATATTTTATATTTTTTTTTTTTTTTATTTTTTTTTTTTTTTTATTTTATAGGTTACGTTTTCCTTCCTCGGTTATGCTTATTATAGAATTTCAAGATACATCGATCGGTGTGCTATCCGAACACCGGATCATGAAATGACTAACGACTTTAAACAAAAATGTATGCGAATGTCCCGGCGGCTTCATTTTGGAATACCCCTTGCAAATTAAGCCACATCACCTAATATCTACTAATATTTGATCAAACGCTAACTGATCATTTTATAAAACAACTAAGGGGCTCGACGGACGTTGTCCCGCTCTGATAATAAAGAAAACCTTGGCAAATTAATCCTCCCTCATGAATCACTTTATTTATTAGTGAAAATCTCATGAAAATCCGTTCAGTAGTTTTTGAGTTTATGGAAAAGAAGAAGAGAGGGAGAGGACTTTGTTTATATATTGTACGTCGAGTAACTCTTGACGATCAGTGTTTTATTTACAAAATATATACCGTAAAATTTGATCTAAGTACTAGGTAGCATCTAACTATTAAGTTGGGTAGCCAGAACTTTACCTGATCTTGCAAATACACTATTTGTAAGAACTCTCCATCCGAAGACTGTTAATGAGAGCTATGTCGTAAGAAACTTAAATAAATTTGTTTCGGATTTATTTCTTTAAATTATTCGAACTTGTATTAAAAGTCCCAATCATAAAATATTAGGTCCATATGGAATTAACGTTTTACATAGAAAAATTAAAATGAAATTATATATTTAATCAATCGAAGTATATATTAATATCTACGCACATTCGCAATGATATGTATATCATTGATTCCATTGCTGAAAAAATTGTGGGGGAGGGAATCAATAAAAATTTCAAAGGTTGGTTTGGACTGACTCATCGGAATTGATTTCTTTTCCTTGAAAGAAATTGTTCAAATCTCGATAAAAGTAGTAGTAGTAATCTGTTGGAGTAAGGTCTGGAGAGTTTGGTGGATGTTAGAGACATTCCAACCGCAGTTCCTTTAATTTAGCGACCATTTATCGTGAAGTATTAGGCCTAGCGTTGTCCTGAAGGAGCTGTGGGCTAGAAAGATTGACCTGTCTCGGTTACTTAAGGGTTAGCTGTTTGTAGGCGGTAGAGCCACCCTGAAGTTGCGGGGTGGTAGGGTGTCTGTACCCGACTGGATCGCGACCACCGTACACCAGGTGGAACACCCGCCATAGTGGCACGTTTGGGCGTGTCGTGTTCCGGGATCAGCCGGTGTATATCCAGCAACCGGGGGGGGGGCTGTCCCTGACTGGGTCGCTTTCAGGCCGGCATAACAGCGGCGACCGGCGATGGATAGTATGTCTTTCGGTGGTCGCCCTTGTTTTTGGATTGTACTGTGCTTACCATCAGGCACAGTACAGTCACTTTGCCGAGCTACAATAAAAAAAAAAAAAAAAAAAGCTATTATTTGTTTCAGAATGAATGGGTCAGCTCGCTCGGAGTACTACCACCTCCTCACAGAAACACCGATGTGAAGAAACATTGCTTGCACTGTTGCGATTCGTTCGGTCAGTGAGAACGCCGGATACCCACCTCAACGTCCTTTCTTCCCTCCCCCCTCCCCCAAACACAAGCCGGCAACGCACTTGAGAATCTCCTGGTGTTCCTAGTGTCTAGGCACGGTGGTGATCACTTATCATCAGGTGACCCGTCTGTTCGTTTGCCTATAATATAAAAAAAGAAGCTTTTCCATTATAGCTTGTGATTGTTGACGAAAAAGTTGTGCCGTAATCCTCTGGTCAGATCTTAAGAAGCTGTAGTGTGCCCACCAGACACTCAGCAGTAACTTTTTCTGAGACTACTTTCATTTGGGACAGAATTTGCCTAATTCTCTTTGATTCAACTACTGTGCTGTGTTTTTTAACTGTTGTCAAGCATCCATCTTTTTGTGACGGTTGAGTACTGTAACGCGGCATTGAAGTGTGTTTGTTGGTGAGCTCAGTTAATTCATGCAGTACATTTATCCGGTTTTTCCTCGGGCTAATTTGTTTCACGTGAATCAAAATTGTTTTATGATTCACACCGAAACATGCTGCTAACTTTGATGTAGTTTTCGATAATTTTTCATTGTCAAGTAGGGTTTCCGCCCATCCACGGAGTTTGTTCCGTAGGGCAAAATTTCCAGAACGAAAACATTCGAACAAAAACGGCCCATGCTTTCTTTTATAGTGGCTTCCCCATACATATCATCAATCCTTCGAGCTATTTTTGCAGCGCTGATGCGACGGTGGGACTCGTATTCGTAAATAACGCAATATTTTAAGTTTTCTATTTTGTGAAAGAATGATGTCAAGGAAAAATCGATTGATGCGAAAACAAACGAATCACTAAATTCGAATTACACATGCAAGTCTAAATTTGAAATCAATTTAAATTTGGAATTCCTAACCAAATGCCAGATATTTGAGATGAAAGTGGCCACTTCGATAAAACGTCAATTTCATATGTAAGAAGCTAATATTTGCAAATATTCCATCAGTTTGTATGTAATCATTATCTAGCTTTATAATTTACACCTCAATACTTGAACGAAGATTCATTTGAATATAATATGTATATATATACACCTTAGACATCGAATACAAAGCGCTTTGTTTCCGCTCCCTGCAAATTCATGTGGAAACATTGATGGGGTTTGTGCCAACAGTATATACACGGATTTTGGGACCTGCTGAAAATTTTCTGAAAACTAGAAAACCACGCCCCTTAAAAGCTTGATTTGTGATTGGTCGATGTTTGTCTACGTCCGTAGCTGACGCGGCCAATGAGAGCTGAGGCCACGCGCAGCCGTAGCGCTACGCCGTAGGCGGTGCGGGGTGCTACACGATCGACAGACGCTACGTCGATGCTGCTACGCCAGGGATCTGAAA
The DNA here is from genome assembly GCA_036509395.1 of Antheraea yamamai. Taxonomy (NCBI): domain Eukaryota; kingdom Metazoa; phylum Arthropoda; class Insecta; order Lepidoptera; family Saturniidae; genus Antheraea; species Antheraea yamamai. The sequence goes on along the minus strand of AP028435.1, from coordinate 12,470,031 downwards.
AATGTAAGTATCTATTTGTTACATAATATTTTTTAAATGATTTATCCAGTCATTTTAATTTCTTTCTCTTATATTAAATACAGTTGTAAAGGCATACAGTTTGTATATGTGTGGTTGTTTCGCTGCGGTGCTATACATAGGTAAAATATATATTCAAATTGATTACGTAACTAAAATATCATCAATGATTTTTGTTACTTAAAATTTTGAAAAATATATACGTTTCAATTGTGATATATCATGTTCCTCATAAATTAGAATTCAGTAAAGACTAAATAAAGCATTTTCTGGTTCATAAGCCACAAACTGACTATAATTATCACGGTACATGTTTTAGACATTATATAATCGTATTTTTAATGAATTCGAAATAAAAACATAAATATAAACGTATCTGATTAATTATATTTAACTGGCACATTGTCTCTTTCTGACGTGGATTCAGTTTTTTTTAAATTAATTTTGTATAGAACACTATTGTAATATTGTCACTTAACTTTTCAATTTAAAAGCCATAAGCACATTATTTGTAACATAATCGTATTATTCAAAATTAGATAATAGTTTAGTTATATATTAATATACTCCTACACAATTTTATACAAGATTTGTTTTAAGAGTTATATTAAATATTATTATTTTGAATAGAACGTATTAAAGAGAAAAATCATTTCTGTCTATTAATATAATCGAATTATAACTCTGTATGTATTTATATATAATAATGAATGTTGTTGCGATATTTGGGATCGATAAATCCCATCTCCGTTGACCACCCATCATGAGACTTGACACACCTGTTTTTCATGAAAAAGGTTTACTAACTCGCCACTAGGTCGCTTTGCAACACTTCAACTTTTGTACCCCTGAATTGACTTTCATGATGATCGACATATATATTTGAACATCGAAAATATTTACGCAAAGTAGCTAAAACTCAACTATTATTACAATAAATAAAAATACACGAGAAGCCGCAGATACTGCTAGTATTTATATAAATATAGATCTACACATACATAAAGTGTGTTCAAGATTTTCAATCATAATGGTCTATTTTGATACGGTAACGTTATATCAAATCTCGCATTAAAATATTTTATTTTTTGTAATTAAGGAGTCTTCATCAGAGTGCATATTAATTTTTTTTTTGAGTATTGAAAATAGTCTAACTTCGAATTCTTCCATTACCATGTTACGTGTGATAAGAAATTTGTACATACACAATAATTGTATCCTGCAAATTTTAGCCTCAAAAAATATAAATGTTCAATTGTCGTTTAAGAATTCTAACACTAGTGTGTCCGGGCGACTGTTAAATATTAACTATCCTATCTCTTCTCTACAATTAATTAACATAATTATATATACGCAAACAGAAAATCACTTGATATTTATTAAAAATGAAAAGCATCATGCTGTATATGTCACACAATCGTGGTTGGCTTTATAGCAACTGCTATACATAAACTATAACATTCGCTATAGGGCTACGCTTAGACGTGTAACGTTCCGGTATTAAGTACAATTTATTTGTACCCGTTTGTAATTTAATGTTATGTACAAGAAATATATTTCATTTACCAAATTATTGATAATTATCAATAGTGTAGATGTGGGATAGTTGCCACAAATTTCGAAATTAATTGATGTTTTCCTAAAAACAAACATGTTTAATTAAATTTTTCTTTGTAATTAAACCATATCTATTGACTACTATAAGAACGAAAGGAGGATATATGCACTGACGTTTTTTGAGTAAAGTCGCCGTTAGGGATTTATCAAAAAATATTTATGACATTTGTTATTTTATCTTTGATCCTTATTAATATTATATTAGACTTGTTTTTTTTATAATGAATCAGTGAACTCTAAACATAAAGGCTTGATAAAAGTCACTCAGTCTTCAGTTAAAATCATGTGAGATAGATGCCCCTAACAACAAAATTCAAGACATCTATCCTTTTACGTAACCTACGTGCCCCCTTCACTATAACAACATTAATTCTTGTAATCTTCTATACATATAATAAGAATGTAAATTCAACGTGTCTGTGATTTTTAGATTTTTGTAAAAAAAGAAAACTGTTGTATGTGTAAAGGAATAAGTAATAAAATACATTTCAATCATTTTTAGAAATGTTTGTCCGTCTGCTTCTTTGAACACGCATCACTGCTAAAGTACTGAACCTTCTAAGAAAATCATAAAGCATATCTTCGAGTAACATTTAGTCTTTGTTTCATTAAAATCGGTAAAAGATATTGTAATTTTAATAACGACGCGACTTAAGTACGAGAGAAGTAGATAAGTAAATAACTATACATTCAAATGGTTTTATTAACCACTGCTTTTTTACATGAGGCTCCACACGAATTATGTCACGGGCATAGCTAGTTAACAATAAAGTAAAATGAACTTATCTTTGTAAATAAAGAGTTACACGCTTCCGTAAAACCATTGAATTACTACTTCGTAACGTTCGTAAGCAAAATCATTGAATTTTATTGATAAACCGAATTCATTTTATCTTGGTAAGCGTTCTCATATTTTTGGGACAGGGGCTTTACTTTCTTTACAAGTGTTACATAAAAAAAGTGTGTGTGTACTTATGTACACGCGTTAGAAGTTATACTTCTTTGGCGTAACAAGATAAAAATCTTTTCAAAAATTATATCTTTCGCCTTATTCTACGTTTGTAGAAAAAACGACACTAACAATAGAAAAAAGGTATTTAATGCATTGAAAGTTTTAATACAAAGAAACAAAATGTTGACTATAGCCAACTTTAGGGTTTCGGTTTTTCGTGACGGTGTACGCGCGCATCGTAATAACTTCAGGGTGTCGGTTTTTCGTGACGGTGTGCGCGCGCATCGTAATAACTTCAGTGTGTCGGTTTTTCGTGACGGTGTACGGGCGCATCGTTAAAATTTACTCTCATCATTTTTCTCTAACGCGCCAAAAGAAGTATAACTTCAATAAAATATGAATAAATAATTAATTACATAATGTCTGTATAATAACGAAGACTGGTATAATTACTAATGGGAAACTATGGGAATACTGTAAAATTATATTTCATAGACAGAATTCACATTGACAAATGCTATAATTGCACAAATAAAAAACATGAATGTTTTGAATCTCGCAACTTCAAAATATCTTCGTTCTATTTCAATATGATGAATACCCGTGATTCCCTTTTGTAGGTGCTGAGTCGTGTAGTATTTGATGTGGTACGTTGGGCCGGCACAATGCAGAGACTTCAAACTGCAAAGGAGAAGGTGTCAGGCGTTTTTGCCAACAAACCTCTTTTGTTCAAGTAAGTTATATAATAGTATTTCAGTTAAACATCGTGTGATAGGTATTTGATGCGGTACGTCGGGACGGCACAATACAAAATGTTCAGAACATTTTTGAAATGAACAAGTTGAAATAAGTATTGATTTGTTCTACAGAAATTGGTGAATGTGTGTACATACTTTGTAATCGAGAAAATTTAAAATTTTAAAGCAGCCAACTATTCAATTTCTTTCAGATTTAGTGAAGCATAAATAAAATAGTTGAATATTTTCAATAATGCTCTGGCATTTGATATCTTTAATTTAGATTACAAATATGGCGCCACAATGCCCAGTGGATACAGTAGCTATTTTTAAAATACTAGGGGTCCCGGCGGATATTGTCACGCACTGATAATTAAAAAAAGACAATTTATATACCTAAACCGTCTTCATGAATCACTTTATCTACTAGTGAAAACTGCATAAAAATCCTTTCAGTAGTTTTCGAGTTTATACCGAACAGACAGAGAGACAGACAAACGTAGCAGAGGAGTTTGTTTTATAATATGTAGGTGGTGATTACGGTTTATACTGGTTATATAAAGTGAAAAAAACTTAATAGTACTGCAGTCGGATATTACTTCTAACGATTTAGATCCGAATTCAAATTATACCAGAGCTTTCTTTAGAGATTTTTTTCCTAACTTCCTGAAATGTCAGGGTGATGGTATTCTTCTCTACTACCGCTTTTAAGATGAAAATTTGTCATAGAGCACTTCTCAGCTAAATCGGTCATTTTTTTTAAATTTCATCTGAAATTATGAATGAGTAATGCGGTACATTTTACTATTAAGATAATTTGTATTAATTAAGTGTAATCGCGGTCAAACGTTAAACAATCTGGGAAATCATTGATTGATCAATGGATTGATCATTGATCTATGGCAACATTCATGTTGGTATATTTGAAATCGATAAACCTCAATACCGTTTGGCCAGTCGTCATGAAAGTACGACTAGGTGTTTTTTTTTGCGTTGAGGAGCTAATTACTGTCCTTTTTAATTAATTCGCTACTATGCGCTAGGCTGTTTGTATTTTTATTGAGTTTCACGTTAATGTGTAAAATTTAATACGAGCGAAGTTATTACTAGCTGCGAATAACACTATAGAAAAGATAAACTAAGATGTTGTTACTTATATTTTTATCCTTAATTGTCATTTTTAATTAAATCATAGATTCCATTTATTTACTACAGTTATTTGGATTCAGTTATATGGGCAACTTATAACATAGTTTATTATATTAATTTAGTCTTATATAGCGTTGCAACTCATTTTTTTTTATATCATAGCAGTCAAACGAACAGGTGGGTCACCTGATGTTAAGTGACCACTACCGTACATAGACACTAACAACACCAGAGGAGTCGAAAGTGCGTTGCCAGCCTGTGTTTGGGGGAAAGGGATGGAGGGGGAGAGGGGAGAGGAGGGGAGGGGAGGTGGGCCTCCGGCGCTCTCACTGACCGAACGAAACGCAATAATGCAAACACTGTTACTTCACGTCGGTTTTCTATGAGAGGATGATACTACCCCGGGCGAGCCGACCCATTCGTGCTGAAACCAGTAATAGCATCACCTTCAGTATAGGCTCTACCATCTACCAAAAAATATTTCTTAATATGCTTCTAGAACTTTATTATATATTAGCGCAATAATTGTTAAGTTGTTTTTTTTATATTTATCCACCTCATGTTAGTAACATCAAAGAGACCGCAATCTTTAGGACTTAGTTAGTCGACGATTTAGGTATAAGGAAATAGAGTAATGCGCGTACTATTGATTTGCGGTAGAAATAGGTTGAGACCATTGCAGTCGAATCTCGCATAGATTTACTAATAATTTAATATGAATAATTTAAAAAATATGAACAGTTTCGGTAATTATTATTCTTTAGAATCTTTAGAGTTTTGTAAAATAAATATTGTTTTTTATTAAGCCACAACGTAGCGCTTTGTAGTAAATTCGATATTAAAAAAAAGAATTGTGAAATAATAAAAATTGATAACTCTTGGTACTTATTATGTATTAAGGCATTGCTAACTATATAATACTAACATTACTACGTTTAATATTACACTTATAGGACTCTATTAAGTGATTCCATTTTTTATTATATTTAAATACAAAAAGTTCTGTACATTATTTTGAGGTTTGTCCGGATTATGATATAGATTATTGGCCAAATGTTCGTGGCATTAAAGATACTGTTATATAAATTTTATTAAATAAGGATTGCTTTGGAATCCAGTATGACTTAATATGGATATTGTTGAACGAAGGAAGTATGATAGTCATTTTTAGTTTTATTTATTTTAAACTTGCGGGCCCGGCAGACGTTGTCCCGCCCTGATTATGAAAAAATCCTTGACAAATTATATACTAAAACGTTCCTCATGCATCACTCTATCCATTGGTGAAAACCGCTTGAAAATCCGTTAGGTAGTTTTTGAGTTTGTCGCGAACAGACAGACAGACAGACGCGGTAGGGGACTTTCTTTTATATTATGTAATGATGTTACTTAAATATACGGAACACGTGTCAGTGGAATGAATTTAATCAAATTAACCTATTATATACATAAAAATATATACTTATAGGGTATTTTTTTGCTCTCCATATAGAATTTTCTTAGATATGCCGAACATACAATTTTGTGAAAGTTTTAACCCTTAATATCAATTTTAATACATCTGTCTTAGTATGAATAGATTTTCTATTCAAAATATACATAAATCAACTTTTTCTTACAAAGTTCTATAACTCTACCGCATTTTATCCTATCGCGTAAATCTATGTCGTGATTTATCATTACATAGTATAAAATAAGGTCTCGGGGGGATGTTGGGTGGTTTTCACCAGTGGATAAAGTGGTTTATGAGGAACGTTTTGGTATATAACTTGTCAAACATTTATTTTTAATCAGGGCGGGACAACGTCTGCCGGGCCCGCTAGTTTAGAATAAGACTATCTACAAAAATGCGCAATGCGGTGAAACTGTAATTTTCAGTTTCAGTAAGTAGGAGTCACTGAAGTTGATTATTACCTAAAATTCTTGTTTTTTCTCCGAAATGATCAACGTTACCTATAGAATGGAAACGAAAATTTTCTTGAAAATTTAACTTCTACAAAATATACTCAATTTTTTAAGTTAATATTTCTTGAGATATTAAACTTTAACATATGAGTAGTATATTTAAAAAAATATTTTATTGATATAAATGTTTGGAAATATCGATATTTCAACCACCACATTTTCAAGTAAATACTACTTTCAACATCTATTTTTATGTACTCATATAGATTCACTATTATGTTATCTATGAATTTGCGTAAGGTTTCGCCAATACTACACACACATATACAATATTCTGTGTAAATCCTTCTTCGATGCTAACTCGAGTATTGACCTGTATAGTCTGGAATTCAGGTTATAAAAATTTGATAAGCGAGCTTTTTACCTAGACTATATATATCGAAGGTTATTATATTATATTCAAGGTATTTCTTATAAGCTTCCTCTCGTAAAACGAGCGCAATATCTTTTAAATATCGACCATGCGCGACCATCGAAAGTGCACGATCTAGATTTTTTAAAAGTTATAATAGAAAATAGACATTACTAAAACGTTTGTCCACCTACTCAACAAATATCAACTCCGTTTTCTCACTTCGTTGTGTCAAATTTATATACATTGCCCTGAAATGGTTGCTGGGTATCCTATCTTTTTATGTTCTCCCTTTTTTATTGTACCTTTTTATTTCTTACCAAAATATTGAATTAAAAGGATGAACTTCCTAATATCAAATTAAGCCGTTGTAATAATGTAATTATTCATATAACTTTTAAATTTTATTGTAAATATATATGGGTTTAGTTTATTTGTATGGTATAGTATACCTATAGAATTTAATCCTATTTTATTTTTACTCTATGTAAAGTAGATTATCTGTTTTATCTTTTCTTTACCGAAAAAATATTTACTTGTAAGTGGCCAGGAATATAGATAATAGAATATATAGAACATTGGAACCGGGTTTGTATTTCTATCAATGTATTCTGCACAAATATATATTTACTACTAATGTGCAATGTTGAAGATCCTTTAATAAGTTAATATGATTAGTTTTCTCGATATTAAAATAAAATCACATACCACTAAACAGGGAGCTAATGGATATAGCTGAAAAAACCTGAAACAAACAGAACATAGATAATTAAGAGTGAAAGTTTGTATCATTAATTCATACGTTCAAACATATTACTTAGGGTGTAATTATTTTTATTACAGAATATTTAACATAACGTTTGTTGGTTAAGTATAAATTATTAAAATCATAATTTTAGCTTTTCGAACACGGATTTAGGTACGTAATTCTGAGTTCTATGGATATTAGAGTTAGTTAGTGAATCAGTTCATATTTTTTAGACATAACAACCTCTTTCAAAACACAGAAACTACATTCCAAAAATACGCCAAGCCATACGGCATACAAGCAATACATACGTCCAAAAGACATTAAATTTAAAAGTAAGTTTTAGTAACAAAATTTAAAAACTAACATGTTTGTTAGTTTTGACAATTTTATATTTTATTTCAAACATGCGGGACCGGCGGACGCTATCCCGCCCTGATAAAAAAAAAAACCTTGGCCAATTATATACTTAAACCTTCCTCATAATTCATTTTATGTACTGGTGAAAACCGCATGAAAATATGGTCAGTAGTTTTTGAGTTTATCGCGAACAGACAGGCAAAGACAAACAGACGTGGCAGTTGATTCTATTCTATAATATCTAGTGATTATAAAACAGTGGGGATTTTCACGAGAGGTATAAAACATTGGGTGGTAAGAATATTTTTTAATTCTTTCAATATACTCAAGCACTTCATTCATAAAACTTTCTAGGTAGCTATGTTTAAATATATTAAAATATATTTAAACTAGTCGAATTTTATTCGATGTATCGTTTTTAGTTATAACTCTTATGATTTCAATAACGTTATACTTAAATGGCATTTACATTATAATTATAAATCGGATTTATACAATTTCATAGTTTCAAATCGAACGAAACAAAAGCAAAAGGGAAGATAGTGGGGTCGTGAAAACGTAGGGAATCGAAGCAATTTAGTTGGAAGCTGCGAGGTGATCGCCGATAATATTGACAGGAGGATAATGTGTGTTGCAATAGAAATAAAACGCGAGGGCGTGTACATTTTGGAAATGTTTCACATGTATTTTTACGCACATATCGGATGTGACATACAAAATAAGCAGGTTCACGGTGTTTTCATAATTTTCTTATATATTCTACAGAACTATAAGTTTACGAACCGTTTATTTTCTTATAATCATTTCTACCTTCTAAAAACTCAAGCCTTACTTTTGTGTTTAACAAGGTCAAGGCTCAACTATGATCAGACCACTGTTATACTTTTCCTATCTCGTAACAGCAATTCTAGTATTATTGTGCTCCAATATGTAAGGAGTTGGTTGATGAAACAACCTGGAATATGAGCTAGAGAAGTCAGTTTGACCTTAGGGATATTATAAGCTGGTTTACATAAACTCATATGTTGTCCAGTTTTCTTAGAAAAAAAAAACATTATAAATCGATGTTTGTGCCAAGTCGAAATATTTTAATTGTAGACACCAATAACAGAAATAAAAAATAATAAAACTTACTCCTGAAGTTAACTAAATTATTAATAAAAATGTACATTTTATAAAATAAATAAATAATAATATTTATTTAGATATTCTTATAATGCACATATTGTTATAACGTTATCGATTTTAATAAATGAATGAATACGTAACAATTTACTCCAACATAGTTCTCATTTAGAAACTCCTCAAATGGACCGAATTCGATAAATAATGCGATTATTTAGCGGCGGCAGACAACCCTGCCGGCTCAGTCGACTGCTCAGCGCTGATAAGAAACAGACATCATCCGGATTTGTGTCGTCATGCGGATCAAACTCACCGATATAGCGCACTGTACCATAAAAACTGATTTCTCGACTAATTCCATATTTTATGACTGTATTTACTATATACTTATACAATACTGTAGGAAAAGATCGTATCTTTTAAATACGCTGTGTTTCTTATGTAAATAAGATAAAATGTATACAAATATATATAAAATTGTTAACTTTTAAAATAATAAATATATCACATTACATAGATTCTGTGAAGTTATTATATAAAGTCATCTGTAAATATTTTTTATCATGTGTTTATTAACTCGCTTTCTTGTATGTCTGTATGTGTGGGATTTGGCATTTAATTTTTAACTAATTTCGTAATGATCTACATACTTAAAGTTATTGAACAGCCACGGATTGAATGTCAGTGTAACAAAATAAGGGCAAGGAAAATAATGAAATAGTTTCGATATAGTATAGGACATATAACAATTTTCTATTTTAGATATAATCATAAACTGAAATAAACATGAAAGTTGTCGCTACATTTCACACACGGGATAACGAGAAAAATAAATAATAATGAAAAAAATGACCACTGTTTTAAAACGAACTAAAAGTTAAAAAATAATTTTGCATTACTTATTGAAAAAAATTAAACAAATTGTTTTGAAAATTAGTGATTACAACTATCTCACAAATATGAAATTGCTGACACGATTTAAAACGATAAACGTGCGGCATTTATAACAGACAATATTAATTCGTTAAAGCATCTATTCGTAATACTAATATTCATAATACTAATAGTATATCAGAATATTTATAAAATTTGTCCAGAGTTCCCTATGGCTTTAAGCTCATAAATTGCGTAGAGAGAGAGCAGAGGAAGGGTACTCACTTCATTATTTAGTCCGTTTAAATCACTAAGTCCTTAAAAGACATTAGCAGGCTTTGTATCGTTATCGTAGTACACAAAAGAGATTTAAAATCGGCTTGCAGAGGGGTAGGTGGTCGCTTATATTTGAAAATATTTTGTATTATAAATTTTCCACGTTTGATTATTTTGAGCGATAAACATAAAGGAATAAACGTTGAAGAAGAAACTGTGAAGAATATTGTGAGAGATAAAATAATGTTAAATAGCTTAAATTAGTGGTTTTATGTTTCTCATTATTTACTCTGAGATTAAGTACAAAACCACATCATAATGAAATTGGTTCGCGGATAAAATTTGTATACCTGTAATTGTCGGAATTACGAAAAGGCAATAGTGTTATTACAATGAAATCTTGAAAAATATATATACAACAGGGCCTGAAACATCCTATCTAATATTATAATTGAGAATACCGATTTGTTTGTTTCGCTTTCTCCCCTTAACTGTGCAACCAATTAATATGAAACTTTGCGCCTTACTGTCGGGGGTTTAGATAAAAGTATAGAGTACCATTCATCCAAAAAAAGTACTCTTCTCGAAGGATAGATCAAATATACACTAACGCAAACGAAGCCGCGAGCATAGCGTAGTAGCTTATAAAAATTATATTTACTTGTTTTTTTTTATAATAACACATTAATTGTTAATGTCCAGTAAAACGGTCTAGACTACAAATGCGCACACAGCACTCACGATAATTATTTCCGCCATTTGAATATTGCCAACGACAATTACTGGATTGGTCCATCGCCGAAGGCTGCACGACGGACCCCTAAATTAATTGTTCCCTGCTCACTTTGTTTTATTTTGATCGCAGCAAAAGTGATATTGAAAATGGAGGCTTTATGCTCTAATTATTCTTAATGTGTTGATTTAAACGTTGACTTTCATTTTAAATATATTTTTATTTATTTATTAAATATGAGTTGATAAAATTTCTGTTGTTCTTTAACTATTTGAGAAATTGCCATTATAAACTAAATTATAGTAAAAATAAATAAAAAAAATCTGTAATTTATAAGCAAGTATGTGCCTGTGACAGCCTATTCCTTATTTATTTTTATTAACTGCGACATTAAGGACAAATCTATCTTCTATATGTATATATTTTATTTTATTATCTTCTATACATATAATAAAAATGTCTGTATGTAATATCAAAATATTTTTTTTTTACTAATTGGGTACGAAAGTATACACGCTACTGATAACAAAAATGCAATTTTTAAAATTTTTGTCGGTCTGTCTGTCTGTTTGTTCCGGGTAATCTCCGGAACGGCTGGATTGATTTTGACAGGAATTTCACTGGTAGATAGCCGAAATTACAGCGGGTTACTTAGGCTACTCTAAGTTAGACTAGGTATTAACCGCGGTTTCGTCTGCATTGCTATATACAAAACGATTGGACCATTTTCACGGAACTTTCACCAGCAGATAGCGGACATCATATTAAGTAATTTAGTTTATTTTAATTTAGATTATCTGTTAACCGTGGCTTCGCCCGCAGTAATATTTTCAAAACGGTTCGACCGATCTTCACAAAATTTTCACTGGCAGATAGCTGACCTTATAACAGTAATTCAAGCAATTTTAGTTTATACAAGCTGTTAACCGTGGCTTCGCCCGCAATGCTATCTCCAAAACGGTTCGATCGATCGTCACATAACTTTCACTGACAGATGACTGATTTTATAAAAAGTGATTCAAGCAATTTTAGTCTATACTAGCTGTTAACCGTGACTTCACCCGCAATGCTTTCTCCAAAACGGTAAGACCGGTTTTTATGAGACTTTCACTGGCAGATAGCCGACTTTACAAAAAGTAATTTAGGCAATTTTAGTCTATACTAGCTGTTAACTGTGGCTTCGCCCACAGTGCTTTCTCCAAAACGGTTAGACCGATTTTCACGGGACTTTCACTGGTAGATAGCGAAACTTGAGTAAACAATACTTGAGACAAAGTAATTGAGGTTATTCTATTTTAGACTAGCTGTTACCAGTGACTTTGTCTGCATGAAATTTAGCAAGATTTCAACTCATTCTTTATTTTTAATAAGAGAAATAATTATCAGCTTATTGTTTACAATTCAACTTTATAATTATTAATAACTTTAATGATATAGAGGTCTTCCTAATAGGATATTTGATTATAAACGTATTACGTAAAGAGTTCCATAATTCAATTTCTTGCGGAACAGACAAGCGTTTATTTTTTTTTAGTCACAAAATCTTAATTATAATGGTAATGTATATTAAATGTAATGTTAATGTAAATCTTTATAATAATACTTTAAGTTATTGTTTCATTGGTTCCTTATATAGTGTAAGTGAACACTGAGGTAGTTATATTGTGGGTTAAGGTTCCAAGTATGTTGCTGATGATAAACCTCATTTGACACGCTGTTAGTATTTATACATCTAATGTACACGTTACATGTTACTTTTAGTGGCATGCGCGTCGTACTTACAATTGTTTTTAAAGAGCATTTCAATAATTGTACATAACCTCACAATTTTATAATTCTTTAGTACGATTTAAAAAAAACACTTGTGGAGCTGCGGGTACAGCAGTTATTATAATAAAACTGTAACTAGGCCAAATCTGTATATTAAATATTTTTTGAAAATTATAATCAAGGTAGACTTTGTTATCGATATAGAAGCCAAAAACAATCCTTTTATAAGTTTTGTCTGTCTATTTGTGCCTGTGAACACATATCACTCTGAAAGCACTGAACCAAAAAAAGAAAAAGTGATAACTAATATTATAAAGTTATATCTAGAATACTTTTTGTTCCATAAAACGCTAGGGGTTCTCCAGGATAACGGACGAAAGACAAAAATTTGTAGTTAATGAAATTCTTGACGAATTTTGGTAAATATTTCTTTGTGCTATATATAGCAGACAGATTAGCTAAAAATTTAAACTATATTTCATCTCCTTATACTACTTAAAAAAAAATAACAAAAAATAATGATCGTTGGGTTCCGACCGGACACCTTCGTCGGTCCGTATAATATACTACGGTACGTTATAATTTTCAAGCGTAATTATAAATCAGTCGAATTAGAAGTATAAAATCTAATAAGAAGGCTAAATTCTATTGATGTATGTTTTTGTCACTTTGTCGTGAAGCATTTTTTTCCTTTGATTTTCAAACCATAACGATTCTAAACATAGTTCACTTCAATAATACCATGTCGACAAAGTTGAAAAATATGTGAAAACAAAACTGTCACTTATATGTTGTTACATTTATTTTTTTGTATAAAAAATGTTTGCTAAATAAAGGTGACAAGATTTTTTCCTAAAACATAAACGTGTGTTTTGATGTTTCGATTTTGTTATTCCGATATTTCATAAATTTAGTTTTCTGAATATTGTTGAGTCTTGAAGTAGGCTCTACGTGAATAGTGAACGGGCGTGAAGTTGAGCGGCACAGGAGCAACTCAAGGGGTAATGGGAAGACATTTATCGGCAATATATGTAGATTAGTTTTTATCTTAATTGCACTTGATAGGTGATGCTTCACACGGGGTCTGGCTTCTTTTAAAAGATTTTTCACATACCAACTGAGTATATGTTTGAGTGAGTCCCTGGATAGATTGAATTCACAGTTGGAAGCAGTAGATGTCACTGCAATCGGGGTTTTAAGTTTTTTAAGAGTTTTTGCGTTATAAAACAATTGAAACCGCTAATAGAATATATCCTTAAACTATAAACTGTACTTCATTAGTCTTCGACTGCACTTTGACGCCTTATAATTTTATATCAATAAAAACATTTTCTTCCTATTCTTTGTATGACTCACTTCATTAATATATTTTTACTATTAATGAAATAAAATAACGTACCTATTAATTGTAAGTTATTTAATGTATTGAATACATTAAGGTAGCCCCACGAGTTATGACTGTGGCTAATTGGCCGTCGCTCTGCCAGCGTTACCACAAAAGGTTGATGCTCATTAAAATTTAATCCGAAAATCCTGAGGCAAATGTTTTGACATTGAATTTACTTGTGTAATGTAACACCAGCTTTGTCAACCTATTTTATTATGGTGTATGTGATTTTGATAAATTAATAATAAAATTTGTTCTGTATACATAGACATAACGAATAGTTACATACTTAAATAGATACAATGTATTTTATATATATTTTTAAATTTAAATATGCTTTTTAATGTAACAATCGCTCTAAGCTCTCCAGTATTTAAGTCCATTCGCTATAGAGATTGTTATAAATTCAACTCTTGTAGCTTCAGTTAAAATATTATCAGAAAGACAAGACAGTTCATTCTCTCTTGAGTTATTTTGTAAGGAAAAAGTTTCGGTTATCATATTTTGCTAAAGTTCACAAGTATGCCAATTGTGTCGTCATCTCAGGAGATCGATAGATTGGGTGCCGCCACTATGTCTGTTCGGCGGGACGGCGCGGCGCCCCGATCCCGGCGGTCACGGTCGGCGCCAAGGGGACGCTGCCATATAAATCTTATAAGCTAAACCACTCCATAAATTGTATTTTTATGTTAGTAGACAGTATTTATGGATAATTAATCACCTTCGGAGGAATGCTATGGTGATAAAATGTCCCGGTTGAATGTGACGCTAGTAGCTTTAGTAGAACTTCATAATCCACTTTCAGAACATCAAAATATGGGATGATGTAAACATTGGTTCCTTATATACCTGACAACAATAGGTATAAATATTAGCAGTGTATAAGAAACTGAGGTATGGCGCAATCTTAATCACCAACAGAACTCGCGTATTATAAATACTCAGAACTTTCCAATAACTCTACATCATGTGCTCAACGATGGTAATACGTGACATATTTTCAGTTTCTCTCTGCAGTAACAGTTCTGCATAAATGAAAAGAATTTTTTACTAAATATCATCATGAAACTCATGTGATATCAATTTATCTTTCCAATACTCTAACGATGTAACAGCAAAGTATGATAATAATATCAACCACAGCCATTGACATACAAAAACCCAAGATGCACACTTAACGTCTTACAGTCGGCACACAAAAATGAGTGCATAATTTTGGATTATGCAGTCATTTTCAATAGTGTCGCTTCGTTTGCATCCTTGTAGAAACAACTTTAAATCATTCAAGTAAGGTTAAATTTGAAAAATCATAAGTGTATGGCATAACTATAACGTATGTATATTGGGTAGTTTTTGCGGTCGGTTTTGAGCGCTACTTTTATTCGAGACTGTGTGTCTTGGGTTTTTATATGTCAATGACCACAGCACATCAAATTTCATACTGTGTTTTCATTCATTATTTTTTTTGGACTACTACATACTATAGAAAGATAAAGTTTGTAGAAATACATCTGTGGAAATATTGATCCGATTCTAAAATTTAATTTATAGAAATTTATATTTAGGTTTATAACTGTATTAAATTTTATAACGAAATAAACGTATGTGTAGTCGCGAACGATTGTTAGTGTTCAAAAAATTTATAAGATTTTGGCCAAATTTAATTTTGCTCTAATATAGTAGTCTGACTATGCTCATACTATCTTTCTTTGACCAGTTCTCATTAAAAGAGCTAAATTGCTGTAATGAGAATACTATAGGAGAACACGGATTTAATTTGCTGTGCGGACGCGGTTTTGCAACACAGGGCGGTCCCACTGTCGAGATTAATCCTACTTCAAAGGACACTCTGAAATTACATACTATCTGTCGTACTATAGGTGATTGTACGTATGTTATATTCAAATGAAAGCATTCTGACTTTGCGAATTAATTATTTTTGACTGAACTAATGATGGTTTTAATTAAGGGAGGGAGCGAAATATTGGGACATTTTGTGGCAAAGGTATTCATTACATCTTCTCTTCTATTTAAAATATCAAACAGAGAATTGCAATGTTTTATTTTTAAATATATATTGACAAATAATCATTCGTCGATATTATCTTTTCATAACATGCAGTTCTCGACTTTGGTTCCAGTTAAGTTAATAAAAGATTGTCACATTAGTTTCCTCACTTAATTTAATTTGTAATTAATATGCTTTGTAAGTACATCTCGTATAACACAAAACTTTTCATAACTGAAATACTAAGTGAGGCCATAAAGTAAGAGATAAATATCTGGCGCCGAAGTGAAGCGGCTACGAGGCGTAGACGTCGCGGCGCTCACTCATTTCCTTTTTGTGCGTTCATAAAACATAATGTTACGAAAACACGTAGAGTAATATAATGTTTCAGAACAATCCTATTCATTAAAAATACCATTTTATTTTAAATTATATTAAACTAACGATAACCAATATTATAATATTACCGAACCTGGATTTTATTCCGACGGCTTCCTATAGTATAAAAAAGTGTAAAAACGTGTCATTGGTCTAATTGCTTAAATATGAGAATAACGAAGATAAGAAAATGGAAAAAGAAGAAATTTATGTTTGAAAAAATATTGAATGCTTAATAAATAAAACAAGTAGATAAAAACAGTATAGATTTTTTTTTAATTTGTTTTATGTTTAGTAGCTTTTATCCCACCGAACATATCAGCCCCATTGTTCCCCGATCTTTCTAGCTCTATCAGGAGAGTCGCTGATGAGGTATAATTACCAAGCCATACAGCATCATAGCTTCACCCGAACAGGGTTCATTCAGTGAAGTTTTATAATTATGTCTCAAGTTGTTTTAATGAATTATCAGGCTACATTGATTTTAAACCAAATATTGGATCTAGCCAAATCCTATCGATAAGGAATGAGATTTCATAATTTCTTATTCTATTAAATATTTTATGAAAGTAGATCATCACTTTATTATTATAATTCAAATAGGTATGAATAAACTATAAATGAATTTAAGATTATATTTTACTTTGAATGAGTTTATTAAAAAAATTAGTTGTATAAATAACTCTACTCTGTGCCTCAGTGAGAACTGTACATTTGTTGTTTTGTGAGCGCATTCGCTTCCACTAATGTTCGCCGTGTGCAAATATTTGAGCTCGCCAAGATGTATTGATCAGAAGCGGGATCATGACGGTTCGCACTTTGCGACGTTTCCGTCACGTCTCGAGTGCTTGTAAGCAGACGATGTGCGCTGCACGTGCTATTTGTCAGTGTGCTTTAGGGGGATGCATCGCAATGGGGACGAATCGTTTTGTATCCCGAGTTGGTTGGTGTATAAATTCTAGCGGCAATGCACATATATTATTTTTATACCGAATAATATAATTTATTTTAATCACGCATAAAACGTATTTTAAATCACAAATTTTCTTGATCGTACTTACTGAGCAAATTTTAAAACGATGGTTCCAGAGACATTGGAAGCTATAAGTCCTGTCTTACTATTTATTATAGCTATGGTAATAGAGAACTTGGTTAACTAACACTCTTAAATTAAATGTCTGTCGTCAAGCGCTAACCTCCAAGAGTCGGTCCTCTCAGAGCTTAGTATTACCATCTTAAGCTGAATCGTCACTTTACATATCGTGGTTTTGTGGCCGAACATTAAACCTATAAGTTCAAAAAAAACATTAGATAAAATATACAGTTATGTGTTAATATATTAGCATATTAATATATAGTTCAACTAGCAAAGAGTTACAGTTTGTCATCACTAACCATCAACTCTTGACCGGTTACTACAAAAGAGTAATTTATTTTTGATACGTTGACTTGTAATTTAGTACATACAAGTGTGTCAGGGAGACGTTCCTAAATTCGATTGAATTTCCGGTCCGTAACGATATTGCGAGCCAAACGCGAACGGAAATACCGTTAATGCATATCAATTGTTGTGCCCCCATCTTTATTATTGACGCGTTTCGAGTGCTAATAGCATTTTAAATATTCCTTATCTGTAAATAAATTAGAAGAATATTAACCATGTTGTATGAGAATAATCACAGGTGAGGTTTTATTTAAACTTTTATGATCTTCCAATTTTAATTAATCCTCAAAGTACGTCTGAATTGATCGTTAAAAACCACACACAGTTGTAGTCGTAGACTGAACGTTATCATATTCAGAAATCAGCCTGTGTATATCCAATAACCAATAGGGTAGTATGGATCTATACTCAACCGAGTCGCGGCCATTATGCAGATGGTGATAAAAAGTAAAAGTAGCCACGTTTCGAAATTAAATCCTGAACACTCTCCTAAAGAAAAGTATTTTTACCGTGCTTACGCTAGTTGCAAAAGCGTCGTTCACATAGCAAACGCCTAAATTCTTGAGCTCATACATATGCAAAAAAAATTGCAAAATTGTGGATGATTATAACTTGCAATTTTGCTCACGCTACCTTGTTAAAACTGCCACAAAAATATTGCTTCGTATCATTTTCTATAAACATACAAAAGATTTACTCAAGATTGTCTATCAGCCCGGTGAAGCTGTAAAATCCCATCAGGCCAAGATCGTCAGCCAGTGCGAATAAAGAAAAAAAATGTTTTCGTAGCATTTCCTATAAACAGACAAAAGATCTACTCAAGATTGTCTACCAGCCCGGTGAAGCTGTAAAGTCCCATCAGGCCAAGAGACTTAGCCAGTAAAGAAAAAAAATCAAGATTGTCTAACAAGGTTGTTAATACAATCAGCTCAAGAATTATATATACATCACTGCCACGCATACAAATACTTAAATTCACACACTTGCATCATATTTATTATTACATAACCTTTATTATAACAGTTTTCTTTTCATTTCAATTTTCTTCAAGCAATTAGTATTGCATAATTATTAATGTTTTTATTCTCAAGTTCATATGCGCCACAATCAATAGTAAAGCACCCTATAATAATATTTTAGATTTACATGTTACAGGACTACCTTGTTTGAGACTTTAATTAAAGCTAATTTCTTCTGTGTTCTATAAATAAAGATATTTGCTATTGTTTTATTTCATCCATAGATAAATCGATATAAATATCGAGTAATATAAATTTATGTGAACTTTGTTGATAATTTGACTATTTTTAACTCCCGTATTTAACGCTATTTTTGGCATTTTCAACACCGTAATGCTTTGTAACCAATTTAAAAAGTATTTCTAATTTTATAAAGTAATACTTAATTAATTAATAATTATAATTAGATCTGTTATCTAAATTGAACTCTAACTAATAATTCTAATAAAAATATTATACTTATATAATGCGGTGGGAATTCAAATGTACTATAACATTTGTCCATCCGTGTCGCCTATTTTCGTGCCATAAGCCATCTGTCTCGTTAATTTAATTACGAAATTAATTGCACAAAGAATAAAATCATCTTCAACGTTAATATTATAGTGGACGCTACTTTGCACTTCCGCCTGGAATTGATTGAACACTACAACGTATAACTGCAACACAAAGCTAGTCAATTAATCAATATATATGTATATTCATATATTAATTATACAATATATAAGTACTATAAATATAATAATTATCAATAAACTAATTAAAATATGTTGCAGATTGACTTGTAATTGCGACAATCAATTTGTGTTCAAAGTGTTCACTATAATATTAATGATGGATTTCCGCAAAGTAACGCCTTCTTCAATCAAATATCTTCAACTTTAGTTTGAAGTCTAGAAAAACACAATTATTGTATTTAATGGCTTTTCTAAAACTGTATAATACTAGGCACTCATAAGATTAATAGAACCCTTTAACTCACACAAACAATTCCAACACGGCTCACAGTGATGTCGTCACGTCGCAGCGTCACTTGTACTTGGGCTGTGCGTATGTGTAATAAAAGGGTTGCACTCGCTGATTGCTTAATGGACAGTGAAGGCTGAGATAGGCGCCGTGATAAATCACCGCCGTGATTATCGAGCCATTATCTAAAATACAATCTCGGGGGTAGACAACTTGGCTAAGTAAAGTTGTTGATGTAATTGACAAAGACGGCGTCGTTGAATTAAAAAACAAGCTCGAAGAAAGTTTTCAAGACGTAATTTTAGATAGGAGACGTTTAATTGGATTTCTTCTTTAGTGTTGGTAAATTTAATGGTCATTTCCCTATATTATGGTGCGTAAAAATCAAAAAAAGATATTTATAGTATTCGTTTTTTATGGAGGAATACTAATTATTTTTCTTTAATTTTAAATTCGTCTTTATAGGTACATTATTGATTCCAAGGAATTCACTGAATATTAGAAGCGTTTTCACTTAATTGCATATATAAAAACTTCTTATAAAATAACGATTTATTAAAGTTCACAATTACTATTTTTGATAATGTAATATATTTTTCATATACTCATCGAATTACGTTTTTATACAATAATACAGTCTCCCTTCGACGTATCGGAATCGATCAACGGCAAACAAATAGGTGTATTTGTGGTACGATTGAGTCTATTCCAGGCAAGCCCCGCAACTGAGACGTTCAAAGAGAAGCCTTTGGAAACCGTGAGTCCTTTGGCGAAAGGTTCGTAAAGTTACAAAGGCTTATTCTGTGAGCGAGCTTACGAGTTGAAATTAATGATTTGATTAAAATGATCACATATAAATTAAAAAAAGCAAATTAAATATGAACGTAATATTTTAATTATCGAATTTAATGAAACCTTTTTATGTTAATTTTATAACATTTTGTACTCTTTTATTTTTCAAAAAAAAAATTTTTTTTTGTTAATTTAAATTTTATTATCTTTATATATATTTTTTTTCTGTACGTGTGTATGCCACTGAACTCCTCCTAAACGGCTGGACCGATTTTGATGAAATTTTGTGTGGCGCTGAGGTTGAATTTTAGATTTTTTTTATCAAGGCGGGACTACTTCCGCCCGGCCCGCTAGTTTAATGTAAAATTATAATTATCGTTTTTTTTTTCAAATGCATGTCTGGTCAGCTACCATTCTTAAACTGAAAATATGTCGTAAAACATCTATAGATATGTTCTGGCACCTGCATTTGGGAGCTAGACTCTCTTAAGGTTACGTGAGTTACCATATCGTTATTCGGCAATAACCGAGATCATGAACAGTCAAATACTAATAACTATAAAGTATCCTAACTAATATTATAAATGCGATTGTTAATTTGTTTACTTGTTAAGCTTTCACGTCTTAACTACTCGACTAATCATTATATAATTTTGCATACACGTTATCAAAGGTTCAGACAAGGACATAAGGTACCTTTTATCCTGCAAAAAGTACTGTTCTTATAGTAAACCTACATTAATGCGAGCGACGTGGCGAGACAATGCTGGTAGATATACATATACAAAGTTGTAATGACTGTCTAATATCATACGTGACCTCATACTGATGGTTCTTCTGTTGAATATTGAGTTTTCTAATGAAAATATGACATAATAAGCATTAGAATACTATGCTGGTTGAAATTAATATAGCTGATATAATAAAAATACAGTAACTCTAGCTTACTTAAAACATGTGAAGCTTTGCGTACATCAGCCTGTATTGAAATGTTACCGTAGCATTTAAATGGATTCACATTTGTACTCCCAAAACATGAAAATAGCGTGGCTCTTAAACAGAGAGGGGTCCCATCCAGACTTAATAAAATGTTCAAGCCGTTCGCTGACTACAATATATGCAAATCTCATCACAAACAAGCAGGGTACCTTCCTCTAAGTTTTTTTTTATGCTACTGTTATTTCTTTAATGTTTTATAGTGTACCTATATCTAACACCAAGTTCTAATAATGTTAAATTCACTTAATAAATTAATTACAATGATCATTATATTAAATACTGTATTTAAAAAAATTGTATCGTTTTGTTTAATATTATTCTGGTATATTATACAATTTCGATCAAGTTCTATCAAATAAAGTTCACTTTCTCACCTTTCTTTGGTCTACGTATGTTGTACGATGTACGATTTTCAAAGAATGATGCATTACTATACAATGTATAGCGTATGCGTATGTATGTAGAATGTTATTGTTGTTTCTCAAAGCGTTCACGAGCGGTTTTAGCCGAGGAAGGGTTTTCCCGCTGTTTCATTTCGCTTCTAACAGATTTGTATGTACACATTGCATACTTCGTACGCAGGGGATTTTATGGCTGCGGTCGGATTTATTGAGTGCTTAGGAACCATAAAAATGTAAATCTAATGCAACTGTAAAATGTTTTTTTATTGTCATGAATCGTAAACAATTTGTAATTTTTTTTAATGCCCTTGTACTTAAATCTTTCTCTTTTTTTGTTTTTTAAGAATTATAATACAATATTCGCAATCTTTTAAGTAAACTGCAGAACAAAATGATACAAGTGTGATCTTGTTAAGGTAATAAAAGCTAAATATAAACATTATATATGTTATTATTCTGCTGTATTTCTAGTGTCTTCCTGGATTTCTAATATCGCAGAATGAATGAAGATGACGCATAATATGAGAATTATTTAAAAAAAATATATAATATTTTTGTTCTGAGCTGAAATTTTATCACTTATTATTATTGCAAACAGAGAAAGTATTTATTTGCATACTAATCCCATCCTCACAGTTTATTGCATATTTTACTTAAAATCTAGAGATAATGCGCTTTTACTTGAGTATATAATATTCTTTAGTACTTCCAAGTATATAAACTTTAAAACCCAAGGTTTCGCATTGATTGAATCTGTTCAGTTTATGAATAAATTATATATTAATTTGAAATATTAATTTATTTATTGGTAGATTAAAAAAAATAGAAGTGCCAAAATAATAATACCTAATGCAAATGCCATCCAGTTATCTCAACGAATGTGGATCTTTCCACTTGTAGGACACAATGTTATTACGAAACGTTTGATACAGTGCTTGAATATTTATTGTTTACAATAGTAAAAAAGGTTATAATTGTTATTGTCGAATCTATAAATTTTTATTCAAGTACTTACGACCAGGGCTTTTTTGTGGGAGCACGCGGTGCCGATAAAGGGAAATTCGAAAATACCGAAAAATTGCCATAAGATGGTTTTCGTTCTGAAAATTTTAGAACAGTATCTTTCTATTATATATCGAAAGTACACAAAATAACAAGGTGTATATTTTGACACTTTTTGAGATACAAAAAAATATAGACTTACAACTTTCGAAAATTAGCGTGCCCTCAAAAAGAAAGTGTCAAAAATAGGCTCGCTTACAACTGTATGTTGATTTTGAAATAAAACTAAATTAGAAATTACTATTGTAACATATTTCGATGTTTCTCATGTATATATTAATCATGTTAATGCATATTACAAGCTGCTGGATGTAATTGCATCCTTGATAGTTATTAGCAATGTTATTTAGATATACATGGCTATATGAACAAAAATATTAAAATTCAAAATGGTGGTATAAAAATAAGAAAATAAAACTTAACGAGATTGTCGTTTATAAGATACGATCAAATGACGTTACTTAAATAAACGTTAGGAAACATTTTTGCGACCTCTTTCGATATAAGATTCTCTTGATCCGGGGCCATTGTGATAGCCATCTGTAGAGAGTCCGTGAAAAGCCCCGGACTCATTCACCATTCATGGGGCGATTTGATTTACTTAAGATCTTCGGGTTGATATTGTCTATTTAGCGAGTTTACGAATATGAACGGTCGGTTTTATATTCTTAAAGTACAATCCCTATAAATAGTATGTTAGTGAAATGCGTAGTAAATAAGCATTAGTTAGATTCTTATGTTAGCTGTATCGATTAACAGTTTTTGCTCCCTTCTTCACTCGCGTTTCTGTAGATGTGTTCTATCATTCGGGATCAGTATATTATACGTAGATGAAAAGTACCTCTGGTATACCCCTGGTAACGTATTTGCAATATTTCATGTATAGAGGTTAAGGCGTGAACGCGTTACAAACAAATTCACATTCGGATTTATACTATTAGTTAAGATAATACCTAATTACTTAAAAAATTAATTATCGAATCGTGATAAACATGAAGTTGAATGAATTTCAAAGAAGAACATGAAACGCCATTCGCCAACGCGAAATCCACCGACTCGTTGGGAATATCCCCTATGTTACGATGGACCAGGGTGCTAATTTGTTATCAGGTTCACAGCTATTTCTTTATTGATAATTTTTATCATTAATTTTGATCGTTCCCCATAAAATTTGGCAAACCAATTTGTTTGTCATGGATAAGGTTTTCATGCCATTGATTTCTTTATAATAGCAGCATATCAACTTCTATTTCATTCAATTGATAGTTGCAAATAATTTAGCACGGAGAATATTAACACCATAATACAGGAGATTGCTTCTCGAGATCCGGGCACATACAACTACCTCTAGATATTTTTTATTTATACAGTTTTTCTTCGTATTTTTGGTCAAAAATGCTTTTGTTTTTTTCTAAAATCAATATCAAAGATGCTTTATTCAATTGAGGCCCTGACAAGACGCATATAAAAGTCAAAACTACCATCGGTTCGGAAAACAACCCAGTCATCGAGAAGAACCGGCGAGATACTCGATCTGGTTTATCTTTTCATTATACATATTTTTACAAACATAAATAGTTACATTCATTTTTGATGGATGCACAGAGAGAGGCGTCATTTCCAGATGTCACCATAGTCCAGATAATGCTCTACCCACCTATAATAAGCCCTTAGACATTAAAACCAGCTTGACAGGTGTTTGAACTCGCTATCCGGCAAATCGGTATTACGCTTTGGGACTTTGTTATAAAACCTAACACTATTATCTAAAAAACTTTTGCTGGTGATTTTAATATAAAAACGTCCGTTTTTATAGAGTGTTTTATGTAGTACGTTTATAAGAGGTAGATGCTTTTGAAAAAGGGTGACTAACGCATGGTTCCGGGCGAGCGGACGCACGATTTATAAAATGAGTTTGCGGTGCAACCAAGCCGTGATACCCCATTGGTTACGTCTCACTTCTTTATTAGTGAGGTTCTCGGAGTATCGATGAAAATAAATATGTTAACTAACCTCGTAACTCCATTAAATTAAAACATATTAAATATACTTATTCTGATATAATGATCTTTATATTGACTTCATATTTTTTGTGAGATTCTATATGGCAGAGCTACTATAGCAGCAGCATCCAGGGTTCCTTTCCGATGGGCCGTAACTATCCTAAAAGGGTTCGTAATCTAAAAAGTGTTAGAATTAATGTCTCATTATAGTAAAGTGGTTGAAAGAGTCCAATATTTATTCGTAGTACCCCAAGTCGGGTTTTAATAAATTCATAAAGATTACAAGTTGATTTATTTGTGTTACCAATTGAAGGGGAAATGTTAACATGAGGTTAACTGGATGTATAAGGAAGGTTGTTTTGGCGCGACGTATTTCGAATACAAAAGGTACAGGTAGGTAGGTAATATCTGATCTTTCAGTTTTTTGTGAATAAATGTAAGCGAAATTTATTTAAAAAATAAATATAACAAATAAAATGAGTGATTAGAAGACGAAATAACTTATCGCTTTTCTCAGATTTTAATTTTAGTAATTTTCCTGAATAATTTACATCGCTTTTCGGTTTTGAAAGATCATGAATAACTCTGTTGAATGCGTTTAGATCAAAAGTGACACTACAACGTTTGATATAAAATAAACAAAATGTCCAAGCAATTTTTTTTTACTATTTGATGTATAAATGTAATACAAACATAAAGTTAAATCTTGAGACTTTACAATTTTTTTAGTCCAAATACATAAATATGACTCGGTAATAGTATTTATTATTTTATTTATCAATACTTTATTATACACCGCTAATTATACATCCAGTTGAATATCTTCATTATGTGGTTAGCGTATTCTTGGTCATGGATACCTCGTCTAGGCAACCTCAAGTTGGTTATGTTCCACAGAGAAAAATCAGGAGTGGTTTTGATGTAACAAGAACAGCATAATATAAACATATAGGGTATATTAACTATAATTTACATATAGAATATATTCAAATAATATATACTATATTACTTTATTACGTGTATAATATATGATATAAACAAAATATTATAGCATTTTTAATTTTTGACTCTGATTGTAATATTTATTTATTATAAGATTTATAGCGTTACAAATGATAGATGGCTTAAATTTTACATTAAAAAGGGCTTTAATCCTTTTCATAGAGCATTTTCCCCGTATATTTTTAAAATATAAAGGTTTTAGCCTACAAAATGGTCATTTTTAAGTAAAATTTGTCTATTAATAATGTATTGCTTTTTTAAATTTGTTTAACACGTTTTAGCACATCACTATTTCACGGGCATTTGTCGCGGGACGTCACCATTTTTCCCTCGGTGCGCCGCCATCAGTGGAAAGTTAAAAGCATTGAAAGACATATCGCGGGTTCCTTGCAGGCTCCATTGTTCTCTCGCCCTTTGTCCCGGCCCGAATGTTTTAATGTAATTGGCTTTGTGCTTCGCTTTTTTACCACGCTTTCCTTATCGCATATGTGTATAAGTTTCTATTATTGTAACTGTAAAACTGTTACCATTATGTAATTGATAGTGTAAATTATATCCGTTTAAGTAACATGTACTATCACTATAAAAATAGTATAAATACAGTAATATTGATTGACTACACAATAACATAAAAGTACATGGTATTATCTGTAAAACAAAATTAAAGGAAAATGTGTTCCCGACATGATCTCTGAATAGACATATTCTGTCTTGCTTTCTTGCGTTTGTGTGTATGCCCGGATTTAACATAAAAACATAACTGACATCTATAAAATTTTGCATACGGAATCGTTGTATTCTTTTTCAATTGATACTGTTATCTATTGTTATGGAAATATTTTCAGAATTTTTCTTTTCAAACAAATTTGAGAAAATATATGCTATTTTAAAATGATACGGTATAAATAGTGATCCATATTACTTCTGCACTTTGTAAAATAAATAATTAGTGAAAATAAAAAAAAATGTATATGAATCATACCGATCTTAATGACATTTTGTACACGGGAAGTATTTCATTTCAAAGCCTATAAAAATTATCAGTAATAGTTTTTGAAATCACTCATAATTTATTGAAATAACGCATGTGTCGCCGCGAGATGTTAGTAATATAATAGACTTATGTAAATGTAGACAGTACCTATATACAAATTTATTTTCATACTTCTATAATAATATACTATTACTTAACAAAGCGGAAACTAAGCCTCTATCAGTAATTAATTGGTAGCTCAGTTCTTAGCTTATTCGGTTATTCGCGTCGTTTGACAAAGGTTGGAATCTCTGCGAATGTATCGGAGCTTTCGGTAAACGAAAACATCATAGCATGGGGGTAGGGCTTCTTTTGGTGAGCTAGCTACCGCTCTCGCCAAATACCAGTCGCCAAGCACCTATAGGTGTGATCCAGCAGATGCACTTGAGAGCCAGATCCATTTTTAGCATGTTTACTATCTTAGACCACGTGGCCATTTAAAATCAGGTGAGATTGTGGCTAAACGCTAAAATCTATAAAGAATAAAAAAACCACGCCAAACTATTATAAATGTTCATTAGTAGTTTTCTGGTTTTCCCACTACACACCGTTGTACATTAAGAGAACATTCCACAGTTGGTCAGGTTTATTCACTCCTTTCAGTGCTATTAATTATATATGACTTATTGGAAACAGCCGTGTACACACCGACGGTCTCATCCGTCCGCCGGACCTGTGCAATGGGAACATGGGCCCCCGGACCAACCTGCGAAGTCTGGTTGGTGAAAAAAGATGGGGAACTGCCGCGTCCTGCTGCCAGTCCTCCGTTGGCGGAGAGGGTCACTTAGAGAATCCTCCACCGCCTCCTTTTGCGAGACGAAATGTATGCGAATTCGAAAAAAGATGGGGTACACGTCGGTGCAGAAATCTGTGGAAATCTAATAGAGAACTTTTTGATTTTAACCCCTTGGTTATCTCTTCTCTCACGGTATATAATAATTTAGTATACTTTCAATACCAAATGACAATCACTAAGCCTTTACTAAATTATTAACAACAGCTGTTTGCTATTTTACCTGCATTAAATTACAATGTATCACTTCGCAGTAAGTGCCTAGTGCCACCTAGTGGAGAGTTACAATAACTGATAAATTTTATTAGCTATAAATTTTGGAATGACATGTATTTCCCGCGTACAAAATTTCACATATTAATCTTTATATATAAAAATCAATGTTTGTATGTTTGTCCTCTATGCACAACGAAAACACTGATCAGATTGTGATAATAATTTTGTAGGGTATTCTGGGGACGCCCGAGATGGTTCCTGTATCAAAAAATCTATATATATAAATGTTTTTTTTAAATATATTAATTAAATTGTTTGCTTTAAAGAAAAAAAGGATTTTGGTTCTTATTGGAACTTTTGACACTACATTTCAATATTATTTTGACATATTTCACATACTTCAATTAAATATAATTCACTATTTAAGTAGTTGCTATATTAGAAGCTATCAAATATGTACTATTACATAAAATAGATCAAACTATCACATTGCTAGATTCTCTAAGTTGCTTAACAAACTATTCAGCTTAGTCCGAATTTTTCTAAAGTAAAATCCCCAGTTATCATAACTATTAAATTCCATTTGTATCAATGTCATTGTCTAGGTGTCTATGTAATTCTGGCATGGATACCTGTACATAGTGCGATCCAAGGTAATGAAGCTGTTGATCTTCTTGCTAAAGAAGCTATCCAGACTGGATATTTTATTCACTATAAAACCTCTGTTTAGGATTTATCCTCTCTAAACAAAGATTGTTTTCTTTGCATCATGAAACTCAAACTGGAATGTATCCAACCAAATTAAAGGCAAATCATATGCTTCCGGATATATTCAGGATAACATTCCGGGTAAGTCATGGCTTTATAACTTTCGTGCCTGTTACAAACTTGCTGCGTCTATCTGTAGACTGACGATCTATCTGTAGAGGTATACTCTCCAGTCCATCTTGCAGAGATCAGACTCAGGGACAACTGAATATGTGAATGTGGGTTGGATGAATCTTCAGAGTATCTACTCTAGAACACATTTTTTTCAATTGCTTCAATTTAATATTCTATTGTATGATATTTTACTTAACAATATACTATATGTCCGTCTTATTTTAACAAACGCACAAAAGTGTGTATTTTCTCCTTTTGTCAATACTCTGGTTAATCTTATATGTTTTAACAAAATTAAACTTTAACAGTTATTATTATGTAAGTATTAAGTATTAAGTTTAAGGCATGATGTCTGTAAGTGTTATGTTTCCCTTTCCGTATCTTAGTGGTTTAATCTGGAAGAACTAAATTATATAATAAAAATTTTATACTACCTATAAAGTGACTCTTCCATGAGTGACTTGACACTCTTAGAATTCGTATCTATGAAATTCCAATATTAAAAATTTGAAGTTAGTGAGTTTGGATGTTCGGGGTAATCTCTGGTACTACTAATCCGATTTTGAAAATTCTTTCACTGTTAGAAAGGTATATTAGACTGCTTTTTATTTTGGTAAATATATATTATTTTCAATACTTGATCACAATAAATGTAATTCAAATTAGCAAATGCCATAACATAGCTTGCGTTGCTGGAATGATTTGAAATAAAGGATTTAAATCCGTAGTAAAATTAATTACTGTTAGCTTTACAAAAAAAATACAACATACCATATATCTAAGTTCAATATCTCAGCCGAAAAGATTGTTTTTATGTGAAAATAAATGTTTCAATTACTAATTACAAATTACTACAATTATTAGATATAGGTTTCATATATACTTTACAAATTCTTATTAAAACAAATAGCTAAATACCAAATTGAATATTTTATGGAGATAAAGTTTAAAGTACCCCGAGTCTTTTTTTGTACCCTTGACAACGTGTATACAAAATTTCACAATGATCCGGTGAGTATTTAAGGCATGAAAGTGTAACAAACAAACAAACTCACTTTCGCATTTATAAAACTAGATTAGGAGTCTAAAGTTACGCACAAGTAAATGACGCAAACAGGAATCTCTAAGAGATTCTGCCTATATTTTTTTATTTAACTAGAGATCGAACCTGGAGGTACCGTTACAACAACATCTTTAAAAGTTTAAAAATCGTATGTGTAAAAATATAGTCTCTATTTATATTCTCTATAAAAGACAAATACTGTGAAGATAAGTTAGTATTGTCACAATGATTATAACACATGCTAAAATGTAACATAACAATATAGACATATTACCCTTACATCCTTCCTATCTCGACTACCCTGTCTTCTCTGACTTCAGTAACTGAGTTGGATATAAATTAGGCCATTGTCTGTGAATCTGGAGCATTCGTGCGACTTTCGGCATCATTCTGCAACAGGGAAATATATTCTTATCGATGGAAATTCGCTTATTCATTTCAGCATATTACATTTCTAGATAGTGTGAAAGTGATAGATGACGACTATCTATTAAATCGCCGCAAAATTTTTGCAGAATAAGATAGCCGATCTTGAATGAATTTTCTTTGTTTTCTCTTTCTGATATTGTTGTCATTTCGCTCTAGCGCACAGGACATAGCGCTATACAGTCCGTTAACAGAATACAGGATCAATCCGCAGTGTTATTCTGCGTCGCTTTCAGAACTAAAAACACTATGATAAAACTATACTTACTTTTTATAATTTAGAATATTAAGTTCTTCATCCTATAAACACTCTTATCCAATGTAAAATTAGTAACTGAACGAAATTTTTATGAAAATTATCTTTTTTACAAATTATAAACTATTTAATAAATTCCATTCAGCTTTTTTTTTCTCGTACTGACTACGCTATTGACCTGGGAAGGTCTTCACAGCTTCACCGGACTACTCCATTCAGCCATAGATTATATCATAGGTACTACTAATGTTATATAATTTTATGATAATATTAAATTATTATCTTTTATATATAAATTTCTCCTTACGTGTATATCACTGAACTCCTTCTAAACGGCTAGACCGATTTTGATGAAATTTTGTGTGCGTGTTCCAGTGAATCCGAGAATGGTTTAAATTCACAATTGAATTGCGGTTGACTTTTAGATTTTTTTTATTGTCAAGGCAGGACAACGTCCGCCGGGCCCGTTAGCTGTTATATAATTATTTGCTAAATACGATTATCTAATATGAGCAGTCTTGGCAATTATAAGCAGTTATTGAAATTAAAACTTTATGAAGTAATTCTATATGATTAAAAATCATTTGTCAAATATATGTAAGCACAGCACTTCAGAACAGCTCTACCAGTTCAGTTAATCCTTTCTTTGTTGTGTTTGTAAATGTTAGGATTAGGTTTTTATGAAAGAAAAGGTATAAAGGATCGTACGGAAAAGTAAAAAAAAACTCGATTAAACAAATGAGTGAGTCAGACAGTATAGAGATTTTCATAAATATTGACGGATTCGACAGATTAACGTTTAGTAGTTCAGTTCTCATTTTATTGGTCATACTGTAGAGGTGGGATATAATTTTATTTTTTTCGTTAATACACTCACGCGAAGCTGGGACGAACTGCTATTATACAATATGTTTTTATATTATGAACAAATGTATTTAATGCGTTTTTTAAGGGAAACAATAAATTTTGTATGATTATTTTATATAATTTCCATCACTTATCTGATATATCTCAGAATATTATATTGACTGACGTCGAGAAGAGAAGAGAAAGACAAGAGAAGTAATATTCAAACAAGAAAGATAAATGTTATCTAATATTCTTAATGAATATGATAAGTATTCGTATACCGTATATTGAATCAAAAATTGGCGTTGGAAAGATTTTTTTCTTAGTTGCCTTTATTTTAAATATATGTTGAAAGATATTGCAGAATATCGCTTTACGGGGAGGACAGAGGGAGTGTGGCACGTATTTCAGGCTAGTCTGTTATCAGCTCCCGTGACGTCACTACTGTGACTTTACTCTCGATAATACACTCGTATACGATAAATTACATTGGAATTGATTACATTTTTCTTAGGGTTTCTGTGACAGGGTACATTCAAATTGATCTTCGAAAGTAAGCCTTTGTGTATCAGTGAACTTATATCACTTACTTATTTACAATTATTTATTTTGGAAAGCAAATTAATACATATTTAATGTACATTTTATATTATTTTTAAGATTAGTTTGAAAATGTGCTTAAAGAAATCCACAGGTTGTTTTAAAGCTACTTAGCGTGTATATCGCTCGAGGTAAAGAAATTTCGACTTACTTATAAAGTTTTACGGTTGTATATTGGTTAAAAGAGAAAAAGGGTGTGAATTCTATTATCACCTGTTGAATCAGTCGGAGAAAACTAGTGAGAACATGTTTTGGAGACGTTTACTGTAAGTATTTGAAGTACGTTTTTCCTTAATTTAATTTTAAATTTGAACTTCCATATTTAAAATTAATATGACGTCAATTTCCTTTAGATATTATTATATTTATTATTGTTCTTATGAATTGATGTTCGACTGTAGATAAAATAATTTTCCGTACAGGGATATACTACATTTTCAGTAGTATAAAAATTTAAAAAATTAAGTTTGAAAACGAACAAACATGCTTAATACAAAGGATGTTAATATTATAGGCACAAGATATAACATAACATCATTATAATAATTGGACATTTAACTTTATAATTAATGCTAAAACTGTTTTAGAAGATAATATTTATTAATTATCATATGTATTACTTTTACTACAACTCATTATAATATTATAAACATGCTCTTTGTGAGAATGGGTCGATGTTTGTAATTCATTTACCCAAAAATTACTAACCGGATTTTATTAAACTTTAAATTGATGTAGCTTATTCATTACAATAAAATATAGGCTATATAAGCTACAAAGATATAGGTTAAATTGTAAGTTGGAGAAAATTCTGCCGTCTGAGGGTTGTTCCGGTGTGCACTGCATAAACCTTTAGAGTTGAACGTACATAATGTATGGTGTAATCTTGTAAAGATATGAAAGTAGATAAAGTTGCGTTCGGGTGCTAGTTTATAACACAAAACGTAAATGTCGATGTATGGCATAATCGTGTTCATTTGTTGCGTATAACTCATGATAAATGTTACAATTGGGGATGTTTGACAATTCGCTAGTCAAGTAAAATGCGTAGGTTCTGAGCTTGGTACACGTACAAAATAATATGCACTTCATAGTTTTTATTGTAGGTTCTGATTTATCTATAATTTCATAATTATAGATAAGTCAGAACCTACGATAAAAGTTCTACGATATTATCACGTAGTCGCTTGTGTGGTTTAGCGGTGGTTTTTTGACAAATGTGTAAAAATTTTAAAGTTCGGATCCTCGTAAAGTCTATTGTATTTGTAGTTAGTTGGATCAAAGGTTATTAAATTAGTAACTACAACAGTAATGTATAAACAGTAATAGCTTTCATTTATTTGAGAACTAATTTTTGTTCGCGGTTTCGCTCTCGTTGATGGAGATTTGGCAGGAATTTACAGTATTTTTTTTAGATGAAATGTATTTTATGTCATTTTTATACTTCCTGACATTATGTATGCAAAATTTCATGTTCATCGGTTGAGTAGTAAGGCGTGAAAGTATAAGAAACAAACAAACTCACATTCGCAGTTATTAGTGTATCTGTTCTAAGACTTGGGCAATTTAGATTTTAGTAATTAATTAATTTATTTTTTTATATTCATCGTCACTTTACTCTTTTGAATGTATTTATATTTGCGCTTGAAATTGATTTTCTTTCTCGATTTCTTTTTTTTTATGAGCTATAACTTCCCCTAAAAATAATACTAATAAAGTTACATTTTCCGTCAATGCATAAGGTGTTATATAAGAAGCGATGATCAAGCCGCAGTAATAAGTAGTGCATAGAGCAGAACATAAAAACATTTCATGTGTATGATAAGTAGAATTAACATTGCATTATTATTTTATTAATTATATTATAAACTAGCGGGCCCGGCAGACGTTGTCCCACCCTGATTATAAAAAAAATCCTTAACAAATTATATACTAAAACCTTCCTCATAAATCACTTTATCGATTGGTGAAAACACAGAACATTGGTGAACAGAAAGAAATACAGACGCGGTAGTGGACTTTGTTTTATATTATGTAATGATAATGTTGTGTACACTTAAAATGACGATTACTTGTAATGTCATTATTATGAGTATTTATTTATTCTGTGAAAATATTAAATCTATTTACTCAGTCTGGTCATAAGTTCTGTCACAATTTTAATATTTTTAATTTTCGAGGACTGGCCAGATATACTTCGAATAATTTTGATAACTAGTGGTTGAAATTCGACCATAATTCATTTTAACATTCAATAAGACTAAAGAGAATAAAAAACCAATCATTTCAGAGACATATTATTTATCAATGAATTAATACTTAAAGTATTTATTAATGTATGTTATGAATTTACATTTTATATATTATATTATTAAAAAAATAACCTACAGTTTGACCAATTAATTTCAAAGGGCATGTAAGGTATGGAAAGTAAATTATGTTAAAGATATTGAATGTAGGATGAAAAAAGGTAATTGGAACGTAAGAGTAAAATGAAGGATGGCGAAACGTCATTTTCGTTTACATCTGTGTATATGTTGGGTGTCATTCAAGCAGTAGTGTGTGTAATGTTTATTTTAATTAATTTAATGTATTTTCACTGCATTTATATAAAAAAATTACTTTGTGCAATTCTCCTCCATATAAACTTTAACTGTGCCAAATTTCACGTAAATCCAGTAGCGCTATTCGCTTAAAAAGGGGTATAAAGTTTTCGCTCACGTATTAATGTATAGATAAAACGTTCGAGCTTTCCGAGAAATAAAATAAATAAATTCTTATTCATTTTCAAATATGGAGTGGTCGCAAAAGGAAGATAGAGTCTCGGTTGTCGCGTTGCACCGCTGTGGTTACGCGCTAACAGAGAATTTCAATATTCTGCAATAATTGAAAATATTACTGCAGTTTGTTTATTGTACTATCTAACGGTAAACTAAGGATTAAGGCGTCGAAGAAGATTGTTTTGTCCATTTAAGTAACTTTCATTTGATCGATAATTTTTAAACAATTATCAAAAAGTGTATAAAATGAAAAAACTTCAACATTGTTTGATGAGATCTGGTATATCTAAGAGTTTTTATGGAATCTATATGTCATCCATTTTTTTTAATCATGACCATTAGATGGCGCTGCAGCTAATCAATTTCTGTACCGGATAAATGATCATCACGAAAATAGTTTTGGGTAAATATAAAAAAACAGGATGTATCGTAAAGACATGTCATAGAAGTGAAACTTTAATTAAATAAACATAAAAATACACAAATCTGTATCAGACAGTAATGTTACAAAATGTAAAAGTGACTTTAAATATACAACAAAAAGCCAACGTCACGCAGTGTATCGAAGCGGTCACCCATACCGACCGCGCCCGACATTGCTTAACTTACCCATTTTACTATAACTAATATATACAACAAATAATAAGAAAAGTGTGCGAAACCGTGGCTACAAATTATATATATAACTCTTCAAACTGTGATCTTTTGGAAAGCAAACACTAAGTAAGAAATCAGCAACATATATCGATATAATAAGTTACATATACTCTATTGATTATAAAGAAATTATTTGTAGGAGGTAATTCCTAGAGGTAATGAATCGATTGTAAAAAATGATTAAATGGTTATTTTCTGGAGACGTTTTATAATGTAACTAGCGGGCCCGGCGTACGTTGTCCCACCCTGATAATATAAAAACGTAGAAAAATTATATACCTAAACGTTCACAGTGAAACACTCTATCTACTGGTGAAAACCGTATGAAAATCCGTTCAGTCGTTTTTGAATTTATCGCGAACAGACAGACAGACGTGGCAGAGGACGTTGTTTTATAATATGTAACAATTAGCGGGTATGACGTCGTGGGTAATAGCTAGTGTTATATATTATTCGGCCTTTCCATGCATTTTTTAGAGCCTAAATCCTCTCTGTATTTGTTTTGTCTGTAATTTCAGCTTTAAGTAACATCTTCATAAGACTTCTTAAGACACCATCCACTGATAAGTGAGTCATTTTACTCATAGTTTAATATATGTAAGGTATGAGTCGTACGTATTAACATAAAGTTGTGTGTAGACTGAATAAAGTTAAAATGTATTAAAAGCTTGGAGACCTTTTAAGCATATGCAAAAATAATAATGTCTATGATAGGTACTATAAAAGTATTTCGTTTTAATCTTTTATTATAGGCCCCTACTATGCCTTAAACTATATTGTACAAGATTTTTCTCGTGACTTCACATGTCTTAATGTAGACTTGACCTATTTCTCGTGAACAGTACTTTTTTGAAGTTATACTTCTTTTGGTGCATTTGGTAAAATAATGATGAGAGTAATTTTTTATTATGCGCGCACATACCGACACCTAAAAGCGACACCGTGAAGTTGGTTAGTAATCGTGTGTCAAGTTTTCGTGAGGAATAGTAGCTATATTCATGGTAATTATTCAAATATATATGAATCTACAACACTTGTTTTAGATATTTAGGGATGTGTGGTACTCTATATCCTTGTCTGTTTCCTACAAAACGTGTATGCAAAATTTGATGATGATTGGTTAAGTAATTAAAGTAGAACAAACAAACAAACCCCTTTATAATAATAGTAAACATAAGGTTTTATATGTAACATTACATATAAATACACATAAGATCAACTTTACCTATAATCAAATTACAATCATGTTGATTTTCACATTTACAAAGTTACACATTGTTTAAAGTGCTCACATTAATGACACAAAAAAACTACCATAGTAGGTTTTTGATTGTAAACTAATCGCGAAGTTTTCTTTAGTTACAAATACACGCTTAAAGAGAAAATTCAAACAGTTACTTCGTCCTACACAAGAGACTCATTAAAATTTATTCCAATATGCTTCTAATTGAATCTACTTTAGATTGTTATAGATGTACAGCCCATAGCTTTTTCATATATCTTCTTTACATACACAAACATGTTTGTGTACGGTTATGCTCGTAATGTCTTATTTTGTATGACTACAATTTATTGTGTGTAAATCTGAACATGTTTATAATATTGCTGTATCCTACAACATTGTTTTCTTTAATGTAAGAGACAGGGACCCACTTCATTTGTAGAAATGTAACGGGATTGAAAATAAGGATTTTTTTCATTTTGGTTATTTAATATAATTAAATATCTGCAGTAATCCGTAAAGTATGTAATCCATGTTCGTACGGGCAATAATATCTCAAACGCTATAAACTGACATGCCATCATTTTTGAAGGGTTTTCCGACATACTACAAGTCCCTTGTTACGATTCAGTAAGTCGTAGTTATGTTTATGGGTTTCTATATCATTATGGCCCTTGGTGAAGGTCCCAGGAGGCGGTATTACGATGTCACAGGTAGACCAATTTATTTTTATGTTTATATGATATTTCTGGTTTAACAAAATCTATACATTTAAATAGAATTGAAGTGTTGCGTTCAATATAATTGAGGTAACTTAAAACCGGTAAATGTTTAGTAAGAGGTAAGTAAGTAACAAAGTTACGTTTAAGAAAATGTTTAAAATTTAGTTAGATAAACACACAGTTCCCATAATATAGTAAAGGCATCTTGACAAGAACGAAGTTCAGAGTTCTAGATTGTGTGTATATGGAATAATATAGAGATAATGTTTCCTCAACACATCACTTATTAGTTAAGTGAAATAGTACTTACTAGTACGTATTAACGCCACCGCAGTGTTGTCTTTGCTTCAAAAGTCTAATCTAACCTAAGAGATTTTTTTTCTCAATTTTCCCGTCTCGGCTTGGTTAGCGTACTCTTTAAAAGGTCGGTAACGCACTTGCGACTCCCCTGGGGTTGCTAGTGTCTATGTACGGCGGTGATTACTTACCATCAGGTGACCTGTTTGTTCGTTTACCCCCTATAATATAAAAAAAATAGGTTAGATGAGACTTGCGAAACAAAAAACAGACTGCGGTGGCGTTAATACGTAAGTACCGTGAAATTAATTAAAATACACCTCGTATGTCAATTCCTTGTGATTATCTTGTACGTTTAACAACAGTTTGAGAAATATGCATAACGAAAAATCTTTGGAACCGCTGCTCAATAATAAAAAAGAATGTACAATTAATTGTGTAAAACAAAGTAACTTCAAACTTGAGTCTATATTGAATAAATTAATATGATAGTAGAATTGTGACCTAATAAAATTGTTGCTTGTTGCTTGGTGTGAGATAGAAGCAAAGCTCTTGGGGGTTGCGACACGAATATTAAAATTATCGACAACGATTGTCCTCGTTCCTTGTCTCTATTAGATTCAAAGCAAAAATCGCCCACGGGACGTTTATCCGATTTCTTACTTTTGTACATTTTATTACCCACTCTTTTTTTTTAAATTGTCACTTCGTATTTTATTATGTTCTTACAGTTTGATCGAATTTGTAAAAGTATGTAGTTTATTTATAGTGACATTATTGTTAATGTCCATACGGAACCAATATTTACTACTTTTTGGATCGAAGAAAAATTTGACATAACCAATTCTGTCTAATGGCAAATTATAGTATGAGTGAGGATATAATATTTTACAACAAAACTTGATAAACAATAAGTTCTACACTAATCTATACTCATATTATAAAGCTGGAGGATTTGTTTGTTTGGTTGAACGAGATAATATCAGGAACTACTGGTCCGATTTGAAAAATTCTTTCAGTGTTTGATAGCCCATTTATTGAGGAAGGCTATAGGCTATATCATAACGCAATACTAATAGTAGCGGAGCACCATCGAAGAATGTTTCAAAATCGGGATTTTTCCCCTTTTGAGAGCTTCTGCTGCGTGTCAGCGTTAGCTCAAAGTAACTATTCCACGCGGACGAAATCGCTGGCAG
The DNA here is from genome assembly GCA_036509395.1 of Antheraea yamamai. Lineage (NCBI taxonomy): Eukaryota > Metazoa > Arthropoda > Insecta > Lepidoptera > Saturniidae > Antheraea > Antheraea yamamai. The sequence continues at coordinate 12,430,903 of AP028435.1, read as the reverse complement.
AAACTAGTACTGACTATATAGTAGAAAATTTGTTGAATATGTTTGTATAATGTAATCCTTGGAATCCGGTTCTGAATATTTTTTTAATCAATTTGAATCTACTTGAATGCTATCCTACACTAAATACCTAACTAATATGAAAAATAGTGACCTTTCTTTGTTACGCTATCACATCTTAATTACTGAACCAATAATCGTGAAATTTTGCATACTCGTAATTAAAGTTATAGAAAAGGACATATTTCATCTAGAAAACGCTACTGTTCCTCGGGGATACAAAATTATTTCCTCCTACATGTACACTAACGAAGTCACGAATAAAAGCTAGTAGGTTATACTTTTCTGTTTAAATTTTAATTATAATAATTTACGCATACGATTTTGCAAGTTTTTACTAGTCCTTGTGAAGGTAATGGATAACCCTCACATATAACGCATAAGTACGTAAAGAATACCCGAGTAAAAGTATTACTCCTAAGCTGGAGGGTATCTGCGTAATTGATATTTACAACTAACCTGGATTTGAGAACGCTCTATCCGGGATTAAACGGGAATTTGTTTGGCTTTACCTTCCTCGAGAATTCACTTCAATTTATTTACAGTCCCAAATCTTTCGGCGCTCAGTTCATAGCATTTACACTTCTGTTTCGGAACATAATCGTTTGGCTTTTATCGTAACGGCTGTTGTAAAATTAACGTAAAAGATTGGAAAGATTTATTTATTTAACGGTTATTAACGTTTTCATTAATTATTTTAAACTTCAGAATATATTATCATAATTAGAATTGTGTGTTATCGCCGTACGTTTTAAAATGAATGATTGTATTAACGTTAAATGTTTCAAATATTCAACCTGAAAAATAATAATTTAATTGAAAAAAATCTTATGAGAAACAACTTCAAGCTCCATATGTTATGAATAATTATATAACAATACTAGCTGTGCCCTGCGGCTTCGCACGCGTTTTTTTTAAATGTATTAAAGAAATGTAAAATTGTAAGTAGGTGTGTACATTACAGAAATGCTTTTACAAAAACATTTGTAACTAAGACACGCACGCCATCTACTGTAACATGTAACGTGTACATTAGATATATGAATACTAATAGTATATCGAATGGGATGGTATTTGTCATCAACAACATACCTGGAACTTCAACCTACTATATATCACAGTATCTCAGTGCTCACTAACACTATATAAGAAAGTAATGAAAATTTTAAGTTATACATTATCGGACAATATGTCTTAAATCTTTTATTATATAGATATAATATGCCCATATTGTCAATATACTTAAGTTATTTTTATAGATTGCTATAATCACTGAGTTATGTAGACGCAAACGCGGTAACTAAAACAATATGGCCGCCAAATTGACCAAAAAGATGATATAATTAATATTGCATACAAATATATTCATTCTTGGAGTCCAGTAAAGCACACGTCTCACGCCGTTGTAACATATTTTTGATCAATTTCACACGGACGAATGCACAGGTGGCAGTTCATCACTACATAGTGTACCAATTCAAATAAAAAAAGAATCATTAAAATCGGTTCACAATTGACGAAAATATCGATTAACATGCATAAAAAAAACATACAACCGAAATAGTAACCTCCTCCTTTTTCGGAGTCGGTTAAAAACAAAGTCCTCTGGTCTGTCTGTTTATCTGTTCGTGATAAAGTCAAAAACTACAGATCGGATTTTCATGCCGTTTTCACCAGTAGATAGAATGATTCATGGGGAAGGTTTAAGTATAATTTTTCAAGGTTTTCTTTTTATTATCGGGGCGGGACAACGTCTTCCGATCTCGCTAGTTATCTGCCCGTAAAAGTCCCGTGCAAGTCGGTCCAACCGATTAGGAGATAGTAGAATATTGCGGACGAAGTCTTGAGTAACAAAATAAAATAGTCTAAGTTACTTCTTATAAGGTGAGTTATCTGCCAATGAAAGCCCCGTGAAAATCAGTTCAAGCATTACGGATATTGCACTGCGGCCGAAGGCGAATAAAAAAAACCTAAATTACTTTTTATGAGGACTGCTATCTACCAGTGAACACCCCGTGAAAATCGGTCCAACCATTTTGGAAATAGCAATGCGGACGAAGCCGCGGACAAATAAAGTACAATTGTCAACCGCTATAATTTCGGTTATCTGCCAGTAAAATTCCCGTTAAAATAGGTCCAGCCGTTTTGGAGATTACCCGGAACAAACAAACAAACAGACAAAATATAATAATATAAAAATATAGACAAAATATAAAAAAAAATTTTTTGGTCATTTGTAGCCATATACATTCATCAAAAAGTTGTTATTTTAATTGTACATACACAAACTTTATTTTTATAATACGTAATAGATAACAAATTTTGAATAGGAAAACAAAATAAACTTTGACAATGTTTGCGATAGAAACTTACCACGTTACCATGGCAACGTATATAATATTAACGCTAACGATATCTCTCAAAAGGAAAAAAGTGCCCGATTTTGAAACATTCTTCATCGGTGCTCCGCTTCTATTGATCTTTGCGTGATGATATATAGCCTAAAGCCTTCCTCAATAAATGAGCTATCTAAAATCGAAGGGTTTTCTCAAATCGGACTGGTAGTTCCTGAGATCATAGCGTTCAACCAAACAAACAAACAAACTCTTCAGCTTTATATATTAGTATAGATTAGGAGTATTCACTGAGTTTCTATTTTGTCGTGTATTATTATATTTATTGTTTCGTCAACATTATCGTGATTGGTAATATCAACTATAATTGTCATTTATAAATTACATTATTGTGAACTAGCTGAAACCCGTGACTTTGTCTGTGTCGTTTATAATTTTAACTACATATATATTTTATGCACAAGGGAAAAAATATAAGCACTACACCGCTTGCCCCACTTTTGCACGACAAGAAAACGGACATCGCTGATCGTAAATGAAGCTATCGTTCTTTAAATAAAGACCAACTGTCTGAGAAATAAAACTAAAAAAACTGGTCGAGATCTATCTAATAGCTTTTGAGTGATGCACGTACGATGACCTCTAGCATTTTATTCTTATAGAAGATATTATTTTATAACGTATAAGATATATTTTATAACGTTCATCATTACATAGTATAAAACAAAGTCCTCTGCCATGTCTGCCTGTTCTCGATAAACTCAAAAACTACTGAACGGATCTTCATACGGTTTTCACCAGTATATAAAGTGATTCCTAAGAAATATTTATGTATATAATTTGTCAAGGTTATTTTTTATTACCAGGGCAGTACAATGCCCGACAGGCTCGCCAGTAAGTACTAAATCTGAAAACAGGTTTATAGATTTAATATTTGTTAAGAGTTCATAGTTCATTATTCACACTGATTTAGTCATTCCAGAATAAGAGTAATATGAAATGTTATAGTCATAATATAATAAAAATTATAAATATATAGGAAGGAGAATGGAGAAACAACAGAGACGTATCCCGGACGTGACGTCCGCGCCATCCGACAGATTAGGCAATAGCGAAGAGGAGAATCTATGAACAAAATATGAGTTCCGCTGCAAATACAGCACGCGGTCTTGTTTACTTACCGTTTTTTTATATTATTTGTCGTATTCGGTTGCTACAAAAATAAAATTATTATTTGGAATAGAAATACCGAGTAGACTGAGAGCACGTCCGTCTGGCTTGCTACTTGTAATTGTTTAAACTTGATTAGTTAATGTATTAAAAATCTGTTGTTTTACCGTAATATCAACACTAATCGTCTCGAAAATAAAAAAATAATTATGTTTAGTGACGTCATTATAGTTTTTGATATTTATAGGTGGTTACTATTAAGAAATATGTTTCTTAAGCCATTTTTATTTGAGCGTTTATTTTTTTGCTAACACTCTACCACTATTAAACCAATGTGACCAATGTGAACAGTAGTAGAATATCCTAAGATCGCATATTTGTTAACTTGCTTCTTTAACTTTAACTTTAATGAACATGTTAATGATTGAACACCAAAAATAGATTTAAATAGCTTAAACACTTATGACTTCACATTAGTATATTGCACCCGTACAAAGCCAAGACGGCTCGTAAGTTCATAATATTATAGAGTGGATCTTAATAATTTCATTAAAAAGAAACATAATATAATGACTTACATTTATCTGTGTATTATTTGATTTAATCAGCATCCATAACAGGCTGAAAATAAATCTGGCCATAAATAAAAGGGAGTAGACGCTAACAAGCGTCTCGGGTTCGCCAAGTGATATTTCTTGGTTCGCTTCGCCATTTTTGTAATAACTCCATTATGTTCGCGAGTGTCGAAATGTGAGATCATTTATTCGATTTATTATTGGAATTTATTTGTTTGGTATTTATCACAAATATATGTTAATTCATTTAATGCGATCATTATTAGTCAAATTACATTACATAAGTATACTATGTTTATTACATTATATATGTTTTACTGTGAAAATTTTACTGCGTATACATACTATGTAATATATAATCCATATACTCGAGTATATCTCTGCTACAATTTAACTGAAATAGATTTAGATAGATTAGATTTTAGATAGAGTAGATTTTACCAGCCAGTACGATTTATATTGAGGTCTAATATCACTTTTATTTTATTTCTTCGTGTAAAGTGTGGAAACGCAAGAGACAACTAGAAGGCAATAAATAATTGAAACTTGGTAGGAAACATTGCCGTGATTTGATACACTCAACAGTGGACCTATAAGAGCAAATATTTTTGACGTGATAACGTATTATAAATCGATGAACGCCGGTTGCACGCACGAAAAACATGACTCATTGTCACGTTCCGCCTGAGCTGAGCGTGCACACGAGAGCGCGGAACAAGCGATAGAGCGGCATGATCGGACTAAGCGTTCGGATTGTGACGCACTTTTCTAAATATAGAATAATTCAATTCAATTCATAAAAGTATGCAATTTTTCATCAATATTTTCTTATGACGTTATCAGGTAAATTTATCTTTCGTAAACAGACTTACAGACAACCAATTTTTTGAAGTTAAAACTTCTTTACGTGCTTTGAGGGGTTTTTTTTTATGAAAGAGATATGTTGACGATGCCATTTGCCAATATGTCAGTGTTATCAAGGTTTGTTTTGGAAAGCCTATGTTATGTTATGTTTTCATGCACAATTAAAACATACCTAGCAGAGCCAGTTCGCGGCACTTTGTAATAAAAATTGAATATTACTTTAAAATATACCTAAACCAAAATAAAAAAAATGAAATCCACAACCTCACAAGGTGGCTAGGTCAGGGTGTCGCGGTCACGTGGATAATGAATACAATAGTCACGTGGCTACGCGCATTACCGCCTTACGTTACATTGCTCACATTTATTTTATTACATGTTTTATTCACTATCTCGGTGCCGTTTCGTGCAAATCGTCTTTCTTTCGTGCTTTCTATGTGTCATCGAGTCGGATCGTAAGTCTTATACGGTAAACTGTTGACGATAGCACAATGATTAATGTAAAATTCTATAACAGAACTTGACTAAGCTAGTAAGTTAATTAATGGTAATCATGTTATGGTGGAAAATCTCTTGAAAGCATTGGTTTAAATTTCAATATGTAACCTATAATGTTATTAAATTGGAGCGTTAATGATAGGATTCACTTTATGCTGGTTTTTCTTCGAACTGATTACTCTGTTGTCCAGACGGGCCTTCGCAGCTTCACCGGACTACAAAAAACCCAACGGTAGGTTTTGAACCGACGTGTTCAGCCCTTATAATGTACGTTATAATTGAGCTACGGCAACTTGATTTAATGATGGAAAATTTCTTGAAAGCAGTGGTTTAATATATAACCTCTTTCCATCAAATACATATATACAACTGCTAAATTGGAATGTTAATTGATGGTATTTATCTTATGATTGAAGAGTTCTTAAAATCATTCGTAACAATATGTAACCTCTTCGGATCTACCGGTTTATACAATGTTAATAAATTTCACTTTAGTATTTCGTAGTTGCACCTTTAGAAGTTACTTAACAGAACAGTCAAAAGACAGTATTTTATAATAAAAAATAGAAATGCTAGTGTTATGAGATTGGAAGTTAATTTTTCCCCCTATATCACACGGAGTCTTTCGTTCTTCGATATCGTTATACTATTAGGTATATAGTACAGTTATTTTATTAATACTAAAATTATACATTGTACTATGCCAGTGACTTCACACTAGTTTCTTATTATTTGTTATAATTACTGCAGCACCATCTTGTGGCGAGTTATGGTAAAATGAACGATGATGGTTTGCAAATAATCTTTTGACTGTCAGACATATCGTAAAACAATCACGTTTGTTACAATATATATTATTATCATTACTATATTATATATTGCAAATTAAACGCAATATATCGTGCTATTTATTAAAAAAATAACTTCCTTCTCATAATAAAACAATATATTGAATATAAGTACGAATTTTAATAAACATTGGATTTATGAGAAACTAATATATGAGGTAAATGACTTTTAAATAACTATGAAACCAATAAATTTGCTTTTATTTATGAACTCTGCGAAAATGCATTTGCTATCGGTGATCCGCGGGGGTGGTCGGGAAACAAATTTAGTCGACAATTGTAAATCAATTAGAGAGGGTGGCTTTACGGGGTGTAATAGCTACCCCCTTTCTGTCGACCTCGCTAGGGAACGAATTCAGATAACTTACAATATATTGCGATACAATAATTGACCAACAAAATATTTATTATTGGCGTAATTAAAAATAGCTTTTATGTATTTGGTTACTATCATAGTTTATGAAGTTTCTATAAGTTGTCTAGGAAATAAATTTGGATCTAAGAAAGCTTGTCGTACAATTAATAAAAATGTAGAATTAAATATTCTAATTATAGGAAAATGTATCTTCTTACCCATTAATTAAAGTTTTAAATTAAATTACATTTACTGCGTATCTGTGAATTTTCAAAATAGACAGAAATAGCACCTGCAGAACGCCTAGAAGTAATTTAATTTCATATAATTAAACTTTATCCTAGAATCTTCATTATTAATCGAGTGTTAATTAGGGAAGCACTCGTATCAACCTCAGGCGTTAGTTAATTAAGAAATCACAGCGTACAGCCCTGGCTGTATAGGTATTCATAGTGGGGACGTTGAAGTGCATATTGTAATCTACGCAACACCTCCCTCTTTCAGCCAACCCCTACTCTTCACGTCTCATCCAGGAGCAGTCTTCGAGAAGCTGCGACTTGTTTATCGATATATCCGTAATCTATGCTATAAAAAGTTCAATACAATTTATTATTATTTTTCATTATGGAAATATTAATTGTGAATAACAATAATAATATTATACTGTGAAACGCACACTGTTGGGCCTAACAATTGTTCTGGAAGATAGGTATGGGTCATGATATATTGGCGTATCACACTATGAGAAATCCATAGTTCCATATTTTTCCCATATGCAGTGGTACTACAAGAACGCTTTTAAGGTTCAGGTTTCTTCACTATGTTTTCCTTCATTATCAGACGATAGTGTTAGTAATTCATTAGTACGTGCCGGGGTTTGAATAGACATTGCAGCAACCGTCATGTGTCTTCATAATTTTTTTAAGAGTAAAACGAATTGTTATTCTTTACGTATTTATCTCCACGAGAAAATAATTACCGTAACTTCACATATTTGACAATTCTAAAGTTTACAACATCTATTATCTCGTGTGTAACAAATATGTTTGGAACATACTAATATATTTATTTCAAATTTGCCAAATCCCATGAAAATCTTTTAAATGTTGTTCCAATGATTTATCTGTATTAAAATGGTACCATTCCTTTTTATAATTGTAAGTCTATCAATAATATGAAAGAAAGAAAGAAATACTTTATTGTTGGAACAACCATACAATTAAATTAAATTACACAAACTAATTAGACAGAAAAAAAAATCCATTTTAAAAATGAAAAATAGATGTCCAACAATTGGCGAACCCATTCAGCAAAAATCTGCAATACTGTAAGTAGTACTGCAGTGCTGATTTTAGATGGGAGCCTATATATGATGATAAATATGATATCTACTAGAAAGGGAAACGATATGTCGCCCCTAGAGTTTAATGTTATATTTGTCTAAACACTGCATTTAAATTGCTCTTGTAGTTTTCAAGTGATAGTCGTTTCTATTCAAAATATGTACTATCAATCATACCTTCCTTTCAGGAAGAGGCCTATGGCCCTGCAGTGGGTTTCTTAAAGGTTGATGATGATGACTATCAACCACTTGCGAATTTGTTTGTATTACATAGAACATAAAATACATGATAATAAAATATAGACATTACCGTCCAAGAAATTATAGTTTTCTGTCAGTGAAATATTTTTAAAAAGCGGATTAAGAATTTTAGAGATTTCCTTCTATAAAGAAACGTAATAACGCTTTAGATACAAATGTGCGTTCTTAATAAGCTTTATACATGACCTCTATTTAACAGAAATATAAGAAAAGGTCTTGTTCTATTTGACTATAAAAGAGTACGTTCAGGCAACAACTAACTTTGCTAGTAGCGTCACAATCAAAGTGGCAAGAATAAAGCAGAATCCGCCGAGAGTAGCACTAATAACGAAGTTGGAACTGAGAAGTTTAACTGAGTAACATGAAACTAGGTCAGTGGTGATCCAATGCGTAAACGAAATTGTTAAACTAAAAGTAATAATGTATACGTTGTTAACAATCGAAATTGGATAGCTCATCATTTTTCCCTTATTCCACGATAAGTGGTGTCATGTTTTATATTTCCACTCTCTACTATCACTTGACATCTCAGTACTTACATCGTTCATATACGTACTGCCTGTACTCGCGACTCGCATAATTATGCTGTTATTTTGTGGGAATCGGCTGAACGATTGTGATGAGTTATTTATTAAAGTGAGTTCAAGAACCATGTCAAGCGCGTTTTAATATCTAAAGGCTACTATAGGGTGGATCAATATGTGAACGATTGTGATGTCTGGAAATGACGTCCCTTTCTGTGCGTCCACTAATAACGAATGTAAGTATTTATGTTTTGTAAAAATATATAACATGAAAAGATAAACCAGACCGAGTTTCTTGCCGCTTCTTCTCGATGACTGGGTTGTTTTCCGAACCGGTGGTAGCTTTGCGTACATGAGCGCCTTCTCAGGGCCTAAACTGAATAAAGGATATTTTGATTTTGATTTGATTATAAAATAATTGCATAAAAAAACCGCCATGAAAAACATTAAATGCGTCTTCTTTCATCAGGATCGGTCAAACAATATTGGACTTTATTTATCTTGGTTGTTGACGTAAATATCTAAAATTACCAAAGAGACTGAAAGATAACCACTTAAATCTATTTACGCCAAAATATTACTTTATGCAGATCTACCTACATATGTTACAGATATATCAACATAGATTTTATTGAAGTAAAACTTCTTATAGTAAGTATAACTGCCGTGACATTCCGATGGGCAAACTTTTTGTGTGACAAAAAGAGGTGGAGGTAAAGCTGCGTCGGGTAGAGTGTTAAAAATAATGGTTCTCGTTCGATCATCGAAGTTAGGCAACGTCGGGCACGTTCAGTACTTGGATGGGTGACCACCTGGGAACACCGTGTAACGTTGGTTTTCTGTTGTATTTTTTAAATTAATATATTTCCCTTCTATCGTGTGTCTTTACGATGCAGCCTGTTTTTTATGTATAGTAGTATAAATCGAGATCATTCGTCACACAGTGCATTTATCCATTCACACATCCATCATCTTTTTCAGTCATACCCTTATACTCTTTTACCTTCTATAGAAAATAAACTTTTAAAATTATCAAATGTGTAGATAAAATATTAATGGGACTGGGTTATGGTATATGGTCCACAATCTTCAGTACCTAATGACCCAAAACGCAATAGTAAGATATGAAAGAGATTAGAAAAAATATGGTTAGAAAACGTCGCTGTATTTATTCAGTATTTGTATTAAACTGACTGCATCCATTATTTGAACGTTGACAACCGGGAACAAAACAATAATTACACCGTTAAGTAACTTCACATAATTATAGGCATGGTGTATGGAACCCATTAGGGTGACAAAGTCGCGTCGCGATCGGAGGGAGGCGTTTTAACAAAGCTTCTGATTAAAGGTTTCGTACTCATACAAATTTATAACATAAAAACATATACATAACTGAATTTTAAGTGATATTTATAATACTACTAACTTTTTCTCATAGTTTCGCTCGGGTTCATGTACGTTTGACGTATATAAGGAAAAGTACTCATTTTTAAATGAAAAGTACCGTATGTCCTTTTCTGAACTTCTGACTACATGTGTGCAGGAATTTCACGATAATCGGCTATGTAGTTAAGCCGTGATAACGTAACAAACACACAAATAATAAGCAAATAAATTGACACTCGCATTTTTTATCGTTATTGTTATTATGTAAGATATACCTAAAATTAATAATATTTATCGTTTGTGGTTAGTGCATAACCAATTGAAATTAATATTTATGAATACATTTCAATATTTTAATCCGCATAACTGCTGACACGGGAACTCATACTGCGATATAAACAAATTTGCTCGAATTAGTGGTACGCGAGGGGTGTTTCTGCTTTACTTTACTCACAAAAAAAAGATCAATTACAAACAGTTAAACAGCAAATCATAAAAAAAGGTTATTAAAGAAATCTTAGCCAAAAGCCAATCCTTCTTGTACCTAATTTTCGAAGGATGTCACTTAATACCAGTTGGGCGCAATAGCTTGGTCGAATAGATCAAATCCAATAAAGTTAACCTTATTTTCCATCCAGATAAAAGTAGTGAAGTAAACGCTAATAATGACAGATCACTAAAAGTTATTGCAAACGAAACAGTGGAGCGGGATGAAATAACTTTTTGCTGATATTTAAATATTTCGGAGTTTTTTTATACAAAACAACCACCTGATAATTTCGATTTGTACAAAGTTGGAAATTACCTAAAAATTAAAGTAACTATTCTAAATTATAATTAACAGTAACTATATCATGTACTTAATTAATGTAAATGTCACCTTGTAAGAGAAAATTTGATATTGAAACACTAGCGTACAGTAGATAGGCATTAGGCATATTCTAGAAAGCAATAATAGCAGGACTAGTCGCTCGCAATAAAATATATACTTAGCCAAGGCAAACTCGACAATTTGTGTTTACTCCTAATTGCTTCCATAAAAATGACTCTATTAAAGTTTAAGTTTTAAAAAAAGGTTCTTTGAATAAACTTCAATTTTGTATTATTGATATTTGGCTCTTTTGGGTGACACGGACGACTTTGCTAATCACTGAGTTAGCCATTTGAATACGTTTACCCTATCATCTATGCTTTAAACTAAGTCATCATGCAAACACGCATTAATTTTAAGTAATATATAACTATTCATATATAGTATATTGTTTATCTATTGTTATGTTTAATGCTTAGCCCTTTAACTCAATGAACAACTAGTAAAAAGCTCTATTTGGGGGCTGACGTAACTGTCGACGGCGGTATCTCGTCCAGTCAGCTAAACGCATTAACGCGGTGTCGAGATAGGCGCGGGGCGCCACCGTCGCGCGTCCTTTCCACTTGGTTATGCCTTTTATGCGACGATTCATTACCGACACTGCTAAAAGGGGGACGGGAACAGATAGTCACATTTATTACTTTTGTCAGCGGAAAAATGAATTTATTCGTCGATGACTTAATGTCTTTTTATACATAGTGACTTTGCAGTGAGAATGTATATTATTTTATTGAAAGTTTTTTATTATTATTAAGAATAATTATAATAAAATGCTATAGATACATTACTGATAATACTTGGTTTATTATTAGGTTAAGCTCAAAGAGATAAGTCTGACAAGTGGTATACATCCGAAGAAATGATTTTCATTCGTAGGTATTTAAATAATTCTTGGTAATAATGTTTCTTCTCTGATTGTGAAACGACTTTCTATATATTTGTTACTAGCTGCTGATGAGCTTTAGTGTTAAATTTGTAAATAGTTTTTATCTAGACTATCGATGAATCTAATCATTCTTTCATTTATAAGTTTTCTATTCGTCATATTTCACAGTCCTTACGTTTAGAATATTTGCACAATACCCAATACAGATAATGATACCTACAGTTCTCGGCAATCTTTTTTTGACGGCTCTGAATATATATGGGCAGAACACAAATTTAGATATAAACACATATTATACTATACATATAACATGTGAACAACTTAAGGATAAATAAATAGAAAATTTAGATTCCTGTAATAATATTTTAACTTTATATCGTACTAGCTGTGCCTGCGACTTCGTCCACGTGGAACCTGATATACGAAACAATGACTAATAAAGACATCTGAACGTATTTAGTCCATTTGCTTATCTACTTTTCTCTCATACTTAAGTCGCGGCGCCATTAAAATTACAATAACTTTTGATAGAGTGGAGCGATTTTAATGAAGCAAAGATTAAGTTACTTCCGAAGATATGCTTTATGATTTTCTTGTATGAGGTTTTAGTGTGAACCCAGTACTTTAGCAGTGATGTGTGTTCATACAAACAGACAGATAGACAGACAGACATTTCTAAAAATGATTGAAACGTATTCTATTACTTATTCCTAGATACCGGCAACAATTTTTTCTCACGAAATTCGTAAAAGTACAGACACGTTAGATTTACATTGTTATTATATGTATAGATTAAACTAATGTACTGTACTGTAGATGATGAAATCTGTATATAATTAACAAAAGAATAAAAAAATTTATACTCATTGTTATAGTCAAATTTCGATCATTGGACGATTACTAAAATATCTTATTACGTCAATCTAACGGGTTAAAATATGTAAGAAACCATGCAAATTCATATAATGTAATGCTTTTATTATAGAGTCGGTGCTTTTTACTCATTTTAACAAATTTGATATTTCTTATTAAAAGATTGTACTGTACAGGATTTTTATACATAATATCTCTGTTCCTTGCTGAGAGATGAATGTTTATAAAGAAATACTTCTCAACTTCTACAAGTCTTTCTATTGAGACATACCTCATTAAGAGTTAAATTCTTTAAGAGTTCTTTATATCTAAGTAGAAACTTATTTACAAACTATGCCGTTCGCCTTTTATTTCCTTAGAAGATGTCGAGGTTCATTGTAAAGTACCTAGTGGCATATAGGAAATAGAAATAAGTATTGGAATTTTTAAATAAAATTTAGCAGATAAAGAAATAATTTAAAGTATATATTGATTACATTGTTAAATTTAAACAATAATTATCCTTTATGTTTTAAATATATTTATAGCGTGCACTGTCGGTCAATATTTAAAAAAAATAATAAATATGTGGAAGTATCTGACTTATATATATTTTTAAACAAATTCTCAAGGTTTGTGTAGTTTGTGAGAGTTTGCTTTTAATACATTAATTTAGATTTTCTTAAATGCACACAACTAATCTAAATTTACTGCAATTAGTATTATTATATTGGATAAGGTATCAGGTGGTATACATTGTGAAAAGTAAAAGATATATATTTTTTTGGTTATTATGGTAAATCTAAAATAATGTATTAATTTTAACTAATTTATTACACTAAAATAGATGTAATCCTGAATATTATCTTAATTAAAGCATTTTGTTTAAATTTATACACAAACTTCTTTATTTCATAGATGAAATAGTGTTAGTTAAAGTTAGTAAAAAGTAGTAAAAGTAAGGTTAATAAAAGATTGTATAATAATTTAACAAAAATATTCCAAATTTATCCATATTTTTTTAATTGGTATGTGATGTGCAGCTAGAATAATTAGCGAGTTATCTCTGATATAGCGAACGCAGGTGCAAACCAAATAGACAAGCTCAGCGTTATGCATCACCCCATGTCAACTTCGTTCGAGAACGAGCGCTTTTTAATTTTATTTCCTGACGACAGTTCAGACGTATCCGTGCGCTGTTAATTATACAGGATGTGATGAGGGAATAAACTTATTACCTGTATGAAAGCGTATGTGTACTGTTGTTGAAAATAACGGGAACATATTGTAAACTGAATTATAAACTGAAATTACTAGATACATACTGGCTGGCTTTTACTATTAATCAATTAGTATCACCATTACACAATAGATTAATAAGTTAGGTTCGTAAATTTCATACGGTTAGTTCCAGTAATGGAACGCGTCATGTTACGACTAATACATAATTTTTTGCATGTATCAATGAATTATCAAAATTCGTTAACATATTCGCTTGCCCTGTTAGGGAAATTTTAAAGTTTTCTATTGATATTGAAGTCTGGGGATAAAAGAATCATTCATTTGGTCCCAATTATATAATATATATGTTGTTTCAGAAATTCTCAATATGAAAACTTCCACGTGGATCAAAAGGGCTACGATCATATGTACGATGGAGAGGATTTGGAAACGCCACCGTCACCAGTTCGGCCCCCACCACGGCCTATAGGTAAAATTAATTTAAATTCTAATTATTACGCATTTTAAATATACCTACTTATGTTATTAAATTAAAACATTATAATATTTATTTTAATTTTAAACAAATGAAATGAATTTCTTATTTATACCTTTGCTTTTGTATGTGTTTTCTCCGTTTGTCTATACTTAAATTATAAATAAATATAAAATTATTTATTAACAAAATTAAACTTTAATAACTAACAGTGATTATTATGTACATATATATTTATTTAAGGCATGATATCTGTTGTATTTATCCTTGGATATTTCAATGGCCTAATCTGGAAAAAACTAGATTATACGATTAATATTTAATACTACCTATAAAGTGACTTTTCCATGACTAACTTGATACTTGCAGAATTCGTATTTACGAGATTGTATTATAAAAAAAAAGTGAATAAATAAAGGATATAATTAAAAGTATATGTACGTATAAGTATATGTAAAAGTAAATAGGTAAGTGTTTAAAAGGGAGGTTTAATTGATTCAGATAAATACGTTCGCGCTGAATGCCCATGCCTGAGCGCTCGTTTCACCGTAGCACTTCTGGCATGTTTCGGCTTCAGTATTATGTTCGGCATGCGATGCAACATGAGTATGGCTAAACTCAAAATGACTGCAAAGAGTAATGTAAGTACAATTTGTTCAGAAGTAAACGAGGTAGGTGGTAGAGCCACGCCGAAGCTATTACTGGTTTCAGTATAAATGGGTCGGCGCACCCGGGGTAGTACCACCCTCTCACAGAAACACCAACGTGAAGTAATAGTGCTTCCATTGTTGCGTTTCGTTCGGTCAGTGAGAGCGGAGGCACCCCTCCCGTTATCCCCCTCCCCCACACACAGGTTGACAACGCACTTGCGACTCCCCTGGTGTTGCTAGTGTCTATGGATGGAGGTGATCGCTTAACATCAGGTGCTTAACATATAAAAAAGAAGACAAACACACATAATTAAAAAAATATTATTGTGTATACATAGAATCTTGTTTGCAACTACAGAAGCCAAATTTTTACGGAAGTTTGTGATTAATTCTTAGAAATGTTTGTGAATTTGCTAAGGTTAAGGTACGATGGGACTGACATTTTCTTTATGGACCTAAGTCCCTAAATGTAATAAGCATTGAAAAAAAGAAAGACAATAATGTTCTACTTTAAAATGATCATAAAGTTGTGACTAGAAAATGTATGTAAACAGAAAAACTTCTAATTCCAAAAGGAAACATTACTGATATCACCGTCTATTCATATTAAATATTTAAATAAAATTACTTCATACAAAAAAAACAAATATAAAAAATAGTGAAAAATAAAATCATCTGTATGTATTAAGTCCATTTACTTATCTACTTTTCACTCGTACTTAAGTCGCGTCTTGAAAGAAACCAAGACTAAATATTATTAATTTATGCTTTATGATTTTCTTGGTGAGGTTTTATCGTGAACGCAGTACTTTAGGAGTGATGCGTGTTCAAACAGACATTTATAAAAATTGTTGAAATGCATGTTATTACTTATTCCAAGACGCAACAATTTTGTTTTCACAATAATCTAAAAAGTACTGACACATTAGATTTATATTCTAATTATTATGTGTACAGATTACTGTAAACCAATCAAATACGTTTAATAATACATAATTATACTATTAATATTATATTTTTTTCGAATTGACTACGCTATTGACCTAGCAAGGTCTTAACAGCTTCACTGGACTACTAAGGTGAGCGCTTAAGGCACTCAGCCGATTTTATTTGTGCAACTAGCTCAAGGGTGCACGGCACAGCTCCGCTTGTGCTGTTGCCTGATACATGCGATTCGCGACATATTTGAGCTAACCTAAGCTAAGCTACATTTTCATACTTATATGAGTTATTGAAACATATATGCGTGTGTACCAAGAATACATACCTCGACAACTCTTATGTGTATTTTGTGTCGGATAATTTTTCTAAACTATTTCAGTTCGATAAAGGAAAAAATAAATCTCTTCCAATTTCATGTGTAAGCATGTGTGCGTGCACGTGTGTGGAGGTGATATGTGTAATATTGTTGCAGTATTGTAAAATTTTGTGTCGTTGTATCGCGCGAGCAGCGCACTCAAGAGCTCCACGCCGAGGGAACGGACCTAGGCTTGTGCCGCTGCGGAGGGGGCCTAGTCTGGTTTCTTAATAATTATCAAAAATAAATCACTGGTTAATAATGTATGGACGATAATTAATATTTAATTAATACATTGTCTATTTATTGTTTTTGAAGTACCTACTATATTTCATCGATAAATGGCGATAGGCGTTACTTATTTGACTGTAGTTCATATTGAAACTAAAAGAAAGTGAACTTTCTCATTCACCAGAAAATTGATTTAAAATATTGATTTCTTGTATTTTTTTTTTATATCATAGGAAGCAAACGAACACGTGCGTCATCTGATGTTAAGTTATCACCACCGTTCATAGACACTTGCAACACCAAGGGAGTTGCAAGTGTGTTGCTAGCCTGTGTTGGGGAGGGGGAGGAAGAAAAAGGGGAAGAGGTGGGGAAGTGGGCCTCTGGCGCTCTCACTGACCGGACGAAACGCAACAATGCAAGCACTGTTACTTTACGTCGGTTTTTTGTCGAGCCGACCCATTCGTGCTGAAACCAGTAATAGCTGCAGCATGGCTCTACCACCTACCTAATACTTATTTGTTTTACACGAGTAGTAAGTATACAAAGCATTGCAATTCGTTTAAACTCTATAAAAGTACTTACTGTGTCCTTGAGCACAATTGAAATATACTATTTATAAAATGTTGTTATATTGATTTTTAATTATAGGTATCCAACGAAAAAGCTCCATTCAACTGGACAGTGGAAGTGGAATCTTCGATAGATGCATCATATTTTGCCGGTTATCTAATCACTCAACTTCCTGGCGGTTTCTTAGCGTCCATGTACCCTGCGAACAGGATATTTGGCTTTGCCATAGTACTGTCCGCTCTATTTAATATGGCCATTCCTGGCGCTATGGGTTTAGGACCTGCTGCTGTCATTATGCTTAAAGTAGCACAAGGCTTTGTTGAAGTAAGTATATTGAATTTATTTCCTAACTGCTGAGAATGGGTATACCTAAAAATAATCTTATAGAATTACAGATTTCGAAGTACACGTTAACATATACAATTTATAAATTGTAATTTTTTTTTAACATCTGTATGGTCAAAATCGTTATAATAAAAAATAGTCCACTGATGAATTAACAGCAGTTTAATTTAATAGTTGCCTTATAGAGATTTTCTAAGTCATGTTATAATTTAAACTTAAGTAGAATGTATATTTAGGTTTTTATAGTGGTCAAATAATTATTCTGACAACTAGAACTTTACACATTAGCGTAAAAATCTGAATTTAGACGCTGTTTAAACGAATGAAAACGCGATTTATCACCTTTTGTAAGAAAATGATCTTTAATGAAACCAAATTTGATGAAAACTATGTTGACTATAAATGAGGTTTTTTATTTTTGACACAAAACACAATGTTTTATACTCGGGCGTTTAGTAAAAGTCAAAAAAGCCGAGAGATATACGACAACGTATTACAAAATCAATCCTCAAAAGGGTAAAATCGAAAATGTAGCTTTTAAATAAATAAATAAATGAGATTTCGTGCTGATCATTATAAGCGTATAAATTAATAATTAGGATTGCATTTGTAATAATTAACGTTTAATACATTTACTATATAGTGATTTATATAAATCTTTGCAAAAACAATAACTTTATATAGTCCAATTGTTATTTAAATCTTATAGGCAATAGGACTCTTATAGGAGACTATACTAGTCTTCATTTATTGAGATCAATGTTATCTAAAATAAACATGATTTGAAATTCCAATAGGCGCTTTAAAAGAGAATCGACGTGATGTTCAAAATATAAGTGACACGTTTAAATTTTGTAACATTTGACACTCGAAACGTGCTGGTACATGATCAGGCTTATTACAAATGCTACGAATTTTGTGCTTCGCCTCCATGTCATATACCGCTCGTCACGTTTGGATTGATCTCCCCTTTTCGAACTCTATACAAACTGAATTCTGCATGTTATTACGAGTAAGCCCTTGTTTGAGGATACAATACAAATATTCCGGAGGAATAACATGATTAGTGCTGGATATCAGACTATTATAATACAGGACATAGATTTTTTTTAATATTCAGTACTCGCAAATCACATTAAATTATTTGTTTACAAGAATTTATACTTTATATTTACCCATTTTATATCTCAGAATATATTCTATCGACAATGTATATTGGCTAATTCAAAAGTCAGTGTTAATATTAGTTAATATTTCTATAAAAAAAAAGTTTTTGTGATTTTCGATTGAATCCGTATATCATATTCATACACTATTACTTCAATAAGACCATTACAAGATAAAATAATACACAAATAACTCAATTTACTACTGTGTACATAGTCTTTGTCACCTTTAGTTTATAAAATCTACGCTTTTGCTAAAGGATTGTATTCACATACCTCAATCGGTATCTATATATTGGAATCAGTAATAGCACTGAAGTACATTCGAAATCGCTTGTCGAAGTAAAAAGCCTCTTTAGGATTACAGAACCCTTCGTTGCTATGGTAACGTATTTGATCGTCTCTGTATACCTTATCTGAGTCGATTCCATGATAACTTTTGTGATGGATCAGCTATAGAAATAATCCGTATATTGTCATTTTATAAATTATATGGACTGTATCAGAAATATTTTCCCTATTTAATATTTCTACTTCTAAAGTGAATATATTTCAAATTATGTTCTAGGATTATTATTTTTGGCAGGTTTCCATGTATTACATAATTTTTTGGACATTCGAAGAAAACTAATTGTGTTTTCTAGGGTGTGACATATCCATCGTGCCACGGTATTTGGAGAATGTGGGCACCACCCCTAGAACGTTCAAGATTGGCGACTCTCGCGTTCTGTGGTACTTACGCCGGTATTGTTGTAGGCATGCCACTGTCCGGCCTTCTTACCGATTATATCAGCTGGCAGGCACCATTTTACTTCTACGGAGTGTCCGGTGTTGTGTGGTAAATAACTCTATGTACTCTACTGTTTCTAATTCTATCATCACCATCATCATCATCCTGTGGGTGACCTACTGCAGGGCCATACACCTCTTCTCGAAGATAGACGTAAGCATAATCACCACGTCAGCCCACGACGGATTGGTGATATCAAATTCTGAGAAATTCTACAAAGAAAACAAACATTTCTATGTATTCCCACATACAGTAAGTACTACAAAAACATTTCTCAGGTTCAGATTTCCTCACGATGTTGTCCTTCACGGTCAGCCGATAGTGTTACCAATTTAAATTAGTAAATGTACACAAATTCATAGGTAAATGTCGGGGATCGGACCTGCGGACATCGGATTGATATTCCACCGGTCAAACTACTAGACCATCACAACTTTTGGAATTTATATTTGTGAAAATTTTAAAATAGTGTTATTGGAAACCGAATATTCCTGATTCAAATTAATTTCTATTACATAGGTATGTCGTGTGGCTTTGGCTGGTATTCGAAAGGCCCAGCAAGCACCCCAGTATCTCCGGCAAGGAATTAACCTACATAGAGCAATCAGTTGGAACTGCTACTCAAGCCGCTATGCCTGGCTTCTGGTCGACTCCGTGGAAAGCGTTTGCCACTTCACCACCCGTTAGTATTTAAGTTATGAAGTTAATATTTTGCGTTATTTTATTCATTGTATAAATTATTCTAATACTTAGAACATTTATAAAACTAAAGAGGACATAATTCAATATTGTTGGCAGTGGAAGATCTCTAAAATATAACGATATTTTTTTGATATTTACTTTTCAACTGTGTGTGTTATTATTATAAATTAATTGATAAAATTATAAATGAATCTAGATTCTAATATAAATATAATAAATTAATAGTCAATTAATTAATAAATAAATAGACTATTAATTAATATAAATATATTAATTAATAGTCGTAATATTTTAATGTTTCGGTAAATTCAACCATTTTTGTGTTTGTTAATAGGCGATATCTCATTGTTCTAGGTTTACGCAATAATCGTGGCAAACTTCTGCAGGACTTGGAACTTCTGTTTACTAGTCATTTTTCAATCTTCATATTTCAATACTAGATTCAATATGCAAATTACAGAGGTAACGTTGCTCTTTTATTATGTTTAAAATAATTTTATTGACTTAGTGAAGAAATATAAAATACATTTTCAATTACAGGATTTCTTATATAGTATTACTAAAATTAATTGCTAATAGATACGAAATATAAATATAGTCTTTGCTTGCGGATTCGCACGCGTTAATTTAGATTTTGAAAATAAAATGTAGATCACATGTTATTTGCTAATAATGTAGCTATCTATAGGTGAAATAATTTTTAAAACTCGGTTAAGTATTTTTGAGTCTATCGATTGAAAACGAAAAATCTAATATTTAAAATCATATATAATATATCATAAATATTTGTTTAAGTGGATGCCCTTTAAAATACATATTATTTTAATATTAATCTTGCAGTCCGGGTTTGTTGGAGCAATACCTCATTTGATTATGACGTCATTGGTACCTATCGGTGGCATGTTAGCAGATTATTTGCGTAAAAATAACATCATGTCGACTACAAATGTGCGGAAACTATTCAATTGTGGAGGTTTCGGTTTGGAGGCATTCTTCTTTGTTCTCGTCGCTTACGCCAATAATAAGGTAAATTTAATAGAGTCGTTTTTATTAAATTATACAAAGTTTTTTTTTTTTTTATTGTAGTTATACAAAGTTCACTCCAAACTAATGGGACAGAAAGAAAATTAGGGGGTGGGGGTGAAAGGAGAGGGAACCGGATGGAAGAAGAAATCAAAAAAATGGGAAGAAAGAATACATCTAGCGGCGGTGGGGGGAAAGAAGGAAGGGACCCTTGCTGGATATACACCGGCTGATCCCGGAACGCGACACGCCCAAACGTGTCACTATGGCGGGTGTTCCACCTGGTGTACGGTGGTCGCGATCCAGTCGGGTACAGGCACCCTACCACCCCGCATAAAATATTACTTTTATTAACCTAAGCCTTTGTACGAATACTAAATTGTATATGTACGGATATCAAGCAGGTATCTGTTAAGCCAATTTTTATTATAAGCTGTTAACTCTGTAAGTTATTCTACTTGACGGAACTCTGATCGTATTTAGCCATCATTTTTCTCATTGGTTTCTTTAGAAAGACTAACGGTCATTTTAAAAAACTGGACTAGAGTCGATCGGTTACCTCATAACATAGAATTAATGTAAACTCATTTCTGATTTTCGTTAAGTTAGTCTTCAGCGTTTAGTAAGTAAAAAAAATGAAGAAAATCCCTCATACTTTACTGGTGTGTTTTACTTACTCTATAACTTGGTTTCCACGTTAATACGTTAATGTAGAAAAAAAAGTTAAGGTGTAAATGACTTTTATATGCCTTTAAAAGAAGTCTACGTCATTAACCCAATGAATAAGAGAATAATCTTATTTTTATGTATGTAAGATGCAATTTCTTGAAGCTCTCAATATAATATGTCTTAAACGTACTAATTTTGTACTGATTGCCTATATGGTATTGAAGTTGTTACGCTGCAGCATCATTTCATTGGATGAATCTTTAATTTCGAGATATGGCAAAGTTATTATTCAGACCTTTTTGAGTAAAAAAACACTCGCCATTGCTAATCCAAACAGTCATATGGCGTTGAAGTTTAGCGATTCTTTCATATTATAATGGAAAAACTGTAATTTTAAAATTATAAATCAAGTTCACAGAATTAATTATTATATTATGTTTTGTTATGATTGGAATTTTAGTATGTGGCGACAATAGAACTGACGCTTGGTGTGGCTTGTAGCGGTTTCGCTATATCTGGCTACAACGTGAATCACTTGGACATTGCACCGCGATACGCTTCCATTTTGATGGGTTTGTCGAACGGTATTGGTACTATTGCTGGCTTCGTGGTGCCCATTGTTATCGACAACATCACTAAAGAAAAGGTGTGTTAAGAACTATGATTGAATATTATATAATATTTTTAAATTATGTTTAAGACAAGACAAGATAAACGATTTACTCAGTGGTACCTAACTAAGAACTGGCTCGCTTCGGAGTCAATCAGTGTATTGTTTATACTTGGGTTTTAGAGGTTGACCAAATTCTCATCTCCTGTTAAACGATGTGTTTAAGATGGTAAACATACAGGATACAGTACAATTATTTTATCATAATCTTATAAATAATAAAACGCGTCATTTTATATTCCACTAGTTGTCCTACCTTTATAATAAAAAAAATCCTAAAATTCAACCTCAGCGCCACCCGAATCCAATTGTGAATCTAAACCATTCTTAAAACCACCTAAACACTAAAAAAAAAAATTCACCAAAATCGTTTAAGAAGATTCCAGTCACATACACATGGACAGAAGAATTGTGTATGTAAAGATTGCCCGCAGCTTCGCATCCGTTTTCTATGTTGTTATTATTCTTGATTCTTTATTTTATCATTAACTAGCGGGCCCGGCAGACGTTGTCCCGCCCTAATTATGCAAAAATCCTTGACAAATTATATACTAAAACGTTCCTAATAAATCACCCTATCCAGGGAAAACCGAGAAAATTGTTGGGATTTTTAGTTTATGGGAAAAAGGGGGGGGGGGGATTTATTTATGAGTGCCTATATTTTATGACTCCTAATAGTAAGACTTATCAAGTTAATAGGCTATCAATTTTTGAACAACATACCGATAATAAATACATACTTCTGAAATGCTTAAGTAAATGCAAATGGTAATAATACCATTTTCATAGATCTAAAAAAACAATTATTTCACTTAATTATTGGTCTACTCTATCACAATTTATTTTAGATAAATACAATAAATGAAGTTAATAATATATACAATTCAAGTTTTGCTTATTGTTCCACGCAAACTGTACGTTCAGTATTGTATTTTTTATTGGACCAGTAACAATACGCAATTCGCAACTTATACTTATAATATACTAGCGGGCCCGGCAGACGCTGTCACGCCCTGACTATAAAAAAAACCTTGACAAATTATACACTAAAACCTTCCCCATGAATCACTGTATCCATTGGTGAAAACCGCATGAAAATCCGTTCAGTAGTTTTTGAGTTTATCGCGAACAGACAGACAGACAGACGCGGTGGGGGACTTTGTTTTATACTATGTAATGATATGTTATGTATTGTATACGTGTTACAAAATTTCCACAGTACCAGTCAATCACGTCAGTCTTATTTTAATGCAAAATTGAAACCCTTCAATTGTTAGTCTCGCTTTTCATAGAAAACTTTGAAATGACACCCCATAAATTATAATGTGGGTGCCGTTTTCTTGGTCATACGAGCGTGCTAAACAAAAAAGACATTCAACCATGGCTAATTTAAAAAAGGAAATCGAACTCGGTGCGTCGCGCGCTCAGAATAACAAATGAATTGCTTTGTGGGTGCGCGTTGGTGCGTTTCCAACGATGTATTTCGTGAATTCTTTATTCAAACTTCTTAGTGTTGCGTTGTAGGCAATGATATTATAACTAAAAAAACTGTAGATACCTTTACTTATACGATATTTTGACAAAACAAATGGCACGATAACGCACACATACGTAAAGTAATATTGTAACGCCACACTGTCTTAGATAAAATGTGGAAGTAAGATGGCATATTTTCAATATCGGTGGTGAATTAGAAATATTTATATGCTGCTTAGATACCGGCGGACTGACGGGCAGCCGTCAAAAATAAGCTAGTTAGCCAAGTTTTAACAAGACGTTGTCGAAGCGCTTATGACGTATCTATATACTAATAGTATAATTGATTGTAGGCAGCATTCTTGAATTATTTTTAGGAATACACCAAATTTTTGATAACGTACATACTCTTAATATATTGACCTGGGAAACTCTTTGGATAGCTAAAATTTTATTTGTTGTACTAAAATAATTACGTACTGAAATAATGAAAAGAGAAGAAAATAAAAATTCCTTTACTTTCGTCTTTTATATATCGAACTATGTCAAGACTTTTGCAGACTGACGTCAGCGAATACTTTTGTTTTTAAATTGGATTTACTATAAAGTGCAGTCACTATATCGATCTCGCCTAAAATAAATATTTTTAATAGTACAAAAAAGAAAAGGCCATAACGGAATGGCGAGCGGTGTTTCTCATGGGTGCCATTGTCCACTTCATCGGTATAACCATTTACGGAGTATTCGCTTCGGGTGAGTTGCAACCCTGGGCCGAAACTTCTGTGGAAGAACCGCCGATCCCTATCAAGTCCTTGGATCATGAAACAACCTTCGTAAGTATTATTTCTCTTGTATAATCATCTATCTTTCTCAATGACATTTTTATCGCCTATGTAATTTATTTGTGGGTTCCACTACAATACACAATTGATTTTAAATGAACAATATAACATCCAATACCAAGATTTGATAAATAAAAAGAGCTATTTATTCCTTAGCACGTAATTTTTTGTTACATATTAATTATCAATTATAATAGTTTAATAATAACTAGTAGGCCCGACAGACGTTGTCCTGCCCTGATAATAAAAAAACCTTAACAAATGATATACCTAAACCCTCCCCATGAATCACTTTATCTACTGATGAAAACCGTATGAAAATCCGTTCAGTAGTTTTTATCGCGAACAGACAGACATACGTGGCAGAGGACTTTGTTTTATAATATGTAGTGATAGTGATAATAAAAGAGGCAAACCAAATTTTACTCGGATGAAGATGAAATACAGCAATGACGGATGCGTAAATATGTGAGAATGTTTAGAAGGTGCTGATATCAAAATATCAATAAAATAAAATTACACTAAGAGTTTTAAATTTCGAGAGCTAAAGAGAACAAACACATCCCACTATTCTTCGTAAACTCTCGCACAATAAAAAAATTATTGTAATAAAATTTGCCTGCGCGATTACACGTCGCCGGCAAAAATAAAATTTCAAAATTTTCCATAATCAAAGGATCTTTATGGAATATTCAATAAATATTACGCCATTATTAAAGAATATTTATTTTCTAATTTCTGATTATTCTATGAATACTATAAAATTGTGCTGTGCAATGGCCAAGCGAAAATCTCGCGTGTTATTTACTATTACATCCTGGTGTTTAAAACTCATGAAGGTAAAAATTTGTAGTTAGGTACATACAATATCGTTGTACGGATAAAATTCACCATAATATCTTATACAGTATGAAATTGTGTAATGTTCATCGCATTATGATATAAAATCACGCGCGAAGTAGGTTACAACGGGAACAATCATAAACTAACCAAGAGATATGTTGTAATGGCATTAATTGTATAAAACATAAATAAATAAAAAATACATTTGCTTCTTTTTCAAGGCAATTCATAATACGGATTTTTTTGGCTGGATCTTAGTCTACCATGTAGTGGTTTTACATTTTATTCATCATCTCGTGTTTTTTGACTCTATATTTTGTAACATTGGCGGTGTTTTACGTAATATAGTTCGGTTATTGTGCACAAGTGTATAGGAAATAATACCAAGGCGCATGAGTTCTGAGATGCCACATTAAACTTCATGGAAAGTTCTAACAAGGGACTCACTATTTTCTTAGAGTATTAAAATGTTCACAAGACATAACATTATTACCTACTCGAAAATGGTAGTAATAATCAAGAAGATTGGTTGCCAAAAATAAAAGAAAGAGAAATGATATAATCTTAATATACAACACAAAGCTAAAGTACAGTCTTGTTTGCAGACGGAAAATCCATCAGCGCCACTTAAAGATTCGGACCGGCCCGCGTACGGCTCCATCGTACCTGCCCGACCTCCTACACCTCAGAAACAACAGCATGTCCCTAACAACCCATTTGTATCTGGAGCATACTATCAAACCGAGCCTGTACAGCCTCCAGTACGAAACTACCCAGAGCTCACCGACGACGGTACTTATTAGGTTTGTTAGCGTTTCAAGAGTTTTCCATTTAAAAATGTAAAGTATTCGATGCTTTAACACTACCTATATTATACGTATATATCTAAATGAAATTTTGAATATTTATCACTCTTCTTACATGTTGTTCTGAGATGTACTCCTAAAAGCGTAAACTGATTAGCTTTGTAATAATGTTAGATTTAAAAATATGGAACGCAATAAAATACGATTTTTTATTTTGACATGTTCATTGCGTCGACGAAGTTCAAGGTTCGAGTATAGTTTTTCATGCGGTAGAAGGTTCTAAGGACTTCATGCTTTATTTTTAGTTGCTTATGATTCCTTAACGAAAACACTAATTGAATATGATTGTGATAATTCAGAACGAGAGAATCTCTAAGCCCCGCCTCATGTGCATAGCTTACTAATCTATTTTGAAGGCTCTATATAGTTAAATCTATTTTTCTCTTTGACGAATGAGTTCTGTCATTGCCAATATTCCAGTAAACTCCTTTTTTATTATGGCACTACCTAATAGGGACATATCATTTCGACCTTTCCCCCTGCCGTGTGAACAGTAAAAAACAGCCGTTGTTATAAAGCTTGTAAATTATAATTGAATGGTTGAACTATATATTACAGATTTTGCAAACAATGGATATAAAAGGTAACACACTGTATCTAATAATGAGGTATGAACATAGCTTATGAGCGGTAGAGCACCTCGAACGTAGCTGTAGTAAAATATGTTATAATAAACTTCTATAATGGAATCGTATTTCTCTTTTGTCGAAAACACAATGCAGTGTAGTTCTGAAGTGCAGTTCATAAAGAGATTAAATTCTGCACACTCTACATAAATTAAAGCGTTCTGTGAAAATAATGTAAAACAAATCGGCATAAAAACAATAATAAAAAAGAAATAAAAAAATGTAATTATTTAATAACCGAACTCCAAATCCAATAAATTAATTATTACTTACGTACTTAAGAAATATTTAGAATAACAATTAAGTGTGTAATTTAATAACTAGTTTATAACAGACTGCTATTAACGTGTTAGTCTTGTCCTATTAAATTCATATTGTGGTACTCTTTATAATTATATGTATTTTTCAATAATGATTGCTATATGGTTGTGTAGGTTACTTCTATACATTTTATAGGTAGGTAGATTAAATTATGTACTTTTGTGTATACTTAGTATTATATATTACTTGTATTTCCTGCTTGTTATGTATTTTCATGTTGCAGCAAACTTTCAATATTAGTGAATATTGTTAATAACAAATAATTTCATGAACCCCTATTGTGGCAGATTTAAGTCCAAAATAATGATATCAAGATAATTTTGAAAGTCTTACTCGGAAATAAAATGCAATGTAAATTTTAAGAGGTGTTAATGCTCGTCGAAAGGAAATTAAAATACGTTTAAGTTGTTCGTACGTGACCGAGTTTAAACTGTTTTAAAAGAAAATATAGATTTAGCTATTCTTCAGCTTCAGTAGAGCATGCTTCGAATTTTCACAGAAAATCATATAGTTTTAACACTAAAATTTCGCAAAACTTTTGTGCTAATTAATTTTCTTATTTTTTAATAAAGCTTGATCTTTTTCAAACTTTACATAAAGTTATGTAATATATAGAATATTCATTCGATATCGAAGTGATATTATGTTTTTAGGTATACTAAAACTTTGCTCCGCTGTAAATTAATTTTATCGAGCGAACATCGATCAATACTACCTAGTTCATCTGGTTATTAATAAATTAATATATTTTCTGCTTTTAATATCCATTATTCAGAATTCCACCGTTATATTTCGAGAAACTACGGTGGTCAAATGATTAACCGCTGAAATATGCCGCGAAAGTCTTTAGTTCGTTTGTTGCTTCTTATTAATTACTTACATTGTTAGTTGTACCTGCTTCTCTGAGTTTGAAATCGCCAATACGTAATGTGATGGCGTAATGTTTGCTTATTTGTGTTTACTCGGAAAGAGAACATTGTCAAATAACAAAGATATTCGCTGAAAAGTAATTCGAATGCATTAATTCGTGTACTAATACGTATCATTCGTGGTTTGCATTATTGTTACGTTCTTTTTGCATTAAGAATGATACCTTATTCTAAGTTAAATTACTATTATAACATTTCACACGCATATCACCAAAGTAGATGATTATATTTTAAAATATTCTAAGCAACTTCTATTTATTAATTTAACTAAAAGTATTATCTTATTGTATTTTGTCCTTGTTAATATATTACAAAAGATTGTTGTGAAATGTTTATCTATAATTAATAACAATGTTTACTCTTAGTAATCGATCTACTTATCTACGATGTATGTAAATTGTACAGCCTGCTCTGTAGTTCAACGTACTTAATATTATGTATTTTGGGCCGAAAGGGCGACTATATTATAGGTGTAGGAAATTTAATAAAAATGTTAATAAAATTAATAGGGGAGTAATGTAACCATTTGTAGTATTTGTTATTATGTTTTAATAGTCTTGAAAATCAAAATATTTTACACCTTCTTTTGTTTTATCTCATTTTTTTTAAACAAATATTATAACATTATACAGTGTGTTTAAGTAGTTATATACTATTTAAAATACGCTATTGTAAATAGGTAGTACGGTGAAGCTGTAAAGACCTTGCCAGGTCAATAGCGTAGTCAGTTCGAAAAAAAAAGCTATTGTAAATCGATATCATCATATATAAACGTATTTCCCTCTCTTAATAGCAAGTTTCATTTAAAAAATAACATAGGAAATACAGATTAAACCCTATATTCTCAATTTGAACTCCGAAACATCGTAATTGTAATTAAAATTGAATATAAGTTCGTTTGCACACGTTATCCTATGACTTTATAAACTTGTTTTAATTATGTGTACAAAACTTAAATAATATAAAATCAATTTTATAAGCTAATATGGATTTTTAGAGATTTTCATTTTTTTAAAGACGCTTGTACATAAATATTACGCTTTTTTTTAATTTGATTTTATTTTGTATATAGTTAGATAAAGAACGATTAATAATTATCGACAATAAATACATTAGCTTAATTAATAAGTATGTATGTTAAATAATATCTATGCAGCAGTATTAGACTATTTAAGATTGAACTGATTGTGTGACAATAATAATGCACTTGTTGAATTTGAATACACAAATTCGGTCGTTATATTCTTTTTAATCGTCTAATTCTCATATAAATTTTCATTTATATTATTAATTTTTTTTAACTCATACGAAAAAATGTTAGTATATTTTTTACATGTTTAAGTAACGCTTATATATTTTTTATTATAGAATAACATAAGTAGTACTATTAATTCTAGACCACAAGAAACGACGATAAACAATATTTCGATATACTTAAAATATCTGTATCTTTCATATATTTATGTCTAGTATGTAAAACAAAGAAGATTCAGTACGAAAATATCACTTTATATTAATACTTCATCTAATGTACTTTTCTTATTAAGTACATTTCCCATTTTTGCGTTATTATCGTGATTTTTATAAACGGAAAGTAGCATTTCATCAAATTGATATACCACGTTACAACAACCCTTTAGTTAAAATATTTACAACGTTTAAGTACGTGCATTATAAATTATAATTTAACCTTACGAAGTCAAAGTATATGAGCGCAGAAGCAACATGTATATAAGAATACTGCCGCGCAATTTATAAACGCAGTAAATTACATGTTACCGGTTTCGAGAAAAATGCAGTATAACTTAAAATTTTATCTTTTTTTTTCATCATAGGACCTAAACGAACAGGCGTGTCTCCTGATGTTAAGTGATCACCACCGCCCATAGACACTAGTAACACCAGAGGAGTCGCAACTGTGTTGCCAGCCTGTGGGCGCTCACACTGTCCGAACGACACGCAACAATGCAAGCACTGTTACTTCACTCACTATGAGAGGGTGGTACTACCACGAGCGAGCCGATCCATTCAGGCTGAAACCAGTAAACATCAACGTGGCTCTACCGCCTACAGACAATATTATACATATATATATTTACTAATCTTTGCGTAACAAATTGCAGGTAACCACAAATAAAATTTCAAATTTGACCGCATTTTTCCTGAAACGTTAACATGTTCTTTACTGCGGTTATAAATTGCGCGGTAAAATAGGCGTTTAACGTATATCTTGGTATTTGTAAATATAATAATAATCTTAAGTGAATCTCAGTAAACTTATTTCTACATATGGATAAAACCGTCAAACGGATAGAGCTATTAGTTTATAGTCTTTTCATTTATAATAAATTGTATTTATTTCTGCGTATGTAATTAATATTCGTATATATTTAGTATATTGGGCATCGGTGAGAATTATCATCATATATCCTTTTTGTGTTTATTTATTCTTTTATTTATAAATATAATGTATTTAACCACTTATTATAATATCTAATAATAGCGTAGATCTAATCGCTTTAGTTATGTTTTTTATTCCATTCTGTTTAATGTTATTATTGAGGATAAATTGCAATTTACTTCGTGATTTAGAAGATAAAATCATTTAAATATAATACAGATGGAATCTTCTATTTTATCATCTGTTTATTTTAGTTATGCTTATGCTAGTATGAATTTTATGTATGATCCATTATGTAACGTAGTTTTGTTCAATAAAAAGGAAAATAAAACCCGTAGAAGTCAACTAGGCACCCCTGATCTGATGTTATAATATAGCGGACTATGTAAAACGAAGTGCATAAAAAGCATTGTAAGTTTTTTGAAACAAACCATTTTTTAAACCATAGTACACATTTTATAATAACAAATGTATCAGTCATTGTCATCACCCATGCAAGTTTCGACACCTAACATTTAAAACTTACTGTTAACGTTCCCAGAATAGAAAACTGTATTGCTTTAAAAATAATGTTTCTTTTCCTCCTGTGTATATATTCACCTATATACTGGATGACTGGTTACTCGTTAGCAATATGCTTATAAGATACTCAGTACTTGGTATTCGTTCTAAATCGATTAAAAAAATAGGTGCTTAATATTTGACCTAATTATCTACAAAATACGAAAAATTTAGTCAATCCTCTACCCATCTATGTTAAAGTACAGTGTCCATGACCGTCGGGTGTAGTAAAAGTGAAGTGAAAGTTAAGTTAACCAACTTACAAAGGATAATTTTTCGAAGTTTAAGCAAACAAAAGGTTTATTGTTTGTTTTATTATCGAAGGTTATAAACTCCGGGACGCCGATCCCAGGGTTTGTCACCGGTCATTTAACCTAGGTTTACTTGAATTTGTACCCGTACTTTTGAGAGTCTTAGAACAAACGTTAATTTAGGTTCTTTTTGTTGTTCATTAATATTTAATTTGATATTATTATTTTATGCGTTAAATGTGGCCATGAACTCAAACGATTGAATGTTGACACTCTTTAATCAGTCCCGGTGTATATGAAAAAACCAAAAGAGAGCACACGTGTAACAACGAAATTATGTTACTGCCCATACTGACGCGTTAATAGCGAGAACATTTCTTGTAGGTGCTAAGTTGATTTCTGCGTATTATATATAAATGCTTATTACTTTTTATTTACAATATAGGTACTTGGACAAAGTAAAAGAGTTTTTATATGTTTTTTAATATTGATTTTAATTATGTACTAAAATGGTAGCATTAATTGTTGTAGTCTATAGCACGAATGTTGTTTTGAAGAGTCTCTACGCCGTCAATTCTGTGATGTAAAAATATTTTGAATAACTAAAAACATGTAGTTACTGTATCTACTAATAAAAGCTAAATATATTGATTGTTACAATTTGTCAAACTTTCTTATACTGTAACATAAAAATATAGTTATAATACGTTTATAAAAAAAAACGAAGCTTAACTTGTACGAAGATAATATGAGCGGATATTTTTGTTTTATAATCGGTAAATATAATAATAACTTACTTGACCGAATGGTCACATACAATATATATTAATATTACTTTATTACCCCTTGGAATAGTTTCAATGTAATATAAATAACAATGGCCGGGATAGTTATTTTAACTAGCAATAACTTTTTTGTCACAATATATATAAGGAAGTATTTGATGTAGGATTTTAATGATAATTTTCACAATGTCCAATGTTGGCAGAAAGGGTAAAGATCCCCCTGCACTTGTTAATATGCACCAACTAATAATATCTCATTTTACTAAAATCTTTATGTATATATCCTAAATAAAATAAAACAGAGGTTTACTTGTTAATAATATATTTCTTTTATATTGGTTTATTTATACATTCAATCAACGAAGCATCTTATCTCTTCCCGTAGACAATATATTATAACTAGTTCTTTGTTTTCTTAAAGTAATAATATTATTTTAGAATAGGATAAGTATAGGACAATAATTTAGTGGGGTGATCTCACTCTATAAGGCTGTGTTGACAATAAAGCTTTTTGAAGCGATCATAGAATAGTGTAAATATTAAGTTATATATAAAGTAATATGCTTTTGAATAATTATCGAATAATAATATTAATAATTTAAATTATAATAAACACATATATACCCGTAATCCGTTGTATATCATGCAATATCCAATATTATATAATCCATTATAGTTATTTACTACCCTTCGTTTCTTTAGTAGACTCGTTTTTATATAGTAGGCCCAAGTAGATGTCTAAATATAAATAGGTGAAGTTCATACCTTTTTCCTCGTAGTCCGGTGAAACTGTAAAGGCCTTGCAAGGCCAACAGTGTAGTCAGTTAAAAAAAAACATTTCTCCGTTTGTCAATTTTCTTTATAACTGGTTTGTTTAGTAGCTATTGACGAGGTTAGAAGTTTTTGATTTGCGATATATTTTTGTAAGTTTGTCATTATAATATATTGTTATAATAGAGATCTGAGTTATCTGCGAGCGCATGGATACCTGAATGTTTTGTAATGCTATCCGTAATAGCGTAGTACCTTGTATGTATTTAGCATTGTATTCTAAGTTAAAATAATAAAAATAACCTGTAAATAATACATAATATTAATCTGTACACTTATATTACCGATTTTTGCTAAAATATTATGCGATATGATTTTTTTTTTTAAATATGACTCGGGAATAATTTCTTGTAACAAACACTTTTTACTATCCTAGCATAAAGTTTGAGTGTACAGTTACCTGGACTGAAGTGACGAGTATTTTTTGTTTTGTATACTACTAAGTTTATTGTATATAATATAAAATTAAATGTAAATATATATTACTTAGAATCTTTTAACAAATAAATTGTGTATAATAAATAGGTAAGATAATATTAAAGTATAATGTACAATAAGCCCATTAGTAAGAGTTGGGTGAGGTATTACTTGAACGAGAGCACTGATTTGTCAATTACTGATTAGACTCATGTTTAAGGATTTACTTTGAAAGTCCTGACGCGATGCTGTAAATAAATTGTGTCGCTTTTAAATTTCGTTCTCCGTAAGCTTTCATAGTTTTGTATCTTTATTTCGTTTACTATTTTAAACGTTCTTACCGATTACTATAGGAATTTAGTTAGACTATTAGTGTCCAGGTATTTTAATATGTGGGTAGATCGCGATACCGGGCTCTTACCTCTTTACAACTGACAATTTTCGCCTAAACTGAACAATACAATAAACATTTTTTGTAATAATTGTTTGTACGTGTACGATGAACCTTAAGAATGAGCTGCAAGAACCACACTAGTGCTTAGCCTTGTATGGGTGTATGGAAATACCGGATTGAGGGTTAAACCAGGCCATTCCAGGTCCCTTTGAATATCCACGATAACAATTAGACAATTTAGAACTCACCATGATATTAGGTTTTCCATAAAAACATTTGGGTAGTTAGACATCTGTTACAAAGAACGCGAAATATGACCGCAATAAGTCTCTATAGAGTAAATTGAAGCAATGATGTAGCTATAAATATAATTAAAAATATTAATCTCGCATTAATTATGTGACATTCGTTGGTAATAAATATTAAATTACCTATTTATAAAATGCAATTAATTAGTCAAGCATACGTTAAACACCCGTAAATATTTGGTACAATTATTCAGTCATTGATTTTCATTTGCATAAGTAATTTTTTATTAATTTCAATTGTTATTATTTGCAATCATCATCGTCATTTGAATTATAGATAGTTCATGTAAATAAAAAAAAATTACATATTTGAAAGGTTATATTCAAGTTATAATAATTATTTATAACGCAAATACTTGATTAAAATGAAATTAAGTTTCAAGCTGGCCTACAACTTTATAGCATGTAAAATTGTAAGTTGTAAGATAAAAATTATTTAAGATTAGTAATTAGTATAGCATGTTATATTATAAATTCTATGCATTATTTCCATATTTGTTATAGATAAAACCCAATCAATTACATGAAACATAATTTATATAACATTATACAGATCTTATTGAGTCCTTCTATAGTTAACACAAAAAGAGATTCATTTAGATCTTTTTGAATCAAGAAAAAATATGTTTTTTAACCTTCAGTTAAACTATCTGTTTATAAATATCAAAAGAAATTAGGTAGGAATTTTTGTGGATGCAATACTTACTTGCGATGATATCTATATATATATATATATATATATTTGAGTATAGAGTGTATAGATTTATTTTCCATTATTTAAATTATTATTGAGATTATGTAAATATTGTTTATATACTTAACATTATGTTATTTTTACATATTCTGACTATAAATTGCATTGTAGCGATGGTAATTCTATAGCTTGTAGAATATATAATTATAGATAATAACTTTGTAATTAAAAATTATATAAAATGTACAAAAGCATGAGATTATACTGAATTTTAAATTTAAAAAAATCAAAATAATACTAAAATTTAAGAGAGGGAAATGTGTAAATTGTTGTACTATTATCAATATGGTTCATTTGTTTTATCAAAATGCCATGTCTAAACCACATTCAAATATTAGAAAACATAAGGATTTGATAGAAATGTTACATGGTTATAATATTCGGTAATATTATTGTAAAATGAATGTGAACTTGCTTTAAATCCAATAGATATTATTTTAATTTCTGTATTTATATAAAAATGTGGTAATTATTTAAGAAGTATTTATACTTAGCTATTATCAGACAATGTGCAATAATTAGTTTATTTATAATATTGTTATGCTGTTTTTATTCAAAAAAGATATTGTTATATAAATTTAGTTAATAATTTTAGTTGTAACAGTATTTTAAATGGTAACATTATCTTCCCTAATATATGTTTGAAAAGGAATGATATAGTTTTAATATGTGTAGCCCTTAACATAAAACAGGTTAGTAACAAGTAGTTTTACGCTATAATGCGACAGAAAAGATTTATATTAATTTTAACTATGTAATATTATAAATGAGAATGTGATTCGTTTGTTTGTTTGTTCGTTTGTAACGCTTTCATGCCTAAACTACTCAACCGATCATACGAAACTACAAGGAAACTAAACCGATATTACAAACTTCCTACCAATACCACAAAATGGGGATGTGATTTTTTTGTTGCTGTCATCATACCTTAAGTACTCAATCGATCATCATGAAATTTTTCATATATTTAACAGGAATGTAAATATACCTTTCATCCCAAAAAGGTATTGTTCCCAATGGAGAGGCTAAATATACATCAATGTGAGCGAAGCAGCGAACACATGCTACTTGTTTATAGGTTCCAGCGTTTAATCACAAACTTATCTGAGGTTAAGTGAAAATATGAGCTAAGATATCTTACGTTAATGATATGTAGAAAAACTGGCTTTTAAGTGCAGCTACCGGAACACACTTACAGGAGCTTAGCGACAGATGTTCTACTTGAGGGTAGTTTGTACCCAAGCGGATATAAAAAAATAGATTTAAAGTTAACTATCTAAAACTGAGTAAAACTCATTAAACTAAAACTAATTAAAACTTTATAACTAAAATATAATAATGTTTTATTCACACTAGAATCCTTTACCAGCTTTTATGATTTATATAGACCATTTTACCCGACCTGGGTAGGTAAAGTGGTCAATTTCCCATTTCGTCTTTGAACGCAAAATATACTAGATAAACTATTAACTAGATAAACGTTAAAATATCAATAAGATGTTAAAACTATATTAATTAGAGATAATATATTAACATAAAAATATATGATATTTACAAAACTGGCAGTCATTCAAAGCTTAGGGTGGCCAGTTTACCCGACTCTCCCCTACTTACTTACCTGCCTTCCAGTTTACACTAAATTGGAGGACTATAATTTCTAAAGGTCATCTTACGCTAAATGGTAGGTATTAATCAGCACAATCCAATAAAACTATGGGAGATGATTAATAAATTTGCTAAATATATTTTATCGTAAACTTTTTATGGGAATCATAGAACATATAAGAATCAATATTCTAGATTATTACTGTCATTATCAAGTAGGTAATAATATTACATGTGTCTTGTGGTCATTTCAATGTTTTAACAAGATGGTGCTCCACTTGGTAGAACTTACCAGGGAGTTATTATGACTTTTCAAAATTTACGTTTTCAAAATTCATTTCAAAAATAACCACGGTATTTTCCATCCACTTCACTTGTGCACAGTAACTGAACTATATTACGTAAAATATCGCCAATATAAGAAATAATACAAGAAAATATAAAATCCACTACACGACAGACTAAAACTCCCTTCAAAATACTTACTTAATATATAAAAAATCAATAAATAAACCAAAAAGTTCGCATTACGTTTTATTTGCTTAATTAAAAAAAGGTTTGTTGCTTATTTCAATAATTATTATTAATAAAACACATTAACAAATCACCAATACTTATAATAATATTTACAAATCTTATAAAGATTATAAATTATTCTGCATATTAACAGATTTCATAAAGTTTTCATTAAATAATGGTACATGCTTTATCACAATTTTACGTACCCCGCGTACGTGTATAAACACAAAATAAATTATATATAATTAAGATATCATAAAAGAAATATTCCGAAAAGGTAACGATTGTTTCGTTTTCTTTCTTTAACTAATGGCATCAGAAATATTAATTAAATAAGAATAAGTATATGGGTAAAGTTACAAAAATCGTTAAGTAAGTTCATCAGCTATACGGAGAGATAGATCTTAGTCGCCTTGATTTGCCCGGGAAACCTCTTGCGTACGGTGGTTTTGCATTAGTGGTAACGTAGTATACTCCTCTTGCGCTGTAAAAAATTAAAGTTATCATTAGTTTTGGCTTTTTTTAATCTATATCTATACTAATATTATAAAGATGAAAAGTTTGTTTGCTTGTACACGTTAATCTTAGGAACTACTAGTCAGATTTGAGATTCTTTCAGTGTTATATAGCTCATTTATCTAGGAAGGCTATTATAGGTTATATATCATCACGTTATGATCAATAGGAGCGGAGCACCAATAAAAAATGTTTCTTAATCGGGGTTAAGGTACGTATTATTTAAAAATATTTTCACCTTCTACGTAAACGAAGTCGCGGGCAGAAGCTAGTACACTATATTACAGTAACGTAAATGAATAAGTATCTTGTAACGAAGGTTTATTTATTGACTAATAGTGAGCATTTTCGTGTGCGCTGATGGAAGTGTAGAATGCGATAAAGCGAGGTGTTAGAAGGAGGCAAGGAGAGGAGAGTAGGGTTTAGGTACCTAGTACCTAGTAAAGTTGGTGTCGTCGTGAGATAAGCTGCCGGTTGTTGTTTGTTTTAGATTAGCTATTTATGAAGTATGATGCCAGTTTTTTTATATATTGTTATATATAAGACATTCTAATAGCACGTGGAAAGTTAGTTATAATAGTAAAAACCGCTGTAAACAATTATAGCACGTAAATATGAGGTAAGTAGAACCTTTATGAAACGATTTAAGAATCAATATAATCACATAGTATCGCATTACCAATAAATCATAAGCTTAGAATGGTAATATCATTGTTCCGTATTTCTTATCCACAAATAAATACACATTATTACATTGAATAACTGTACTTACTTGCGATTGACATGTTCACCCATAAGCACGTAATCTGTGTCTTTAGGTTCACACCAACCTATGAGGTAGGAGAACAGGCTGTTACAGGGGCCTGCCCAAAATCCAGTGCGACTGTTGATTGACTCTATGAAATATGGTGTCACTTTTGTATGGTCACAGGCTAGTGTTTCTGTAAATGAAAGATATTGGTTTTGACCTTTACTTATCATTACATAGTATAAAACAGTCCCCGCTGCTGCTGCTGTCGGATAAACTAAAAACTACAACGGATTGCCATGCGGTTTTCACCGGTGGATAGAGTGATCAATGACGAACGTTTTAGTATATAATTTGTCAAGGATTTCTTTATAATCAGGGCGGGACAACGTCTGCCGGGCCCGCCAGTTTAAAGTATATATGTGCTAACTACACTACTTATTGTCTTTTATCAGCGAATGGTTGAGCTCGACAGCCTATTACTATTAAAATCTATATAAATAAAAATCAATTACCGAATGTATCACTTTAGCGCTGCCCCTGTTTGGTTAATAATTATTATTGTGTTTCTAATTGTCAGGACAAGGTGTGTATGAAAAAATACGTTAAACATCGAATGTAAATAAAAAAATCTTCAAATAAAAAGTGGGTGAGTGAGACAAAAGACAGTAGGGAAATATTGTCAGAATTGATAGATGGACGTTCAATTGTGCAATTGCCATTTTATTTCATTATATGTCCGTACTGTAAAGACAAGATTTGATCACATTTTCTTCGTCATAACATCTGAGCCAAGCCGGACCGACACCCAGTATAAAATATTAATGTTATTATTCAATTATATAAACTAATAACCGCTCATAAATTACAAGATAAAACTTAATAACAATAAAATAGTGTTTGGTGCCATCTAGTGACATACTTGACTACTAGTAAGCATAAAATCCTTCTCCACATAAAAGCACAACATGCACGTGTCAAACTTTCATGGTGCTCATTTAAACTTTAGACCTAATGAAATAAAGAGTACGCCATCTATTGTAAAGTAACGGACACAGCTATCAAGATATATCAACAGTAACCTCGATTGTAACGCCATCAGTGAATAGAATCCCCAATTAAATTGAAATCTTATAAATAGCTACACAACATTAATATGGATAGTACCGAAAGAGGGCAGTGCTTGTTATGTAGATTTTATTTGTAATAATATTTTCTTGTTTTGAATAATCTAATTATGAATTATTTCTCAAATTGATTACATATGATATATGCAAACACTCTAGTAGGTAACTATCAAAATAAATAATATGTAATATATACAAAACAGTTGTTGACAGTTTTTATTTATTTATACTACTCCAAAAATTTGAGCAAATACCATTTTTAATCGATTTCAAAGAAGGAGGAAGAGGTTCTGTGTCAATATGTCAATTAACATCTTCTTCAACTGTGAACCAATTTTTATGATTCTTTTTTAAATAACAACTTCAAAATGTATCTCAAGCTGCCAGTAATAGTAATGACTACAGAATCTATTATATATTTGTTTAAAGGTTTATGATGGTATTACTTTTTATGTAATTTATATGATGAAGTAATTAATATAATTTACATTCGACACCAGAAAAAGTAAACCGCATTTTTTTAGGAATATTAGATAAAAACTATATCGTTGTTCCATATAGATATTTAGAAATTGCCTTACGAAAAATTGTATCATGAGCGCAGCCTGGCTGACTGGAACCACCGTTGACATAAAAATCGGCGTGCCCGTTGGGACCCCACTGGCCAAGGATTCCTGCTCCCGTGTGCAGGATGTCCACAAATAATGCATCCGTGTGATCCAAATCTTTTGAACGATTATTTCCCATGTAGAATAAAATTGTTGGATCTAAACCTACGAAGAATTAATGATTTTATAATATTATATTATACTATATTTACTAGCAACCCCTTCACAGGAACTTGTATGTACTTAGTGTGTCGTCATAAGTGTCTAAGCGATTTAAATCCATTTTTAGCGCTTTTA
The DNA here is from genome assembly GCA_036509395.1 of Antheraea yamamai. Taxonomy (NCBI): domain Eukaryota; kingdom Metazoa; phylum Arthropoda; class Insecta; order Lepidoptera; family Saturniidae; genus Antheraea; species Antheraea yamamai. The sequence goes on along the minus strand of AP028435.1, from coordinate 12,390,202 downwards.
CATTTACAGTTCATAAAATTCATGGAAGTTATGTAATAATATCCTCCACACGATAACTGGTTTTTTGTTGTGCGTGATTTTAAATGAGTGACGTCTTTTGACATATTCATTAAAATTATATGTTGTAACGGACAATTCTTCTTCTTTAACTTATGGCGCCGTGTAATTTTGTTCTAAATTAAATGCTCAACCTAAATACAATATTAAATGACAATTAATCAATTAACTTCGAAAATAAACCCATTAGTTTTTAATACGCAAAAGATAAAAAATGCTTGATGTGGGTTATTCTTAGGTGACAGTATATACCATCGAGGAATCTTCTGTGGATATTTTTAACATATACGAGCATATAGTAGGTATAGGTACATTATATTGGTTAATGATGTCATGAGATTTGCCCAGGACGTAATAAGACGTAATTTCTTATAAATATACTCATAATAAGTCTATAATATATATAGCTTTCCGAAGAAATTCTCTACGCGAACCGTTGTCTAATTTAGAATAACTAAACAAACACACAGACTAACGCGAAAGTCCCTATGTTTCATATCATTACATAGTATAAAACAAAGTTCCCTACCGCGTCTGTCTGTCTATCTGTTCGCGATAAACTCAAAAACTACTGAACGGATCTTAATGCGGTTTTCACCAGTGGATAAAGTGATTCACGAGGAACATTTTGGTATATAATTTGTCGATGATTTTTTTTATAATTAGGGCGGGACAACGTTTGCCGGGCTCGCTAGTTATTTACTAAAAATGAAACAATTAATTTTATAACAATAAAAATGCATAGTTGCAATTGACAAGATGGGTAAAATAATAATAATAAAAACATGTAGATTTTTCATAGATTTTCTATATATTAAATCTTTGTTCGTAGTTAATTTCCAGATCGTTCGACATTTCTTTATCTCGTAACAATGTTAAAAATTATATAGTACCAAGTTATATAAAGTAAGTGAAATATGAAAAAGGAAGTTACCGGTAATTCTTCCTATTTTCCCCACTCTGAGATAATTTGCAACCAGGCCGAGTATGTGAGCACCGACACTGTATCCTATGGTGTGAATTTGTTCAGGCTGTACCGATTTTGTTGGATGCTCCTGTAAATATCCTAATAGCTGAGCGATGCATAGACCTGCAAATCGAGGAGCCCACTCTACCTGGAATGTAATTCAAAAACGATTTAAAGGTAATTAAAATTATAAAAGTGATGTTGATTAACTGAATATAGATTTTCGAGATATTATTGTTTTTTTTTATGTCATAGCAGGCGAACGAACAGGTGGGTCACCTGATGTTAAGTGATCACCACCGTCCATAGACAATAACAACACCAGGGGAATCATGCGTTGCCAGACTGTTTGGGGGAAAGGGAGGGAAGGGGAAGAGGGGAGGGGACGGGTGAGGATTTGAGGTGGGTCTCCGGCGCTCTCACTGACAGAACGAAACGCAACAGTGCAAGCACTGTTACTTCACGTCGGTTTTCTATGAGAGGGTGGTAGTACCCCGGGCGAGCCGACCCATTCATGCTGATACCATTAGTAGCTTCAGCGTGGCTCTACCACATTTAAGATATTGTATATATGATACAGAAAATAATATATCATTAGTGCTGTAACTATAAAGAGGTATTGTTTGTAAACTTTAGTCTTCTGCATGTGTCTATTTGCGTGTCGTACGCACACGGTCAAACCGATTATTTGTATGTCTAGAATATTTTTTTGCTTAATCACCCAAAGGTCACCCACACTTCTGAAACAACCTCTCTTAGATAATAAAGCAAACTTAGTTACTTACACTTACGGAAGTAACACTTATATATTGTTGAATTTAGGAAGTATTCAGTATTACATTCGCTAAATAAATTCCTACAAAGTAATATAATATTCATATATTATATTATAAATAAGATCGCTAAAAATATATAAGTGTTAATTTAAAAGTTATTTATTGTTTCATTCATTTCGAAACGATACATTTTTTACAAAACATTTAATATAAACAGTCAAATAAATTAGTTCGTAGTAAACGATTTAAATAACTTGTAATAATTATAGTAACATAATCGAAAATAAATAATTTATGCTGCAATAACATGTCGGAATAATAAGCAGTTTAGATTATTATTAGATTTTTTAGCGTTAAGTATCTGCTATAGATGAAATGTATTACTTTTATTTCCGAAAGATTTTTTTGATAAAATATTTAGTTATTAGCTAACTACACGTTATCTGGTTTTTTTTTATTGCATAACAGGCAAACGAGCAGTTGGGTCACCTGATGTTAAGTGATCACCACCGTACATAGGCACTAACAACACCAGGGAAGTCGAAAGTGCGTTGCCAACCTGTGTCTGGGGGAAGTGAGCGAGGGAGGAGGGGGGAGGGGGGAGTGGGGGGAGGAGAGGGAAGAGAGGGGAGGTGAGCCTCCGGCACTCTCACAAACCTAACGAAACGCAACAATGCAAGCATTGTTACTTCACGTCGGTTTTCTATGAGAGGATGGTACTACCCCGGACGAGCTGACTCATTCATGCTAAAACCAATATTAGCTTCAGCGTGGCTCTACCACCACTGATGAAAAGTTTGTTTATTTATGTTTTGGCATGTATAAACAATAGTAGCTCTACCTCGCCGTTTGTTCCTTAGAGCAGTAGCGTGAGTATACATAATCTCGAACGACTAATACTTAAAGGCCTATCTAACACACAATAGTTTTCTAATTAAACCTATCTTCTCTGAGAATAACGACTTCATTACAAACTCTCCAACTTTATAATATTAATATATAGATTAAATTCGTAATACTCATGGTTGCTACTGATGGATAAACAAGATTTGCGAAATGACTATGTTCATTTTACATATTGTCTTAAAATGATATCTAATGATGATTTATGTACAAGGATTTACAAACTTTTGTCAAAAAATTGTGATAAAGAACAATATAGGACGAAAAATCAATATAATGAGAATTTAGTCGGAAGTATAATGTTGTGTTTTATCTTAGCGACCATATTTTAAAGCGAATACACATTACGTACTTGTCTCGCAAATGACTGTTATTAACGATAACTATTAATAATTGTATACAAGTAGTTACATACAGCACGCACGACAGGTATTATTACCTGACTTAAGCAAGGTTCCTTGACCAGACTGCTGTAATCCACTATAATGATGTTGTAATCGCCTCGGGTAAAGTAGGCTTTCCTCATGTCCGTGCTGGGTGAGAGATTCCTGCCACCTCCGAATCCGTGAACGACAACTTTTGTAGGATGATTCGGGTTAAATCGCGACGACGACAATGAATCGTTATCGAGTGTGTTTATTAATTCTCCATATTTTTGTGTTCGTCTGTAAATATTAATAACTATTATTAATTTAATACTTTTTACGTCTAATTTTTCATTATAAACATATTTAGTGCTAATTGATGATGTGACCTAAGAATTATTTAATGTGTTACACCTGCCTGCCTGAATCAGAATGGGCTCGAGATTGTCTTTGCCGAAATATATTTAAGGACTAGCTGTAACCGTAGCTCCGCACGCGTTTTTTAAAATTGTATTAAAGAAATATAAAACTGGGGGACAGAAAGATATAGAAATGCTTTTAAAAAAATTGAAGTAGACCGCCGCCAAAGGGAATGAAGTAAAAATTAAAAATAAAAAATAAAAAAGTGTTAAATTTTTCATTATAAACATATTTGAACTTAACCCTCATATACTTCCTCAGGCTCACTTACACAAAAAGAACTAAAAAAACGATTTATTGAATATAATATGCCCATATTGTCGATAATTAATACGTTTATGAACTTATATATTACTAGCTGTACCCGCAGCTCCGCACGCGTTTTTTTTAAATCGTATTAAAGAATTATAAAATTGTGAGACTATGTACAATTATAGAAATGCTCTTTAAAAACAACTGTAAGTACGACGCGCAGCCACTAAAAGTAACATGTATCGTGTACATTAGATATATAAATACTAACAGCGTGCCAAATGAGATTTGTCATCAGCAACATATTTGGAACCTTAACCCACTATGTAACTACCTCAGTGCTCACTTACACTGTATAAGGAACTAATGAAAAAATAACTTAAAATATTTTTATAAAGATTTACATTACATTTAATATACATTGCTACTTCTGTTATTAACACCATAATTGTAAACGGTATGAGAGCACAAAAATAATACCATATGTAAAAAATATGCAAATTTAATTATTTATGTTTTTTAATTTGTTCATTATGCGGAATAGATTCTATCTTAATATATATATTTCTTGTGTGCGTGTGTATGTGACTGAACTCCTCCTAAACGACTGGACCGATTTTGATGAAATTTTGTGTACGTGTTCCAGTGGATCCGAGAATGGTTTAGATTCACAATTGGACCCGGTAGGTGGCGCTGCGGCTGACTTTATCAAGGCAGGACAACGTCCGCCCGGCCCGCTAGTATGAATATAAAGTTTTTCGATACCTCTTGTAAATATATAAATAATTGTTTTAATAAAGACAGTTAAATTACATAACTCTTGGTGTCATTCTACGTAAAGTTTTAATAAAACAATACATATGGGATTAATTTAATCATGTTTAGTGTTTAGTTTAAGATAGGTTAAGTTAGGTAGATATGTTATTTTTACGCTTAAGAATTTAGCTATAAAAGTTGTTGCCAATCGTTCGGTTACGTAAAAATCGAGGCTCAGTTATAATAATAGATAATATACGGCAACTTTCACCTTGTATACAGGTAAAACTGCATTTTAGGATGTGGGCATCTATACGGCGGTGGTATACACGAGGTAGTGTTGAAAAGATCTCTCACTGACTGCGCCTTTTTCTGTCCGTTAGGACCTGCACCATCTTCCTGGCTCTTGGAAACTGTAAAATAAGTTATATAATCTATAACACATAATAGTAGTCTAGTTTTTAATAGTAATTTGTTATTTGTATTATGTATGTGTATAACACACGTTTTGGAGCTTTGGTTGAAACAGTTAAGGAACAACTTAACAATAGTAGTTCTTTAATTGAATGTTTTTAAAATAATAATAAGGTTGAGTAATAGTCAAGATATAGGAATAAAAAGGATTTGTATGGCAGGTAAAGACTTAAATATTAGAACGACTTGATATTGGCGAAAATGCCTACATAGGCAGAGGCCATACCGAAAAAAAAAGCAAGCGGGATAAAGTGTACATAAGTGTGTGTAAGTGTAAAAAATACTCGTACTTCTCAGACAAATTTCTTTAAAATCCTTTCGGTAGTTTAACCATGAATTCACCTATATTAATATTATGAAAATAACTTTGATTTTTTGTTGATAATAAATAAACTGAAAATATACTTAACCGATTTTAAAAATTAAACTACATTACCAGTACCTAAGTAATTTATTTTTCTAAATCTGCATTGACACAATAGAAGCCGCGAGCAAAACTAGTAAGTAATAACTAAACTTATATTCAATTAATTTTATTATACACTAGTTTCTGCCAGCGACTTCGTCCGAATGGAATAGTTACTTTGGGCTATCGCTAACACGCAGCGGAAGCTCTCAAACGGAAAAAAAACGCTCCTATTGGTCTTAGCGTGATGATATATAGCCTTCATCGATAAACGAGCAATCTAGCACTGAAATAATATTTCAATTCAGACCAGTAGTTCCTGAGATCAGCTCTTTTAAGCAAACAAACTCTTAGGATTTATAATATTAGACTACACAGATGAGTGCATTGTATCTTATAGTGAGCACAGTACTATCTAAAAACAACTGCGACCAACAAGAGATCTATAATCCATTGGTAGTCGGCGCTGTCATGCCGAACGGTAAGTTTTTCAGTAGCTCGACATACATTGACTGATCACGAGACACGACAAACCAAAAGAGAACCTCTGCAAAGGATTTAATTCTTGCATAATGGTTGTAAAAAAGTCTGGTGTCAGGTACCAACTGGCTTGGTTACTTGATATACGCCAACTAACTACGGGACGCGACGTGCTTAAGCGAATCATTATGGGGCCATTCATAAAATACGTCATGTAAAATTTTACCTATGAGAACCCCTTTCCTCTTTCAGGCAGTCACGGTTCCTGTGACCCTTTCTATCAATATTCCGTCACAAATGACAGACTCTCTCGCGCATGTATAAATATATACGTAAAATATATGTAAATATGAATACGTAAAATATATGTAAATATGAAATGAATTACTTAATTTGAAGTATGAAATCGAGAAAAAAATTTGCAAAATCGTTTGATGTGCTGCGTACGTCACGTTTCCTAAGAGTCATCACAGTTATCACATCTTGTAACAATAGGCTACACCTGGGGAGCGGAGTATATTATTCGTGTACCCACTACTCTGGTCCATATACGCGCTAAACGGCGAAGGGGTTTTAGTCGGTAGTAGTTCGATATAACCCACGCTGTCCCCTAGCAGTGTAAGTGTATCCTATGTAGGATTTTTCCCTCCTTAAAAAAAAGTAAGCGAGACCGCCTTTTTTTTTTAACGTGGGGAAATCCCTTATGGATACCCACCCTCCGGGGGGGGGGGGGGGGTTTTTTCGGCTTGGAGGGGATAAAACCCCAAGGGGGACGGGAAGGCGGTTTTTGGGGGGGGGGGGGGGGGTGTTCAAGATAATCAACCTTGGAGGCCCCCCGCCGGGGGGGGGGGGCCCGGCCCCCAAAGGGGGGGGGGGGGGGCCCGGGCGGCCCCCCCCCCCCCGGGGGGGGGGGGGGGGGGGCGCCCCCCCCCCCCCCCCCGGGGGGGGGGGGGGGGGGGGGGGGGGGGGGGGGGGGCGCCCCCCCTGCCCGGGCGGGCGGCCATTGCGGGTCTGCCTCGCGAGCCCTCTCCGCCGCCTCCTTCTGCGAGAAGACGTCCCCGCAGAAGGAGGGGATCCCCCCCCCCGCCCGTTCGCGGCCGGGCAAGGCCGGGACCACGCCCGGGAGGGAAAAGTCCGCTCCCCCCGCCGCCGCCGGAAGGGGGCGCTGCCCCCCCCCCCCCGCACACACAGAGAGGGGGGGGGGGGGGGTCGCATCGCCCGCGCCGCGCGCGAGGCGGGGGGGGGGGGGCTCCGCGCGGGGGGTGGGGGGGAGGGCCCCCCCGAAAAAACCGGGGTGGGGGGGTCCCCCAACCGTTAGGAAGGGGGGGGCGCCCCCCTCCCCTGCCCCCCCCCCCCGGGGGGGCGGGGGGGGGGGGGGTCGAGTGTCCCCCCCGCGCCCCCCCCCCGCCCGGTCCCGCCCCCTTCTTTCCGCGGCGCCCCCCCCCCGGCCCCGTCCCCCCCCCTCCCCCCCCGCGGGGGGCGGGGGCCCCCCCCCTCTTTCCCCCCCGCGGGGGCAAACACACGCGGGGGGGAGAACCCCCCCCTCCAGCCCCCAGGGGGGGGGGGCGGGGGGGGGGGGGGCGGCCGGCGGGGGGACCGGCCGGGTCGCCCCGGGCCCCCCCGTGCCCTCCGGGGGGCGGGGAGGGGGGGGGGGGGGGGGGCGGGGGGCGCGAGGGGCGGCCCGCAGGGCCGAGGCCCCGGGGGGGCCCCCCCCCCCGACACCCCCCCGGAGGGGCCGGGGCCCCCGGCGCCAGGCCCCCCTGTGGAGGGGGCGCGGGCCGGCGCGCCCCCCCCCCCCCCCGCCCCGCGCCGGGCCCCGCGAAGGGGCCGCCCCCCTACCCTTATAAGTGGGAACGTATTTTATGAACGAATCCTATGGCGGATATTACAAAATTACTAACCACAATGTATATGTTTAAATTTTTATGATGTCATAATTTTTTTTATAAAATACAAAAGTATAATCTAAATTTAGTCTAGGAAAATGATCCAGGATACCGTTAACTATAGTTCTTTTTTTTTTCTGCAGACTCTCGGTCCGCACCATTTTTTTGCTATCGCTTTTTAAGTGTAAGTTAAAAATCGTATCTGTGAGCATCTATTGGGTGTTTTTTTTTATATATTTATTTTTATTATTATTGTTATTTTTTATATATATTTATTTCTTTGTTTTTATGATTTCATTTAACTATTTTATGACGGATTTTTTTTAAAGACGTTATTGCCTTTATGGCGGTTTCATTCCGGTCCTCTATCGCCATCTTTAGATTATAATCCACAACATGCCGCGCCGGAGCGTCCATGGCCCGACGGATGAACCTACTAACTGCGTCATCAGTCACGTCGGTATAGTAGACACAGGTGTGGGTGTGTCTGGATACTGCCACTATAGCATGTGAAACACTATCGTGGATTTGCATCCTTCTGCCCTCTGTTTGCAGGATCACCACCGATTTGAAGGTCAATCCCTGGGATTCGTGGACTGTCAGAACGCGCGATCCGTCCCCTACCCCGTAGCCCTTGTTTATCAGGGCTTTTTTCTCTTCTTGTGTGTGTACCAGGAAGAGAGTGTCGGGGGTGTAGGTGGATATTTGTTCGCCCTGATAGCCCCTGATGCTCAGAGATCTCACTATCGGTTTCGGTGAGTATATACCGTCGTATACTTGACTCAGTGCATAGGCTACATCCATTATCATTACATTCATCCGTTAACTATAGTTAGGTACCTTCTTAGCCTTGGATTAGCATAGACCTACACCCTTCACTATCACTCTACATTTCCTTCTGGAGAATTCCCTGATTTATCTTCGAAATCCAAAGTCCAATGCTAATGTAACTAAAATGGGACCATCGTAATATCCGCTTTCTAATAAAAATATTTTTTCAAATTGGTTCATAAATGACGAAGTTATTAGGAAATAAGAAAATTCCTCCTTTATGAAGTTAGTTAAAAACAAGATTCTAGAATTCTAGAAAGATAAAAATAAAGATAAGATAAGATAAAAATAAAGATAAATAAAGATAAAATTCCGAGAATTGTGTAAAAGTAATTTAATTAAAATTTAACAGCCACCATTCGCTACCACAGACACGCAATAATCGTAATATCACACTACAAGCAAAATAACTTAAAACCATTTTCAAGGTCGTTAAAGTTACGATTGTTTATATGACGTACGCATATTATGTACGCCAAATATTTAGAACACTTACTTACCGCTCTGTTAATTTATTTAATGAGTGTCCAAACATATATATAGTATGTATAAACTACGTATATATAAAGATAGTTGTGGTAATCTTATTTTTATTGTTTCACAATCATTGTTATATTTACTTATGCTATAAATCATATAGTATATATAGCAAACAAACGATGTTTTACAATATCTTCAATAAATACAGCAAGCTGTTTTTAAATTGCATCATACTAGGATGAACTAACATTTAATTAACTTCCATTTCAAACTAGGACATATATGAATTGTAGTCCGGTGAAGCTGTTAAGGCCTTATTAAGTCAATAGTTTAGTCAGTTCTAAAAAAAAACATATATGAATTTTGAGATTAAGATTAAAAGATAAAAAATATATAAATTAAAATTGAAGTGACCTGGTTAAATGTTAAGGCTTAGATCATCTAATATTACCTAAGTGTAAGTTTATATGTCTGTTAACTAACTAGCTAAACCTAACTTACTTATTCTGTAAACAGTAGAAGTTATATCTGAAACCATATTTCTAATACAATAATTTAAAAAGGTAACAAAACGATGAGTGTATCGGAATGGAATTGCAAATAACAATTGTATTCATATGGAATTATGTTAAGAACGATGAATTAACGATAAATGTCAAGAATTCAGATCTACTTAACAATAAAATAAAATTTTATACACTCTATCTCTTATTACCACATCAAATATTGGAAGGCTACTAACGACTAAAATAGTAAAATTATGATTTCATGTAACACAAATGAAATTAAGAACGTATAATAAACTAGCGGGCTCGGCGGATGTTGATAATAAAAATCCTAATAGTCAACCGCAGCGCCATCTACCGGGTCCAATTTAAACCATTCTCGGATCCACTGGAACACGCACACAAAATTTCATCCAAATCGGTCCAGCCGTTTAGGAGGAGTTCAGTGAAATACACACGTACATAACAAATCTTAATATATTCTTAATATATTCTTGTGTGCGTGTGTATGTGACTGAACTCCTCCTAAACGACTGGACCGATTTTGATGAAATTTTTTGTGCGTGTTCGAGTGGATCCGAGAATGGTTTAAATTCAAAATTGGACCCGGGGGGGGGGGGTGGGGTTGATTTTTGGGATTTTTTTTTTTTATTATAAAGGGGGGACAACGCCCGCGGGGCCCCCTTTATATATAAAGATAGGCAAATGTATGCAAAAACATACATTACATTTACATTTAGCTTATAAAGACGAGAGATAATTTGAACTTAAACAATCAATAAAAAATCAAAAATATCTTATTCAATTTAGGCCCCAAGAAGGAGCTTATGAACGTCAAACCTATTCGGAAAATAGCCCAGTCATCGTGAAGAAACGGCAAGAAACTCGATCTGGTTTAGCCTTTTAACATATATCTACTTAAATTACACTAAATGTTACAATCGTTTTAGTGCATGCACAGAGAGAGGTGTCAATTCCAGACATTACCATCCTTCACATATTCACCCAATTATTAAACAGAATTTGACATCAAAACACGCTTGATATGTCGGTGATATACACAATATTACAATGATATAATAATGGGAATTTGGAGTATAAAAAACTACACGAAATTATTAGAACAGCTATTGGTTATGATGCTAGTAGGTACTCGGATATATAGTTTTATTACATTAAAAAAATATAATATATTGGGTCCGACATTTTGTATGTTGGCGTTATTGATTTCACATCTGTTTCTCACGTTCAATGTTACTATTTCATTTAATATTCCATTATGAAATTTCATAACCAAAAATATACAGATGACAAAATTCGATGAAAGAAATAATACATACAGAAATATTATCAAGCACTTTAGTGACCCAAACTAAACTTCTAAAATAATCAAGAAAAATATGTGCAAGATCATATTACTAATATTTTACCCAATTATGTCATAACAGTATATGTAAAACGGACAATTCCTGAATGTTTACTTTCAAGGTAGACTAGGTGGCAAGCAATGTTTGCATTTGCATTTTCGTAGACAAATAACGTTGATTCTTACCGCGGCATATTCATGGAAAGTGCAATAGATCTAGTGAAAGCGTTACTTTGAAATCTATAGCGCTCAGGCAGACTCATTTGTACTCCGTTAACATAATCTGACCTCAGTTCAAGAGGTGATTGTACGAAGATGGAATCATATTATAATGCTTGATCTCAAATTGTTGATTTTGTACGTTTTTTTGGTAAGTTACATGATCGAATGAAGTACCTACTATTAACTCACAATATTATGAAGTATAATTTTACGCGTCAGAAGTTTCAAACTTTCCTATTGAACACTTTATATATTTTACGAAATATTTTTTTGTCTTTTTCTTTGTTCGTTTATAATTCGTCTCTTGAAACTCTATTTCAAAATGGTTTTAGAATGGAAAATGGAATGGATTAAAAAAATAGTTTCTTTAATACCTAGTTACTTAATAATAATAACACCTCAATACATCTTATCTTACTTGAGACATATAGCAAAGTATAAACGTTTCATAATTGTTAGTTTCATTTAGAATACCTATTGTATCCATAAATCGTTTCACATTGTTTACGGAATGTTAGACTCAGTATGATAATTTTTAAAATAATATATAACTTTATATCATTTCCCACTTGGATATATTTTCCTTCATCGTGAAGTGTTTAGTATAGCAATTTCATACCGAAGTTAAATAATTTAAAAGTTACCAGTGGATATTTAAACGCACACCAATTTATTTCGGAGCTCATGTCACAAAATGTTGGAGTTCGACAAAGTTTCATTCATATTACCCTTGGGTTATACACGTTGCCATGCATAACACTATTCATAAGTGGTGTTACAACTAGCTTGTTTGTGGAAAACCGAACTGAGAACTTATTATCGAACTTAACCGATCCCTGCCTCGTATATCTAAGCAAGTAATTTTAAATTTATAATTGAAATTATAATCGAATGAATAAATTATTTTTAACTCATGAATTTAATTTATCCATATGTTATCAGTAACAACTAATCTGATACATGTAATATCGGGAAATAGGAAATGTCAAATATTAAGGTTAAGGTTGTGTATGTATTCATTACTTATTTGCATCGTATATCTACATAGAAAGCAAGTAATTTTAAATTTATAATTGAAATTATAATCGAATGAATAAATTATTTTTAAATAATGAATTTAATTTATCCAGATGTTATCAGTAACAACTAATCTGATACATGTAATATCGGGAAATAGGAAATGTCAAATATTAAGGTTAAGGTTGTGTATGTATTCATTACTTATTTGCATCGTATATCTACATAGAAAGCAAGTAATTTTAAATTTATAATTGAAATTATAATCGAATGAATAAATTATTTTTAAATAATGAATTTAATTTATCCAGATGTTATCAGTAGCAACTAATCTGGTACATGTAATATCGGGAAATAGGAAATATCAAATATTAAGGTTAAGGTTGTGTATGTATTCATTACTTATTTTTAAACTCACACTATAATACTTAAACACATTATTTTTGAAATGAAGACTTCTTTAATCGCGTTGAGTGGTATTTTTAGCAGGAGATAAATTTATAATTTCACGTCACGACACGCTAGTAAGCACGACCGGCGATATTGCGCTCGCGCGGCTTGCGTCAGTCTGACGAGGCGTCGTATAGAGGCCTGTGTACATCTAATATTTTGATAATATCATAATATTTTGTATTGAGATTGCGCAGCCCATGTTTGATGAATTAATAAACTGTATAAAAAAGTATATAATAATTATTCAAAGTGCCAATAAATGTGAAAGAGAGATTAATGATAATAGTTTCAATTTACAAATTATTACTGCCTCGATTTTTTTTATATAATCAAGTAGCAAAAAATCATGATTTTCACTTGACGTTAAGTGGTAACTATAGCGCATAGACTTTACATAGTATAAAATGAAGTCACTTCCGCTGTCTGTTCCCTTAGAATTTTTAAACTGAATTTTTCAAATCGGACCAGCTGTACCTGAGATTACCCTCTACAACGTCACAAACTCACAATATTTACCTCTTTATAATATTAGTATAGATAAGGAACCAGTATAGTTTATTGATCAGGAGCTAATCGTAACAAAAACAATTTCTTAGAAGCGGCATGATGTGGTACATTTTTTTATCGTAACTACAGTCAACGTTAACCCAGTGTTACCTTTTGAAAGTTTAGAAAAACACAAGTTTTCCTAACACAATATCGACCAATAAAGGATAGATCACGCATAATAACATGTATCTTACTTCGATGCTGACTAAAGTTTAGTATGAAACATTATATTTCTACATTAAAACACGTTTATATGCGAAACATGTCCTCCTTGGTATGCTTATTAAAATTCGTTGCGTAAAATTTGGTCGCAGATATTGCTGTCAAGTTTATATTATATAATATGTATAAAAAGTGAATTTAATGTCTAAAATGAAATACCGAGTTCGTCAAGTCTCTTCCTTATTATTAAAAAAAGAGCGCTAAAACTACTCACACACAGTATAATTCTGGTACCGAAATGCATTTGTTATTTTTAATTTTTAATCACTTTCTTTAGTCACTCGGATATTACGCTATTCAATCTATTTTGAAAGTAATCTTTAAAAATAAGGTCCTAACAGTAATGGTATATATAGAATCACACCTTGAAATTCCCTTAAATAGGTTGGTATTTTATTTAAAAAGTTGAACGAATGGTTGAATGAAAAATATTGTTCACAGCGTTTTATATTTCACTGCATTAAATTTTTGAAGTCAAAATTTATATAAGCGCGTTTAGCGGTATTTTTTTGGCAGGAGATACATTTATAATTTCGCCTCATGACATCCTAGTAACCAAGACTGACCGTATTGCGCGGCTTGCGTCAGACTACCAACGTGTGGTATAGGGGCCTGTGGAGACCTAATATTGATATTTTATATGAAGTTTGTGCAGCACATCATATGTTTGATGAATTAATATTCTGCATAAAAAGTATATAACGTTTATTCGGAATGCCAATAGATGTGAGAAAGTGACTAATGATAATAATTTCAATTCACATTTGCCTCGACTTTTTTTCATGTTATCAAGTAGCAGAAAAGCATGCTTTCTACCTAATGTTAAGTGGTAACTATAGCGTATAGTTAAGCATAAGATACAACCATACATAAGCTCCATTAGTCTTTGAGATTAATAAATTAAGACTTGATGTAAATGAAGTTTATGCATAGTTCACTACTCTGAATTGAGATTTTTGAATCTATTTTTAAATCCTTATTCTGCCTTATTAAACGGGAAAAGTATCCATAAAACGTTTTAAAAAGATGAGATTTGTATCATGATACAGCGGTGAATACATTTGAAATTAATTATCCAACTTTGGTTAGTTTAGTAATATTCACTCGATGCAAGCCTGGCAAAACTAGACCATCATATATGTAAAGAAATACGTAATTTTCTGTTATTCTAATATTGCCGCAACATAGGCAACCGAAACCACAGATTTATTTTTGATGATCTGTGGTAAAATGACAGTCTGCGGAGAAACTGGCTGTCATCAGAAAACGATTTACTAAAAATAATCTTGGAGTTTTTGGTGCGATCTTTGTCTGTTATGTAGTGGCTTTTATATTGTATCCATAACTGTGTTATTTGACACTTTGTTATTACTTGCATTAAATGTCGTTTTTATCTTACAGGCCAATTCTTCTTACACTTATAATTGATATGGTTCAGACGTATCAGATTAATAAAATAAAACCTTTCGTTACAGAAACTCAATTCTGTTTTAATTGCCGCTTCGTCCAAATTAACACAACAGTATTATATATATGACTAGCTGTGCCCGCGACTTCGTCCATGTGGAACTTTATGTAAAAAACAGTGATTAATAAAATCACCTGAATGTATTAAGTACATTTACTTACCTACTTTTCTGTCGTACTTATGCCGCTTCGTCATTAAAATTACAATAACTTTTGATAGAGTGGACCGATTTTAACGAAACAAGGACTATTAGTTATTGGAAGACGTGCTTTATTGTAATCACAAGGTACTTTAGCAGTGATGCGTGTTCATACAAATAAACAGATAGAGAGACATTTCTAAAAATGATTTAAAAATAATTTAATTACTTATTCCTAGACATCTGTATCAATTTTTTTCAGGACTATCGACAAAGTACAGACACGTTAGATTTACATTCTTATTATATGTATAGATTTAAGGATTTTTAGCCGTTTACGGAGCATATTTAATTATAATAGTAATTTTATTTAAAACCCTTTACTCTTCTTAGTAGAAATATGTATAGCAACGTCAAATTATAACCAAGGAGAAAAAAGAATTGTTAAAATTATTGATCCTTTTATAGACATCATATCATATTGGGTAAAACTAATGAAATAGACGAGGAATCCTACAGTAATTATTAGAAAATAGGTAAGCTAACGTAGTGGTTAGCCTTTAATAAATAGTTGGTTACGAAAATAGATTGAACGCTTGATCGAGTAGTAATACGTACATACATACTAACGTGTAAATTATGAATGCTATATGACACAATTATTTTGTAACATACATCAAAGGTGTTTGTCACATGGGATATTGTAACAATCATACATATTTATTAGCTGATGTCTATAAATTGCATTCGAAATTTTACCTTGCCTCATCTTTGCTATGACCTTTATTATATCAATAAAATATTTGGAAATTTTATTTACTGATAATATTATCTTTTATGGATTCACATTGTTTATAATATAGATGTGACAGTGTGAATATTTATTATGAGGCAATCTTAATGGCTGATTGAGTAATATTCTTACTTTGTTCATATAGAATATGGAATATAACACTTACAGAATAAAAAAAAAAGAATCATTAAAATTGGTTCACGATTGACGAAAATATCGATTAACATGCATAAAAAAGCATACAGACAAACATGACCTCCTTCTTATTGAGATTGGTTAAACAGGTGAACGGAGATATCAAAAAAGCAAGCATTAAAATGAGCATGATGGTTGCTTGACTTTTTTTGTAACACTTACTTCTGATTTATTAAAAATTTTTTCGTACTGACTACACTGTTGACCTGGACTACTCTGATTTATTAAATTTTGTATGATCCCTATAAATGATAAAAATTCAATTTCAAAAACTTGAATATTATTATAATGTCACTTCTATACTGAGTTAGTATTGTGGACATAAAAACTGGAAAATAATCCGTGCAATATTGGTACGAATAATGACCTAAAAAGTGCTCACCAAGTGTTATTAAACAAGCATAGCATTATCAAAAAAACTTTTTAACCGTTACAATGTTAATATTTCATTAAAATAAACATATGCACTGCTAATGAAGAAATGACATAACGCCATCATAAATCCAACTTAACTTTACTTAGCAAGTCGTTGTTAAACATTAAATTTACGTTAGAACGTTAAATTGTAAAGAATGTTAAAATATTTATTATTGTATTTGTTTGTTTAATTATACCTGATCAGCAAATTTTAGATTTTTACTCTTACCAATGCCGCATAGCTTTCTTTTTTAACTTTATTTTTGGCAACCAATCTTTTAGATTATTACTGCCATTGTCGAGTAATTAATAGTATTACAAGTTCTTCTTCCATTCCATTTTTGTCAACCAGTCTTCTAGTAGACTATTACTGCCATTGTCAAGTGAGTATCGATATTACAAGTTTCTTGATATAATTTCAATGAACTAACAAGATGGTGGCCATCTTGTTAGAACTTTCCATGGAGTTTTTGTGGCATCTCAGAATTCATGGTCCGTGGTATTATTTTCCATTCACTTCACTTATGCACAATAAACAAACTATATTACATAAAATACCACCAATTTTACACAATATAGAGTCAAGTAACACAAGATTATGAATAAAAAATAAAATCCACTACATGACTGACCAAAATCCCGCCAAAAACTCCATAAGTTTCTTTGTGACTTTTATGTATACATTGGTAGCTCAATATTTACTTGAATTAATAACGATATTAATTTTATTGTTTCCAAAAAGTTACTCAGCTTGTAATATTAACGCTACGTTTATTCAGAACTATATAGTGTGGAAAAGATCATGAGATTCTACAATGCCAAAGCGGACTTCGAACAGACAGTTAGTTATTAAACCGTTATAATTATAGGTCGATGATAAGGTACAGGATGAGATCTGTTAACAACGGCCGTATCAATACACCTTTGTATGTAGTATTATAAGCCTCTAAAATATAGCAAGAAGTAAAGAAAGATTTATATCATGAAAATTATAAGTGTTTGATTTATAATTTGAAAGAATATTAAAATTTGGCCTTAAGATTGAATAAACGCTAAACGTTACAACAAGTTTGCACACAAGCTAGTCTTCCTTGAAGGATTGTTGACGAACTCAGTGGCTCAATTACACTCGGAAATACTGATATCATTATACCTCGGTCTTACAGCATCAAATTCATTTCCGGCAGTTTACGCAAGTCTATTACTATACTTTAAGGATGTTCTAAATTACGTACATGCTGACTAATATATTAACTTATTTATATGCAGGTATCCACTTAGGAAATTAGTATAAATGTGTAGTAATTTTGAGGTGAAATCATTACCAAATCTATTGCAACACAACCCCGTCAACCAGTTTTCACGGTCAACACTCATTAGCATTACTAAGGGCAGTATTTAGTGATGGGTGCTTGCATGTATATTATTAGTTATTCCAAGCATTCAAAGTGTATACTAAATGTATATATATGTATGTAAATGTATACGTGTGTTTTAAATACGAACTTGAGAAAATATTGAACATTGGTTGTTAGTCGTGGTGCTCTATTGGTTTTTTATGTCATAGCAGTCAAACGAACAGGTTGATCACCTGATGTTAAGTGATCACCACCGTCCATATACACTAACAAAACCAGGGGAGACGAAAGTGCGTTGCCAGCCTGTGTTTGGGGGAAAGGGAGGGAGGGAGGAGAAGAGAGAGGAGGTGGGCCTCCTGCGCTCTCATTGACTTAACGGAACGCAACAATGCAAGCACTGTTACTTCACGTCGGTTTTCTATGAGAGGATGGTACTACCTCGGGCGAGCCGACCCATTCGTGCTGAAACCAATAATAGCTTAAACGTGGCTATACCACCTACAAAAATCGCTGTTTGCTTCGGTTTGATCGCTGAAATATCATTTCGATGTCCGTAGGTACGATCCTCAGCATATACCAATGAATTTTTCGAAATTCGTGTATATTTACTAGTTTGAATTGGTAACACTAACGTATGATGGTGAAGATAAAACGTTGTGAGGAAACTTGAACCTGAGAAATGTTCTTGTAGTACTATTGTAAGTGGGAAGACATAGAACTGCGGATTTCTCAGAGTTTGAATTCACACAATTCGTGGGTTGGAGTGGTGATTATGTCCATAACTTTCTTCGTAAAGAAGGATATAGCCCTACACTAGGCATCTTACATTGCCAAATCACTCGTTGACATTTGTCCTATTAAATAGTTAACTTTCAAACACTACTCCATTAGGGATTATGTATGAAACTAATCACTATGATAACCTTTGTTATGATGGTAATTGCGATCAATTCAGGTCCTAGTGAGAGTTACCATTCTTCTAATGTATTTTTTTTGTCCAACTTATCAAGATATACTTCGTGTAGGTGAGGTAGACTTGATTGAAAAATTAAATAAATATGCTTTGTCGTGCCAGTGTGAGTAAAAGAATGGAAATCGATTCGACAACCGAAATTGTGGGCCTGGTCGAGTCTAATATTTTGTCTGAATTCACGTCGTTTGCTAGCTAGAATTTAATCAGTAATATAAAAGATTGACGGTGAAGGGAAATATTATCAGAATCCCTGAGTATAAAGCAAATAGAATGACAAATAGTATTAGTTAACTTAATATAAAATGACAGATCTCGAAATGCTACGCGAAGGATCAGTGGATCATATATTTTTCAACTGCCGCGAGCTCTTCGGTTCCGTATATGATATCCTGTTAATATCCCCCGTCCTACTAATATTAATACACTACCTACATATGTAGGTAACATATGTGTATTCTTCTTTTATTGAAACATTTACTCTCTTCATTTATCGTAATATTAAACTGTAATGTTATCTATGTTTAAACTTATATAATTATGCTATGTATATTCCCAATATATATATATATATATATATATGTATAATCTCTGTGGTACTCACAACACAGTACTTATCCCCCTTTGGTGATTTATCTATGTTGACATGTTGATATTTTAGATTATTCGACATTGTTACATTGAATATCTGGCTTTAAGTTTGAAACGTGTATTTGTCACATTTGACATTGGCGAAATTGCCTACATAGGTAGAGGCCACACCGAAAAAAAAGAAGCAGCGACTTGACCTACCGAAACCGGTCCGTTTCAAAGTTATCACGTAATATAACGTATAAGTTCGGAATGAAGATCAAAATTTAAAAAAGCACAGATATTTTATCAATTAAGACCCTGAGGAGTTCCTAATGAACTTTAAAAAAACATTCCTTTTATCAAAATAGTCGGAAAAAGACTCGACTGCTAAACTATAACTTCGTAATGTTCAATAAACTTTTGATGGTAAATTACCTCTAAATATTCCATGAACTTATTACCTAATATTATTTCCTAAATAGCTTTAATTTTTCTATTTAAGTATGATGAAGTAGCTACATTTACTATCGCATAGCAGTAGAATCTAATCTAATTGTTCATATAGATATATATTTAAGAAATAAAACCAACAATCAATAGTGTTACGAAATACGAGTTGCTGGAATGCACTAAATAATTAGTCAAGTTATATAATTAATATTAAAAATCATTAAATAATTAATAACTTCATTGTGCTTAATAACTCTCTTATTATGTAAGGACTTATAGATATACTAGCGGGCCTGGCGGACGTTGTCCTGCTTTGATAATAAAAAAAAAATACAAAAAAAATAAACCGCCTTCGATGTGAAAAACTAATAAGGCACTAAAAAGCGAAAAATAACTGAATTATTAAATTAACAAAATTAAAAAAATATATTTTTCCATTTTTAGTGTACATAAATATATCTGGTTTCTAATGGGTATAATAAATCGGTTCCAATTTCACGAAAATACGTAGAGACGAAGTGGGTGAAAATCAAATAAACGATATTTCACCCCCTTAGGGGTTGAATATTTTCTTCATATTTATATGGGACCATCTCTGAATATATCCAATTCACATAAAAAAAAATCATTAAAATCGGTTCATAATTGACGGCGATATCGATTAACATACATAAAAAAAAATATATACAACCGAACATAGTAACCTCCTCCTTTTTCGAAGTCGGTTAAAAAAAGTCCTAAAACTCAACCGCATCGCCACCTACCGGGCCCAATTATGAATCTAAACCATTCTCGGATCCATTGGAACACGCACACAAAATTTCATCAAAATCGATCTAGCCGTTTACGAGGAGTGACAGTTCAGTGACATACACACGTACAGAAGAAATTTGTATATAAAGATGATATGCATAGATTTTGCAGTTATAAAAATGTCATTTAATAGTAAGTTAATTACAAATCGAAGTACAAGTTCTATAAAAGTAATATTATAATGTTAGGAAATATTTCTTAATTATTACAGGAAAACCACATTTGATATGCGAATAATTAAATTATAAATCTAACGTGAATAAAATTGACAACTGCTAAGTCTTGAGATCTTTTAATGGCGTGACGTGTCGTATTATGCAATGTGAATGTCGGTCAACTATTTCGGAAGTGGTAAGTAGGCAGCACGCGGACGCGCTCTGTAACACATTACCTGCCTTAAGATAACTCGGTTCAAATATGGACGAGGTTTTATTTATTATTTTCCAAAAGCCATAAGAATCAAATTAAGATTAAATCGGAGGAAAATTATTTCCTACGAATTATACATATATTAATATACTAGCCTCTGCCCGCGATTTCGCCCGCGTGGAGTAGTTACTTTGGGCTAACGCTAACACGTAGCGGAAGCTCTTAAGAGGAAAAAACCCCGATTTCGAAACGTTCTTCATTAGTGCTCCGCTCCAATTGCTCTTAGCATGATAATATAGCCCATAATCTTCCTCGATATATGAGCTATATAACACTGAAAGATTTTTTCAAATCGAACCAGTAATTCCTGAGATTACACAAACTCACAAAGATTTACCTCTTTATAACATTAGTAAGGATAAAAAAAATTATAAAAAAAAAATGCGAGGCAGTCATAAGGACTGCCGACAGAAGTGAAAACTCAAAACAGCGAAAAAATTATTTACATTTTAGAATTTATTTACTGCAATTATTAACATGAGTGTGGATTTTCATATGTATTGGCACTTGGAGCAATAATTATTACATTTTTATAAAGTATATTGATCAATCAAACGTATGATGATCTGCAAAATATCAATATAACATGTACACAGGCCCCTCTACTACGCGTAAGCCGTACAAGCGCAATACGGCCGGTCATGCTCACGTAGCATGTCATGACGCGAAATTATAATTTTATTTCCTGCCAAAACACCGCTCAACGCGCCTATAGAAGTTTTAACTTCAAAAATTATATAAAATAACTTGTATATAAGTAAATTATATGATTCCCCCAAGGTTCCGTTTTATGACAGCCGGAGATTTACATATAAAATTGATTACGGGGTTGGTTTACAGCTCAAATAATACTAGTGATCATATATATATATAGTCCCATCATTACTAGGCAGTATCAATCGTATGATACGTATAACCCTAATAAAGACTTCTGACAAACGAATCTACATATAACCACAGGCAACAAGGCTGTAAAGATAAAGTACGTATTTATGTCCGTTTTTGTGTACATTCGATGTTTAAAATCAAGACATTTTATTATTTTGAACTATTTTTTCTATTAGTAGAAAGTTCACCATGTAGAAGATGAAACCAACATATTGGCGATTAAAACGCAAAATATATGTAATAAAAAATAAATTAAATTTTATCAATTCTGCATAGTGTGTTTTTTAAATTAATTTTATTCTATTCCCCATTATAGTTAAATTGCACTGTAAATAGCACTACGGTGCGATAAAGCCAATACAACAAAAACAATATTACTGAATACTAAAAAGAAATACATAATTTGTGTAACGGTCAACACGTCTGAGGAAAGTACACGCCGCGCCGCGTATTTACAACTAAACGGGTGAAACATCTACTATTACGCAATTACGTATTATATGTCGAAGGTTACATCAATAAATTATATTCAAAAATATGATGAATAGATCAAAAATTGTTGAAATTTTTTATTAATCACAGAATAAAACCGAAAATCATAAATAACCATGTTTTCTCAATTTACTGACATATAATATAATATTAGATGGTAAAATAAAATTTAATAATAGTATGTTCACCTTCCTTGTTTCTTTGTCATGTAATTTAAACTCACCAGAAAATTGTATTGCAGTAAATCCGATTAAAACGAACCACTGTGCACTTGTAACCATTTTGTCTTTATTAAATATTCCTTTATCAATAAATTTGCTTATATAAATAAATTATTATATTATTTTTATATCTTTTATTATACCTAATAAAACTACATATAATATCACAGTAATTTTAAAAATGTATATATGTAAGTTAACGAACTGTTTACGTTTGTAAATCCCTGTAACGTGTGACACGTGCGTTTTCCGTATAGGCACTGAGAGCGAAAGTATTCGCAGTACGATACTGACCCTCGGCTCGTGCAGTTCCCCACTCATCTATAAATGTTTATGTTTAGCCATATTTTGCATAATTGCTGCCGTACCTTCATATTTATGGTAGTTATTATGGAACGTTCCAGTAAAAAAGACACGCTGCGTTGACTTTTACACAATTTTAAGGAAAATATTTTTTTATTTTATTTTAAGGGTTTTTACAACTGGCATATATCAGTCATATTAGAGTATAACAATACAGGTAAAAAAGAACTATCAATAATAGTAAATATTAACCAAATGATATATTTTTTGAAATCCTAATTCTATTAACAATTAATCGTCTAAATATTATAGTGGACGTTACTTTGCACTTCCGCCTGAAATAGTCCCGCCGTCCGAGTGCACCTGAAAAAGTTACACCAGAAACTAGTAGAGAGTGAAATATTAGTCACTGAAACAATAAAAAGAATTTGTTCGCCGGATAACCCACCTCCCTTCCCCACTCCCCTTCCCCCAAACACAGGATAGCAACGCACTTGCGACTCTTTTGGTGTGACCCATCAGTTCGTCTGCGTCCTATTATATAAAAAAATGATTCAAATAATTAATCAAAGGTAAAATTTATTTGCCGGGAGCAATCTCCAAAACTACAAAATCGTCGAGTGACATAGGATACGTTATAAAATAATTCTTATATTGTAATTAATGCGTGTAAAGTCGCGGACAGTAGCTAGTAAAAATAAAATTCCATACTATACCAGCTGCAACGGAAATCGATTACCTTAGAACGTCTTAAAATGTATTTTGTATCTATAAAATAGAGATCTATACTTAGATTACTTAAGCATATTTCGTTATTAACACATTTAACCAACAAATGTTGTATCCAATTCTTTCACACTCTTTCAAATCGTTTAAGACAGTATGTTAAGTAAAAATGAATATCGTTAGCTTAAATTCTATCGAAATTAATTTAGATTGCATTCAAAATTTAAAAAACTGAATTTTAATTTCACAGATTTCATTGTGCTGCAATATTTCATTTATCATTTACCCGTACACTCTGTTTCCTTCAAGTGTGATTCGAGAAACAAACTTTAAATAGGTTCTACTCTATATTACAGGGAAAAACATCAGTGATAAAAATACGTTATCTTATGAATAATTAATTATCATTTCATACGAAAAATAGCAATGACGCAAGAAATGTTTCTTCGTGTATTAACATACCAACGTGGTGGTCATAGGGTTTTACGGGTTGAATATCGATTTCATGTCCACAGTTATGAATGTTAACAGGTAAGTTAAACCAAAATTTTATACCAAAAAAAATTGGAACTCGTGTACGTTCACTTTACCAATTGGTAACACTATCTTTCTATTTTAAAACCTCTTCTCTTGAGAAATTTTCTTGCACTATCTTAGTGTGAGGAAAAAATATAGGAACTGTGAATTTCTCGAAGTTCGAAATATTCATTATATCGTGTGTTAGCGTTGTGATTATACCCATACCTGCTTTTGGTACCTTTAGCCCAACGATGGGAACTCTTTCAAGTTGACATGGCAATTTATAAATTGTTTTGTACCTAGCTACTGCAAACATAAAAAGCCTCCAAAGCAAATAACAAGATGTTCTGAGTACAAAATAAGTGGACGTGTTCTTATAGCCACATGATAGATGTAAGAACTTATATTATTGTGTTATTATCTATAATTCGTAATAAAAAAAACGTTATTATTGAAACGATGCGCTCCTTGTTAGTCAATAACCAAGTATGTACGATTTGAACGTGCGTCACCGATTTGAACGCGCTTGACGGCGGATGGAACTGACTAAACCAGATTTAGCATTACCGACCCGAGCGTGACGTTTCACTTTCGTTCACTATGCGGAATGAATGCGAAATATACTTAAAAAGATTCCATTTCAATAAAATAATGTTGATTATGTTTCAATGAAATTTTGTAATATACTATAGATCCGGTAGTCGATGCGTTACCTACCTCTTTTTCCTTATGCGTTCTTAAATTATGGATCGAACGTAACTTACTCAATTTTGTAACTGTGTTCGTCCGTATACGTAACGTGCTATTATCCGTTTTCTTCGCTTGTTGCAAAATTTATACTTTACTTTACTTAATAAGTTAATATTATAAAGCTGAAGAGTTTGTTTGATTGAACGCGCTAATCTCAGGAACTACTGGTCCGGTTTGAAAATTCTTTCAGTGTTAGATAGCTCATTTATCGAGGAAGGCCATAGGCTATATATTATCACGCTAAGACCAATACAGTGGAGCAACAATGAAGAATGTTTTAAAATCGGGGATTGTTTCCTTTTAAGAGCTGTTAGCGTGCGTGTTAGCGTTAGCTCAAAGTAACTATTCCACGCCGACAAAGTTGCAGGCAGAAACTAGTTGTACATAAAGTAGATGATAATTTCGTACGAATTTTGTGTTCGCGGAGCCCATTTTTTAAATAAAACTTCCTATGAGAGGGTTTTGAAATTCTGATCGGCTACCTTTTTGTGTAACGGAAAGTAGTGGCGGTAAACACTGTGTCGGGTAAAGTGTGGAAAACACCGGTTCTCATCCGGTCATTGAAGTTAAGCAACATCGGGTGCGGTCAGTACTTGGATGGGTGACCGCCGGAGAATACTACGTGGTGTTGCCTCTTTGTTGTATTTTTCAATTAAAATGTTTCCCTGTAATATAAAGTTTCACTTGTATCATGTGTCCTCTGTGCCCTATTTTTTTTGTTCTAATAATAAAAAAATCATGAATGCTCAATTGCAAATTGTACAATTAAAATATTCGGTTTGAATAAAAATTAAACATATGTGTTACTTAGAACTGTATTGACGAATAGTTGTAAAAGTGTATGTAGAAACGCCTGTAACAAAATATTAGCAATTTCCCAAAAAGCTGTTAATGATTTACATCCATAAGAAACAAAGCCATATGCAAAATAAGTTACGTAGTTTGTGTTCATTATAAGTAAGTTATTAATTGTGAAAAAAAATGTCTTGTTAATGTTTTTTTTATTTTAAAATGTTCTTGAAATTAAATTCGTATTTACTAAATTGCAAACATAACTGTAACTATAAATATATATCGAATGCTTGCTTATGATGATGTGATGCGATGATTGATGATGATGATTAGCATAGGTGGCAGTTAGACATCAAAGTTAAAATATTCACTTTTACATTAAAATGTAATTTCTGACAAGTAAAGGTATTAAGAGCTAAATAACTGTTGTAGATACCATATAGTGGATTTTAAATGTTATTCATAATCCTGTTTTATTTTACGTAATATAGTTCGGTTATTGTGTACAAATGAAGTGGATTGGAAATAAGTCCACGGAGCGTGAATTCCGAGATACCACAAAACTTCTTAGAAAGTTCTAACAAGGGAGTCACTATCGTCTTAGAAAACTGAAATTACGACAAGGCACTTATAATATCATTACCTAATCGACAATGGGAGTAATAATCTAGGAGATTGGTTGCCAAAAAAAAATTTAAATAATTGTAACTAGCGCCTTATAAAAACCTTATTTCAAATAATGGATGTGCTATGCTTCTGTCTGTTATACATTTATTATCTTATTTTATCTCATATTAAATAATTTAATGTATCTCTTTTAATATATTTAAATGATTATGGTGTGTTTTCATTTCCTATAAGCAACACTAATGCCCGGTTTCTTGGGTACTTTAACTGTAGTTTAACTGTTCAATAGCGTTATCGGTTCGATAACTAGTCAAATTTTGTTTCTGAACACACAATCATACGATAAATGTCAGTAAAACTCAACGGGCCATTTGACAGTTTATCTTATGGATAACTAGCGGGCCCGGCAGACGTTGTATAAAAAAAATCTTGACAAATTATATACCAAAACGTTCCTCATCAATCACTTTATTCACTGGTGAAAACCGCGTGACGATCCGTTTTTGAGTTTATCGCGTACAGACAGACAGACGCAGTAAGGGACTTTGTTTTATAATATGTAATGATTATGTTGAGTCAATAACTATTGGTAGTTTAACCGATTATCTTAGAAACCGGGCATAAGCAGTCTTTCAATACTATATGTGATTTAAATAATGAAGTTGTGATTCTGTGTTGTGCTGTGCTTTGTAGTTTGTAACTTAAAAATAGGTATCTGAATCCTCTATATGTGTACATTCTGTCCACCCACATTTTCCTTCAGAACCTTCAAAATCCCTCGCACTGGCGTAGGGCTTATGAGTCTACGTAAGGACAACTTGCAACCATTGTATCGTCACATTAAATCCGCCTTGATAAATTAGTCCACAGTTACGTTATATATACATAGTAATATAATTTCAATGAATAATATATCGAAATTACAAAATAGTCTATACAATTTAAACATTTATTATTATTTTAGTATTTATCCAACAATTTAAATATTACACAATTGCCGGATGCACAGACGATTACACACTCCGCCTAAATAATAGCCGGTGTTGCAATTCATGAATTGAGGATGACAATAAGGATATTGAGAAATATTGTCATCCTTCCACTTATCATCAATTGTATAGTAACGTAAATATATACCAATTTATATGATTTGTAATATCTTTGTTTAATTTTGACCGCGGAGATTAAAACAATATTATAATAACATGCGGATAAATCATGTTTTTTTTTATATCATAGGAGGCAAACGGACAGGTGGGTCACCTGATGTTAAGTGATCACCACCGTCCATAGACACTTGCAACACTAGGAGAGTCACAAATGCGTTGCCAGCCTGTGTTTTTGAGGTGGGCTTCGAGCGCTCTCAGTGACCGAACGAAACGCAACAATGCGAGCACTGTTACTTTAGGTCGGTTTTCTATGAGAGGGTGGTAGTACCCCGAGCAAGTCGACCCATTCATGCTGAAACCAGTAATTGGTTAAGTGTGGCTCTATCGTCTTGTACTTGTACTCATGTATAAATATAATCAAGTAAAAACTACCTTATTTACATGTAAAGCACTAACAAGTAGTAAATTGTTGTCGCGTACTCTATTTTATATCTTTAAAACCGGTTTTAAAATGTCATCGAAAAATAACTGAGTTAAAATAAATGAACTACGAATAGAATTTGTTGATAGGTAACACTTAGTAATTGTAGCATTAATTTAAATGTTACGAATAATTATTTTTAGCTTTTTATTATTTCGTTATTGACAAATCCTTACGTGTTAACTAGTTTTTGTCAGGGTGGAATGTATATAGGTTAACGGTCTTACATTTTTTTTTTCTTAAAACATGAAATTCTTTTCGTACTGGTAGAAATAACTAAATTATAAGAAAGTTCTAGGATCTAAAAAATGCGGGGAAAGAAAATCATTAGAATTAAAACAAAAAAAACAGCTTTTATTCTTCTATTGAACTGTCGATCAAATCTTCTTCAGTAAGGTTGGTGTATCTTCTGTTTCGTTTACTTTTGCCACGAGCGTACGGTGACTCCGAATTCGTGAGGAAAAAATATGAACCAGAAACACTGAAATGAAAATGTATTTTATATATATTATGCGATAGTAAAGGGGTAAATAACCAAATGAAATTATTTACATACTAACGGGCCCGTAACACAACCGCAGCACCACCTACCGGGTCCAATTGTGAATCTAAATCGTTCTTGAATTCAACTAAGACTCACAAAAAATTTTATCAAAATCTGTCCAACCGTTTAGGACGAGTTCAGTCACATACACACGGACAGAAGAATTATATATATAAAATTTTCCATTCACTAAGAAACGGATTAAAGAGTTTTAATTACTAAGTATTTTAATTTCTAATAGCTACTGGCCAATTTATTCAGTGAAGTCAGTATATTAGCTTCTATAATAAATTATTAAAACGAACCTTTTTTTTTTTTTTTTTTTTTTAACGTGGGGAAATCCCTTATGGATACCCACCCTCCCGGGGGAGAGAGTGGGTTATGTCTGACTCGCACGGACCAAAACCCCACGGTGTACCGACAGACCGTTGTGTGGGGGCGGCAAGGGATCGTTCAAGCTAATCAACCTTGTAGAGCCGCCCCCACGGTCCGCCCGGCGGAAGGTGACCGCCGGGCTCCTACCTATAGAGGGACAGACCGGGTACACGCCGGCTGCCCCCCCTCGTCCGCCGGACCTGTGCAATGAGGAGATGGGCCCCCCGGCCCACCCCCTCAGGTCCGGCTACGGTGGCAGGAGGAGTTGGGCAAAGCGCCGCCTCCTCCTGCCAATCCTCCGTTGGCAGAGACGGCCACTTTGCGGGTCTGCCTCGCGGGCCCTCTCCGCCGCCTCCTTCTGCGAGATGACGTCCTCGCAGAAGGAGGACATCGCTCGCCACGCCTGTTCGCTGCCGAGCATGGCCGAGACCACGCTCGGCAGCGATAAGTCCGGTCCTACCGCCGCCGCCAGAATGCGGCGCTGCTCCCCCCACGCAGCACACGCAGACAGAGTGTGCTGCGCGGTATCTTCGACCGCGCCGCACTCGTGACCGGCGGCGGTCGGCTCCCTGCGTGCGATCCGGTGCAGGTACCACCCGAAACAACCGTGTCCGGTGAGTACCTGCACCAGTCGAAACGTCAGGGAGCCCCACTCCCTTGACATCCACTCCCGCAGGACCGGGCGGACGGCGTCTACGGTAAACCGCCCGAACCGCTCGTCCGCCAGGTCCTGCTGCCACCTTTCGACGGCGTCTGTTCGTAGACGCCGTCTTTCCGCCTCTACCTCCCTGGGAGCCGGAGGCTCCCCCCTTCGTTTCCTCGCCGCCGTGAATTGGTACACGGCGGCGAGAACTCCTGCCTCCAGCTCCCAGGGTAGGGAGCCGGCGAGCGTGAAGGCCGCCGCTGAGGACACCGTCCGGTACGCCCGGATCGCCCTCAGTGCCACCGTGCGTTGCGCATTGCGAAGCGCGCGCACGTTGGCGGCACCGAGGGCATCGGCCCAGACCGGTGCCCCGTAGGCGGCCATCGCCCGCACGACTCCCATGTAGAGTCGGCGGCACCCGGCGCCCGGCCCCCCTATGTTGGGGAGTAACCGGCCGAGTGCCGCCGCCGCCCCAGCAATTCGCGGTCCGAGCCCCGCAAAGTGGGGCTCGAACCGCCAGCGCCCGTCCAGGGTGAGGCCCAGATATTTCATCTGGGTCCCCACCCTGATCCGGGCGCCCTCCACCACTATATGGGCCCCAGGTGGTGGCCCCCGCCGAGGCCCATGAAAGAGTAGGGCCTCGGTCTTTTCTAGGGCCACCCTGAGGCCCAACCTCCTGATGCGCCTGACCACGAGGGTTGTGGCCATCGTGGCCAGGCGCTCCACCTCCCTCCACTCCCCCCCCGGGCTACGACTAGGGTGTCATCCGCATGAAAACGAAACTAGTATAACTTTCCTTGTTAATGGATATTAATACTTAAGATGTAAATACTTAGGTAGATGTTAGGTTTGACATACATATAAACTGATTTATTAATAATATACAGACAAAACGAAAATCGAAATTATAAATATCTTAGAATAACTCTGATGAAAGCGAACCTCGGAAAATTTATTTTTCATCTATTTCTATGTCGTTAAAAAGTGTGCAAAAGTCACTGGAATAACCTGGGCAGTATGTATTAATAGGTCTTTACCTATGAAACTGCCATTCTGCAGTACTGGCCATTTCAAATCAAAATAATTTTTGTTTGGCTAAGAATTCTAATTTCAAATTAATTTAATTTTAAAAACATGAATTCTTTTTCCAAAAGTAGTCATTTGTTTATTGATTAGTGTTACATTTTCATCGCATTTCAATCTTTTTTGTCATCATGGATACGTTAAAAATTCGAGTAATTATGGAATATGAGTACCATCGTGGCAGTAAAGCGGCACAAGTGGCACGCAACATCAACGACGTTTACGGAGCTAACACTACAAACCAACGCACCACCTGTTATTGGTTTGCTCGCTTCCGTTCTGGGAATTTCGACCTGAAAAATGAACCTCGCGGTCGTCCGAAGACATTGGTCGACAATGACGAATTAAAGGCGATTGTGGAAGCTGATGATACACAATCTACGGCTAAATTAGCAGCAGCTTTCGACGTTAGCGTCAAAACAATATTGGTCCATTTGCGTCAAATTGGCAAAGTAAAAAAGCTTGACAAATGGGTGCCCCACGAACTCAATGATCGCCAGCGCGAAGTACGCGTCGAGACGTGCCTTGCACTGCTCAACAGACACACAAATGAAGGAATTTTGAACCGCATTGTTACCTGCGATGAAAAATGGATTCTGTCTGATAACCGCAAGCGCTCAGCAAGTTGGTTGGATCCTGGTTCAGCATCTAAACAATAGGGTGGAGTGAAAAAAACAATTTTTTTTTTTCTTAGCCTGGGGGTCAAATTTGTAGCTTATAAAAAAAAAAATTTTTGAAAAAAAAAAAATTTTACTAACATTGAGCCAGCCCACTAATTTTTGAAACTAATTACGAGTAAAAATATTTGGTTGCAAAAAAAAAAATTTTTGAAGGCGTTCTAGAAACTTCAGAGTATCCTCTTTTATGCCAATTAAAAATCACAAGTTAAAAAAAAATGTTTGTGACTATTGTTTTAATTTAAAAAAAAAATCCCAAAAAGTACCATTCGTCTTTAGGGCACTAGAATAAAATTTGAGTTGGAAATGATCATAATTGCCAGTTCTTAGATGTTTTAAGAGATTCAAAGACAAAAAAATTTTTTTTTTTTGCAACCAAATATTTTTACTCGTAATTAATTTTAAAAATGAGTGGGCTGGCTCAAGATGTTGAGTAAAATTTTTTTTTTTTTTTCAAAAATTTTTGTTTTTTATAAGCTACAAATTTGACCCCCAGGCTAAGAAAAAAAAAAATTTGTTTTTTTCACTCCACCCTACTAAACAATGCCCTAAACGAAAACTTACCCCTAGAAAAGTGATGGTCACTGTTTGGTGGTCTAGCGCCGGTGTGATTCATCACAGCTTCTTACCAAACGGGGTGAGCATTACTGCAGATGTGTACTGTGAAGAACTGAATACAATGATGGAGAAGCTGTCACATCTCCAACCAGCATTGGTCAATGCTCGTCTCCGCTGCTCCTGCACGACAACGCGCGACCTCATACTGCACAGCAGACGCTCTCCAAGTTGCAAAAACTGGGGTTGGAAGTTCTCCGTCATCCGCCCTACTCACCAGACCTTGCGCCTACAGACTACTACTTTTTTCAGAATTTGGATAACTCCTTGGCGGGAAAAAAATTCAATACCCGAGAGGCAGTACAAAATGCCTTTGAAGAATTTGTTGCCTCCCGTCCAGCTGATTTCTTTAAGAAGGGCATCAATAAACTGCCACTGCGTTGGCAAAGATGTATTGATTGCATGGGTGATTACTTCGACTAATACAAATAAAAAATACATGAAAAAAAATCGTTTAAATTTTTTCATACAAAACGGCAATTTCATAGGTAAAGATCTAATATTTTGTTGTGAGGCATTATTGTAGTATGCGTACACTATTGTCATTGATTCTGAAGGTGTGGATGATAAACCACGCTGGAACATTAGGTACTCCAACTTACAACCTTTTGGCAAATTGGAATTACCTAAAATAGGAATTTGAGTCCTGTTTTAGGTTGTTAATAAACAGTAATCACTTAAGTGGCTGTATTTTCTATTAATACTTTATTAGCATACAAATAAAAAATATTAGTAAGTATTGAAAATAATAAAACATTATAATGACATGTGTGTTGTATTACGAAGGGTTAAAATAAATCCTAAATATAGCTACAATAATTATGTTTTAATTTTTATGTGTTTGTTTTGTAATTTGGTGTACGATAATCGTTACGTCAAACTGATGATAACCATAATAACGTTTGAATATAATATTTAATTTTATTACTTAGATAAGAGGAACACGTGATAGCAACATAAGGAAAATGTTACATAGTGAAAGTGTGGAAGTGTTTCGGTGCCTGCATTTGATTATAGAACACGTAACATATACTTCATAGCAAGTATATAGATATACGCTACATACCAGATGAATGTTTAAAGGTTAACCCCCTTCAGTCCTGTGGTAGTTCATGGTCACATTTAACATATAAAATAATAAAATCAAATACTAAAATAATAAACAACAAGGAGAACCTTAGTTAAATTTTGTTCTAAAACTTTTAAAAGTATCGGAACGATACTTTTGAACATAAAAAAATCACGCCTAGATTTAATGAAAAATTTTAAAGTGGCGCTTTTCAAGGTTAATCATTACGTAACTGCTTATCATGGGAATGCCGCACGGTTGAACAAAGGGAAGCGGGGCACGGGTCGAGGTGCGGGATGCGGCCCGGACTGGGTGGCAGGGCGTGATTCAATCGTTTCCTTATTTATTACACCAGTTCGTTTTTGCGTAAATCACCTGATGTTGATGTATATAATTTTTGCGTTTCTCGAGATAATTAGGTCAAATATTAAGCACCTATTTTTTTATTAACTTAGAACGAGAATCGACTAATGATTATCCTATAAAAATATTGCTGGAGACTAACCAGTCACGCTGTATAAGCCGTTGCAGAGTCTAACGTTTTTTTAACACCGAATAAAAGTTACAATTACTTATATTACAAGATGAAGAGTTACGCGATTATCTTGCAGATGAGTGATTCATGTATATAATTATTCTGTTTTATTATAGTAAATCTTGTGAAGTTTTAACAGTAAAGGCCAATATAAAATATTTAGGATTTGAAGTCGATCGAAAGTAAAATTAAATTACAAGATATTATAGTACATTTTTAAAGTAATTAAAACTTTGAAAATATATGCATCGCTCCATGTGAATTATCTCTGAAACTTACTTGTAAGATACATATTCACCGAATAATATCTCTTCACTAGAATTTGTAACTTCGCACCATCCAATCATATAAGTTATCCATGAGTAGCACTTTGTTGCGTAGAAACCAACTTTTGTTGTAATGGATTCAGCGAATAGTATAGGTGCTCTGCCATGATCGCAACCTGTATATTAATAC
Source organism: Antheraea yamamai (assembly GCA_036509395.1). Classification (NCBI taxonomy): domain Eukaryota; kingdom Metazoa; phylum Arthropoda; class Insecta; order Lepidoptera; family Saturniidae; genus Antheraea; species Antheraea yamamai. The sequence goes on along the minus strand of AP028435.1, from coordinate 12,356,304 downwards.
TTATTATTCTAACATTCATATAAATCTTGACATTAAGACAACTAATGCAAGAACTGATACAGGTCGAGTTCATAATTGAAATTCACTCAGTTTTATATATATTTAAAATTTAAGTAGGAATAGATCTAATAATCACTGAATAACTAATGTTATAAATGCGATGTGAGTTTGTTAGTTACGCCTTTATATCTCAACTATCCAAGCGATCATCATGTAATTATTCGTACATATTGTTAGGTATACAGAAAAGGATTTAGGGTACTTTCCTTCCAATACAAATGTACTGTCGAAAGATATATCCAATATAGATTACCACGAGCAAAGTGCGATCAGAAGCTGGTAGTTAATAATGACCCTTGTATGTAGTAATTAATACTCATACGAATTATGTTTTGTAATCAGCTCGTATACCTTCATTCATGTAGACGTAAAATTTGCCGACAAGCATAATTACTTTAGTTACAGAGTTTGTCAGTTCGAAAAAAAAAAACAATAATTGGCAAAGAATACACGTCTTTCAATAATCCACACTATTCTTACACTTACCATAAAATACAACAAATAAATCTACAGAGCTACTGCCAAAAAATCACGTTTATTTACAATCACTTACAATTTTAGATTAGATCTTCTACTATCACCTTTTAGGTCTCAAAACGAAATTTTCAGAAAAAAAATACATTTTTAATACAGACCTTAAGGTTTTTGACTTTATTTTACGTATATTTTTACTTATTACTATTCGTCCGCGTGGAATAGTAACTTTGGGTTAACGCTAACACGAAGCGGACGCTCTCAAAAGGAAAAAAAGCACGATTTTTAACCATTAACTGGTGGTCCACTCCTATTGGTCTTAGCGTAGTGATATATTCCTTCCTCGATAAATGAGCTATCTAAAACTGAAAAAATATTTCAAATAGGACCAGTAGTTCCTGCGATAGGGCGTTCAACCAGAAAAAAACCAACAAACCCTCCAACTTTATAAATCGAGTCGACATTCAAATTACAATAACTTTTGATAGAGTGAACCGATTTTAATAAAACAAATACTGAGTTATTCTCGAAAATATGATTTATGGTATTTTGAACATAGTAATTTAGCAGTGATGCGTGTTGGTACAAACAGAGAGATAGACAGACAGACATTTCTAAAAATGATTGAAATGTATTCTATTACTTATTCCTAGACACCTGCAACAATTTTTTTTTACGAAAATCGAAAAAGTACAGGCACATTAGATCTACATTCTTATTATATGTGTAGAAGAAGATATAGATAGAAGAAGAAGATATATCTAGGAAAAATCATATATCAAAATATAGTCCTTACTATATTCAGCATTAGGATCACAACCTGGTTGCTTCATACCACCATTAGGATAAAAGTCTACATGGCCGCTTAACTCTAACTTGCCCTTTTCGAGTGAGTTTGTATGTACAATATCCACAAAGTCAGCATCGGTCTTATCCAATTTTTTCTTATCATCACCAGTCACAAACAAAGGCATCGCTGGATCCAATCCTGAGTATTATATATTATATTAAAATGTTAAAATAAAATATTAGTAGGCAATTTTTATTTCATACCACGTTTCGGTACTTTCGGCGTAAAATCTGTAAAAACGTTTTCTTTTAAAAGTTTTTTTTTCTGTTTTTTTTTTTTCGGTATGGTCTTTGCCAATGGCGGCAATTTCGCTAATGTCAAGTGTAAAAATTAAAAGTTTTTGTAGATACAGTGTGGTCAATATTATTAATAAGGGTGTGTAAATGTTACGAATTGAATTGAATTTTTGTAGGTGGTAGAGCCACGCTGAAGTTATTATTGGTTTCAGCATGAATGGGTCGGCTCGCCCGGCGTACTACCACCCTCTTATAGAAACCCGACGTGAAGTAACAGTGCTTGCATTGTTGTATTCCGTTCGGTCAGTGGGAGTGTCAGAGGCCTACCTCCCCTCCCCTCCCCTCTCCTCTCCCCCTCCCTTTCCCCCAAACACAGTCTGGCAACGCACTTTCGACTCTCCTGGTGTTGTTAGTGTCTATGGGAGGTGGTCATCACTTAACATCAGGTGATCCACATGTTCGTTTGCCTGTTATGACATAAAAAAAAAAATCCAACTCCTATACCGATTTGAATATTCATCAATTGGAACTATCTGAATAATTGAAATAATACAAATATCTTGAATATATAGTTGAAATAGTTTTCTAATAATAAATGTTACGTAATCTTAACTAATAATAAGAGTCATGGCGAGTTTGTTTATTTGTCACGCTTTCATAGCATAACTACTGAACCGATCATCATGAAATTCTATGTAAAAGTTATTTATTGGTTTTTTTTTTTTTTTTTTTTTTGCGGGGAAAAAAAGGGATTTTGGTGGGGGGGAGGAAAAAAAAAAAAAAAAAAAAAAAAGGACCACAAAAAAAAAAAATATCCTCCGCGGGCGGTGGTCGTGGTGGGGCCGGGAGGAAACGGCGAGGGGGGGGAGCCCCCCCCGGGGGGGAGAAAGCGGGCGGGAGGGGACGAAAGAGGGGGGGGGGGGCCGGGGGGGGGGGGGGGGGGGGGGGGGGGAGGGGGCCCCCCCCCCCCCCCGGTACAGAAAAGCAGATAGTTCTTTCATATCGAAAAAGGAACTGTTCTCGAGAGATATTTTAAATCCACCTTAACGCTAGCGAAACCGTGGCCAAAAGCTAGTATTAATTAAAATGTTATTAATTGAAGAATAGTCTACGATTGGATTTGATTAGGATATTATTTGAACAACCTAGTTATTGTTAAATATGCAAAATAAATTACAATCCAACCTTTTTTTATATAACTTACCAGTAGTCCTACTTAATTTTCCTGATGTTAAATAATTAGCTATTTTTCCGGCTACATGGGCGCCAAGACTGAATCCGATTACGTGAAATCGTTTTAGAAGCATCCCATATTCAACTAACTTATCTATTAGTTGAGCTGTACATTTGCCAACAAGTTCTGTATTTTGAGCCGCTTGCAAGTAACACGGTTCCATGGCTATTGGATTGTAATCGACAGATATTATGTTATAATCACAGCACTGCATGTAGGCTGCAAACCGAAAAACGTGTTATACTATCTTTTAGTTAGAGAAAGCCTATGAAATTTTATTTAAAAAGTATAACCTAGAAATTGGTTTTTTGTTTGTTTCAATAGACTCATCTCTGGAACTGCTTACTAGTTATATTTCTAAAATTATTTTATTTTCCTTTATTTATTGCAAAAGATTATAAGCGAGCTAGCATCTAGCATAATGTTTTGACCTTTAGGAATGGGACAATTAACATACAAAGCGTAAGTCACAACTTACACTAAGGAACAGTGCAAGCGGGCCTTGTGTTACGTTACGATATCAAGCATTACCGAAAAATTCCGCACTGTGAATGCCTATGTCAGCAAGGTATCACGTCGAACGATTCAATTGCGTGGTGGGGGGCTCTTTACGCAAAACTTGTGCTTCCAGAATTGGTTTAATCTCAGCGACAATATTGATAGCAATTCAAAATTTTTAAAATGAATACGAGTATATCCGCATTGTGTTGCTTCATTACATAGTATAAAACAAAGTCCAATACCGCGTCTGTTTGTTCGCGATAAACTCAAAAACCAATGAACGGATTTTCATGCAGTTTTCACCAGTGGATAAAATGATTCATGAGGAAGGTTTAGTATATAATTTGTCAAGGATTTTTTTATAGTCAGAGTGGGACAGCGTCTGCGGGGCCCGCTAGTATATTATAAAACAAAGTCCTCTGCCACGTTTGTCTGTCTGCCTGTTCGCGATAAACTCAAAAATACTTCATTCGGTTTTCACCAGCAGATAAAGTGATTCACGAGGAAAGTATATAATTTGTCAAGGTTTTGTTTAATAGCAGAGCGGGACAACATCTGCCGAGCGCGCTAGTTTCATAATTAATTATTTTCTATTTTCATAAAAAGATTTGACACTGTTTTATAGTACATTGTAATTGTAACCAATTAAGAACTATTGATTAGTACAAGTAAATTCTTTCTCACCGGGTCGTATATCTGAATTGGGTTGAAAATTCTTATGTCCCGTGTAACCATGAATCAAGAGTTTTATAGGCACTTCTTTTATCCATGGAGCTGAATTTATGGTTGTATTATCCATTGCTTTTAGTTCATGAGGATTGTCCTGATTAGTTCTGCAATTTTTGATAAATATTAGTTTTTTAAAGATAATTAAAATTGACAAATATTTGTAAATAGTGTAATTTTATAGTAACTATATTTAGAATTTGACACTATGTACTCTACTTTCCTAAGTTTTTAATAAAATGAAGGTACGATTTAGTTGGAAAACTGTAATTGTATTGGGTCTTGTTTATTGAATGATTAGATTTGAAAGTTCACATGCATTTTATACATTTTTTTTGTTTTACTTAGATGTTGTTTTTATAGTGTTTGCAAGCCAGTCTAACGGGCGATTATTACAGACGGAATCTCATCCTTTGACTGTCACCTCTGTTCTTGGGTCATTCATTTACTTGAAAGCAAACTTAACATATATCACTAGGTGTACAGGCTAATCAACTTGTATATTTCTCTTATTAAAGTTTGCTCACCTTGTATATAACCAAAATGTAATATTTTCGTTTGGACATTCCAACGGTGGTGTAACGCAACCGTTGCAGAAAACTGTGATACATAAAAACGGTAATTTATATAAAAATATATATTAACTGTATGAAAAAATGATAAAGAAAATATTCTTCCTATTTTGCTTACTGCCTATCTAAACAATAGGTATACCTAATTATAAAAGGATAATGTTCACTTGTTTGTTAGAGATAATCTCGGGAACCAGTGATCAGATTCTAAAAAATATTCTACTGATAGAAAGAAACCTTAGTAAAATACTCTATTGTAATAAGTTTTATATACATATTTTTAAAAGAAGTTACAGGTGGATACTACTAATTTATTTTATTTGATTTGAGAGAACTTGTGGAATTTCACGAACTTAAACGATTGAAGGCTTTTAGTAACTTGAAAATGTTTATAAACAGAAAGAGAAATTAAAAGATATTTATAAATAAAGGGCCTTCTTTAATAAACGATAACTGTCCTATTCAGCTATAGTGTACTTAATTATTTCTTAGTGACAGGCGACGTAATTTGCATACGGCACTGAGGAAAAACCTTCGATTTTCAACGCAACGCAGTACGTTTATCATTATACATACCATAAATATTATATTATACTAAACTAGCAGATGTTATCCCGCCCTAATTATTTAAAAAAATCATTGACAAATTATATACCAAAACCTTCCTCATAAATCACTTTATACACTGTCGAAAACCTCATAAAAATCCGTTCAGTAGTTTTCGAGTTTATCGCGAACAGACAGACAGACAGACGCGGTAGGCGACTTTGTTTTATACTATGGAATAATCTGCTAGATACACTAAAAAGAAAGTTTTTTACTGTCATATATTTAAGCATTTTTGTACCGTAAAATACGAACATTAAAACATCTATACTATTCAATTAGTTAGACCTATATCATAACAATTAATTTTATTAATCACTAGCGGCCCGTCCCGGCTTCGCACGGGTGAACAATTGTTTTCAACATTTGGGTTAAACATATGTGGATTGGCTAAAACTGATCATAGTCTTGAAAATCTTGTACCCACGATCCAGCACAAAATCGAAAATCTTACAGAAAGAGATGTCTTCTGTTCGAGGGTACATGATTGTGTTAACCTAACAAAATGAAAAGATATAAAAACTACCCGGTGAATTCATCTGTTTTGGTGCGTGATACCTTAGCGGGAATTACTCTTTACTGTATCTGCCAAATTAAGTCACAGTTAAGCTAAACACTGGTGAAACACGCCATAAAAAACACGCCATTTTTCAAAAAATGAGCGGATTATCTGTGATTATTTGCCAAAAAGGCTTTTTATTGGTTCTGGTGGTTCTTATTTTAATTTTTTAATTTAATTTAATAATCGAGAACGCTGTTAGAGAACGAGAACACTATTAATAATTATATTTACCTCATGGTTTATATTAGGCAGACAGAGTATATACAAATAAAATAAAAAATAGATACTGTATGAAAGTAGCCCTTTATTTTTTCATTATCAAACTACTTTACGAATTAATTATTAGTTTTATACTGAAAACACTTGAAAATGGCTATAGCACTGTTATCAATTTAACTATAAATTTTTTATGGCCAAATATTAAACAAAAATTCTCAGGGCAAACAATTAGATTATCTATTTTTATACAAAATGTGGATACATTTTAATTAATTTTATAGTGTGTTATAATACCTATATATCAAATAAAATATATTGAATACTTACGTAAATTACACGCAAATAAAAAGCCAATACGGCGAAACATTTCTATAAAAATTAAATATTGTATGGGTTTAAATACAAAGATAGTTTACTTATATATACCTTCCGAGGTCTACCCCACTGAAACAACCGAACTTCATCTGTAAGTGTCTAAGAGCATCGAAACCGTTCTTTAAAACAGAGAAAACTATAGAATTATATTTATGATAATTTTCAGTGTTAATCACCAGATAACAAAGCACTACAACAGACAGTTTTAGACATTTTAAGTGCTTATCTGCGGCACTAATTTACTAGTTCATTTTTTTTGTGACAAGCACCGAGCGTATCGTATTAACCGATTTCGCCAATAGTGGTTACTTAACACTTGACACCACCGTTGTCAGTTACGAATTACAGTTTTAACTTGTAGAGTAGTCTTATGCTTATAAGTTTCTACTTTTTTTTACATTGTAATATATTTCATCTTATTAAACTGTAGGTATATTACTATGAAATGTTTACTAAATGTTATTAATCTATATGATTACATTAATTTCTAATATTTGTTTGAGGAGCAATTTTTTTAAAACTTTAAATAAGTTTAGTTACTTACAATGTTAATTTAATTAGTAAAGTGGTGCTTATGCCGCAGTGAATAATATAGTAGGTACACCTATATTTTTAGGGTTCTTATATTCAATATGTTTGGTGTTCGCCCTTATAACAAGTAGTTACACGTATTGTTGTGTTCTTTTCTGAAAAATATTAAACACAAAAACCTCTCTTTTCCACTAATGTTCTGAATTATGTAAATGACATTAAAATTATCGTAAGGATACAAGTGCGCATCACCTTATCATCGTTACGTGTATTTCAGCTGTATTGTATGTTTCTTTGTAATTATTTATTGTCAAGAACGTGTTAGATATCGAATTAAGGGCATTAAATAATACTTGTCTGAATAACGGCATTTTCCTCAGTTCATTGTTTACTTCCTTACAACGTGATTATATTAGGAAACAAGTGTCTTGTTCAAATAATGTTATTTCCGTGCTATGGTATGAAGATGGTGAGGTGATATCATTTCAATATATTATAATTCCATTTCCTATTTTCCATTACTATCATTTTCTGACACAAAAGATGTTTTATTTCAAATGCTTTAATGCCCAAGATATAATTTTATATGTGTTAATTCTCTTGACATGATTTCTTTTTTACATCGAAATCTGATAAAATAGTTTTTTTTATCAGTCGAAGTATCAACATTTACATTCACAAATGACTATTATATATCGCTTTTGGGGTAAGTAATGATACCTCAGTGACATCTGTTGTATACATTGTAATCTTATTTTTTACTCAAAGTGCGTAACGCTTCACCGAACTAAAGCCATTTTTATATGGAATATTCGCTTTTGTCTGCTGTTTCGTTTGCATTAATGTAGATTTTGAAAATTAAATAGAGTTCATATTACTCGTTCATAATTTAGCTTTATATAGGTGAAAGGGCGCATCCGGAGGCTGGCCCTGTTATTCCATGGGCCTCGGCGAGGGCCACCACCCGGGCTCACTTAATTGTAGATGTCGCCCGTATCAGGCTGGAGATCCAGATGGAACATCTGGGCCTCACCCTGGACGGGCGCTAGTGGTTCAATCCCCATTTTAAGAGGTTTGGACCGCGGAGTGTACCCCCCTCCCACCAAAATAGGGGATCTATATGAGAGTCGTGCGGGCAATGGCCGTCTATGGGGCCCCGATGTGGGCCGACGCTCTCTATACCACCAACGTGGGGTCGTTGCGCAACATGCAGCACATCATGGCGCAAAGGACTGTCAGAGGGTACCGCACCATGGCCTCAGCGGCAGCTTTTGTGCTCGCCTGCTCTCTACCCTGGGAGCTAGAGGCGGGGGTTCTGGCCGCTGTGGGAGTACACGGAGGCAGGAAAGAGAATTGTGGAGCCTCCGGCTCGCAGGGAGGTAGAACAAAGACAGCGAATGTTGAGGGAAGAGGCAGTAGGGAGGTGAAGGCAGGACCTGGCGGAAGAGCGATAACAGCGATATACAACTGACGCCTTCCTGCCGGAGTGGTTGAATAGGGCCTTTCGTTCCGGTTGGTGCTACCTCAACGGACATGGTTGTTTCAATTGGAAATTCATATTATATACGGAACTTCGGCCGAGTCAGTTTGTTTCAAATTATAACTACTCTGCCTTTGTATTTTTTAAGTAATTTATAGTACCAACTGAATTCAGTTTCTATTTATTTATTTGTTAATTAAAAGAGAAAATAAAAATTAGTTTATAAAGGTAGTAGTAAAACAATAAAGTTTTCTTCAAATTATATTTTATTGAACGACATCTATATGAAAAATTAAATTATTCAGTTCTTTTGAACAGAAGACGCATTTGGCACTTTGTTCGCTAATTAATATGGCTTTTATTATAAAAATACATACAGTAAATAATATATAATTCTGGACATTTTTAATGTAATACATACTTGAACAGAAACCATGACACACGCTTTATAATTTGTATTTCCTATTTCACTCTCTAGAGACGAGTAATATCACAATGCACATGTGTATAATTTATTTATAACGTAACAATAACTATAAGCGTATTATTATATAACCTTATGTACAACTTGGACTTATACTTGTGTAATTTTGTTATATTTAATTTTGTGAACTTCATTTAATTTCCTATATAAAAGGGCCAAATTACAGAATTTTACACGAAAACTTATTAAAGAAATACACGAGTTTTATCTACATTTATTATTTACACGATGATTACAAATATATGAAGTTTCTACGTCCTCCCAATTTTTTTAAATATGTATACCTATATTTTACAGCTAGTCCAGAATTGTATGGCAAGACGTTTAAATCTAGAGACCTTGATACAAGATCTCAACAATACAATTTGTACACAAACATAATTATACAATTTATTTACATAATTTTATATTATATCTTAAACATATTCTTCAGATGGTTTTGGAGTTCCATTCTGAAGTCTTAAAGAGGAAGACATACGTCCGTTTACAGAGTCAGGCAGCTCTGCTATGTCTTTAAATACGCCAATCATACTTTCAAAATTACCCCAACTAAATAAATGATCCCAGCCAAGTGCAGCAGAAGACGGGGACCCATTCGCTTGCCTGTATAATACGGAACTCACATGCGGTGCAAGATCATCATCAGATGCAACTAAAGTACTCAATGAACCGCGAAACGAAGAATCAAAACTTTCGTAAGGAGGAGGCAAAATAGGTTTCTTTGTGTTGCTAGCGTTACTGACATTTTGTCTTCTGGTGTCTTCTAGTTTATCAGCGTTAATACTATTGTTATCATACTCTATCTCTGAACACGTGAAACTATCATTACCACTCTCATCATCGGATCCAGTAGAACTCCTGTTATCATCTTGTGGTGAATGATGTCTGTGTGACATGTGGTGACCGACTCCCGTTCCTCGGGGGGCTTCGCTAGAACTGGAAACGGCATCCAATGTAGAAACTAAGCTTGATGTTCTTTGTCTTGCATTCATTCTCTCTATTTCTTCAGCTGTTAGACCAACAGCACCAGAACCAACGGATACAACTTGTGGTACTTGTGGTGGAGCGCTAGGCGTTTTTCGTCCAGCTGATGAACTTTGCCCACTGAGTTGTGACATGACTGGGCTATTTAAGCTTCGTTCACTATTACTATGTAAAGCATCCTTGCCCACACCTCCAGAACTAGATGTAGTTGCTAATAGAGCACTTTGTAGAGGTTTACCTGATATATCGTGAAGTGTTAGTATTCGTGGTTGTTGACTTAATTCACTGCTCGGTGATAATCGGGCAAGTGGTGTAGTTTGGTGTTGTCTGGGTTGTGGAGGAGGCTGTGAGGTCTGGGGTAAAACTCTTGAGGGGAATCCACTCGGATGGTGTGGTGAATGCCGATGCTGTGCATTTTGATGCTTATGGTGATAGCCTGCTAAAGGCGGAGGAGTTGCTTTGTATTTTCTTGCTCCAGCCGCTTCTCGAAATCCTTTATAGTGGTATACAATATCTATATCGGAAGGTGCTATGGAACTAGCATTTTCTAAATCGTAATGTTCGGGAACTTCAGAGTTCAAATCAATTCCGCTTGGAAGATCATGATGATGTGATGTATTTGTAGAAGGAGGCGGTGGTGGGTGATGATCTTCTCGTAATGCTGGACTTTTGCCGACAACCTCGCGTTCTATTATATCTGGTCGTTGTGGTCTTGGGTGATCAATATTCATAATTTCACGATCTTTGTATTTTTTTGATAATAATTCCGGCCCAACTATATGGCCTACATTACGAGTTATGTCGGCGTTATCCGACATATAACTATTAAGACTAGTATCATTACTATGCAAATTTCTATTCATCATACTATCATTAGTACCTGCTATCAAGTTGGGAGCATTCAACATTGCAGGACCACCATTCTGCTTTGAAAGAGCGGTATTGCTTTTACTGCCTGTGCCGTTACCTTTTTCTTTCTTTTGCTTACGTAAACGGTAAAATATTATTGATACAGATATTGCGACAATTAAAATAACAAAGAAAACAATAACAAGTGTAATGCCTATTTGTAAAGGATCTGGATTCTGAGTGGACCCAACACCAAATGTGCTGTGACATCCATTTAATATTTTGCCTGTTTTTATGGTATGTTTAAAAATACTTCCATTTCCAGAAAACGGTTGTATTTCATTATTGACTGTAAAATTCGCTAAGCATCCTTCAAATTTGTTTTGAGTTGATGAAGTAAGCCATTCTGATTTCACTCCTCCTAGTGTTATTACTGTTAAGTAAGGATCTAAAAAATCATGAACTCCAGCAGGATCGAGCTCTTCGCCCACATTTATATTATCTACTATCAAACGAATGCTTCTCCCGATAGATATTAAAGTTATATTATGCCATTCTCCATCTGACACCTCCTTTTGATCAGCTTTGGTCATATTTACTACGGTGTTCTGTTTAGAAGTGTAGCTAACTTTTCCTTCTAATAATTCTATAAGAGTGAAATACTTTTCAGTTGCAGCATAAAATAATATTCCACTTTTTCTGTAGGTTCTAAAGAAAAATGATAAAGTTTTTGCGGGACTATTTACTTTTAAATTAGATTTAATATTTGCTTTATTATGGGGTTTATCCCAAAACGTATTGCCATTATAAAATGTGTCAAGTAATTGCATTCGTCTGTGCCTCTCTGATATCTTATACAAGAGAAATCCGTTTTCAGCAACAGATATTGATTGAAGTGAAAGGCTACAGTCGGTAGAAATAATTGATCTATCACATTTGCATAAATATGTTTTCCACCTATCCTGACATTCGCCTGTCCCGCACAAGTCCCTCTTAGAACATGCGCCTTTTTCTGAACGTTCACAATTGGCTTCAATGCCAAACGAATGTAGTGGATTAGTTAGGTTTAATAAGCGACCGTTGATCGTTAAGCTGTGCATGCATCCAACAAAATCGTCGGAATGAATCTGTCCTGGCCGTTCTAATACTGGATCCGCTTTGTGTAGTCCTCCTATAAGTAGCAGTTCGTTATTGAAGTTCAGGGTTCTGTAAAGAGAGAGTGAATATTTCTTATTATATATATTATTATCCTGTAAAAAGTTTATGAGACAAACGAGAAAAAAATATAAGTATGAAATGATCAATTTAATCCAATTATAATTTAAGATAAAACAATGGTAAGTGATAAATTAATCGCCCTGAGTAACAATGAGTGCAATATTACAGCTTCAAATAAGCGAATCCACTAGTTATTAAAATGTTCCATTTAGAGCATTGTATTGTTTACCACGTTTTATTAATGTTTTTTTAAATTTAAGTATTAATATAAATATTGAAATAATAACTTAATTATTTATTTACTGTTATTTGCTCATACTATGTTATGTTATTAGTTATCTACTGTTATTTTCCTTAGCAAATTATTGTGAAAGTATACAATTAATACATAATTGTAGTAACTAATCATATAGGGTTTATAAAAATATTTGTGGTATAAAGGTAATAAGAAATGTATGGGAAAACTAAAATTATCTTTGTTACATAGTTGCGGTAACATGAATTAATTTCGAGAGTGTAAGTTCTGCTTATTTCCTGTTCTAAGAAATATTATTATATATATATTATTATATAATATGTAATTGAAGCCTCGTTGCATATTGTTAAATTTATATTGCAATAAATGTTTTAGTTTTATTTAATATATATAATTTATAATTAATATTTACCCTGCTTGTCCGGTATCATCATTGTAACAAGAATCATCGCCAGGTTCACATTCCGTACATACATCTCCATGATCGGTACATGAAGCAATACTTAAAGAAATAACTCGTCCGTTCCTTGTAGCAGTTAGTTTATGCCAGCCGCCGTCAGCAAGATTTTTCTTAGGGTTAGTAATCGATACAGATGTAATTGATGTTCTAGCTCCACCGAATGAAAATATAGGCTTGCCTCCAAGTAATTCTATAGCGATAAAATCAGACCTGCCGCCAGTCTGAGCACCGTAGTTATATAATAATAAAGAATCCGGTTTAGTGGTTGCAAATATAATTGTGATATCATTGGTTGAAGCGTCTAATGCTGGAAATTGCATGTAAGATAGCTCATTAAAACCAAATGTGGTACTCTCACAATGTGTACCATATCGTCCATTCGTACAGCTACATTTATAACCAGGTTTTAAGCTTATGCAGATACCTCCATACATACATGGATTTGGACGACATGAGTCTACTAATGCTTCACAATGATTGCCACGATATCCAGGACGACATAAACAAAAGAAGGAGTTCCTGTCAGAGCTCTCTTTGCAAGATCCCCCGTTTTTACAAGGGTTACTACTGCATACATCGTCCCTTTCTAATTCACATGTTTTTCCATCTTTGCGTGCGGGACAATTACAGATAAAATCATGACCTTGTTTTCGACACTGTCCACCGAAATGACAAGGATTTGGCGAACACGGATCCTGTCGTTTATCGCAGTTGCTTCCCATAAATCCTTCTGGACAGTGGCAGGTATATTCATGTTTAACCAAAGGCGAAGAGAGAATAAGTGATGCACTCTCTGTAATTTTTGTTTCCTCTAAAACTGTTATTGAATCAGTGCAAAAGCCATCGTTGAGGCATTGATGAGAAGCACATGGATAATATGTAACTATGATTTCACTTTTGAGTATTTTTTTTGCATCAAACTCTTTGCTACGTAAATGTGATTCAGTATCGTCTCTGTTGTAAATTGAGTTGTTTCCTTTTATAGCTATTGTTAAATCTAAGTGGTTCTCGTCCTCGGTTATACTATATAGATATATACTATCTTTATTGTGCAAACCTTGTTTCAGAATTTCCAATAGACTTCGATAATAATGGTTTAGAAAATCTGATGCTGACATATTCATAATTCTCATGGTAACAGACTGTTCGACAGTAGCATTATCAAATGAAAAATACTCAACGCTTATAGAAGATATAACATCTTTGTGTATTCCATCATTTCCAGACACTGAAAAAGAATAACCTTGTCCTGGCTTCACCGCACTCGTATAAAGATCACATCCTGTACCAATAGTCAATAGTGCAAGCGTATTTTCAGATGTAGAATCTCTGATAATAGTACATTTGTAATCTCCTGTTATATCTGGATCGTTGGGCTTCACGTCCGCAATTTTACCACGTGGAACTTTATTATTAAATGCATATACCAAAACATGCGCTGATCTTGGCGAAGGAGGATTGTCATTTCTATCTAATACTTTTATTGGTATTACATAATTCGATTTCATTACGGGCGTACCACTATCTTCGATTTGGATCTTGATTTCTAAAGTTGGTGTTATTTCTCTGTCTATTTTTTTGGTGGTTAAAAGAACACCCGTATGCTTGTGAACTCTAACAAAACTTTGGTGTTTACCACCAACAACAGAATATGAAAATGGTGCACCGTTGGGTGGTAAATCCGGGTCTTTAGCAGTAAGTGTTGTTATACTTGTATTGGGGGGTTCATTTTCATAAACAGAACCTTCGAAATTTGTTACATCAAATATGGGGCCATTATCATTGATATCAGTTAACGTTATTTTAACAGTCGCTGTACCAGTTTGGGGAGGTGTACCGGTGTCAATTGCACCTACAATCAATGAATATGTTGGTATAGTTTCTCTATCTAACTGACGTGCGACTTCAATTTCTCCTGTTTGCGGATCTATTTTGAAATGTTGATCAGTATTACCATCAACAATTGAAAAACTGAATTGATTGTTTTGTGGACGCACGTCTTTATCAATGGCTTGTACTTTAATCACTTCTTGACCTATGTCAGCTCCTTCAGAAATAGTAGTCTCATAATAAATCCGCAAAAACTCTGGTGGATCGTTTCCATCTTGAATGGAAATTATAATCTGCGCTTCGTCTGTATCGTTACCATGTATGCCACCTGAGTTTTTCACTAAAACTGTTAATACAACTCTATTTTGCGTTTCTCTGTCTAAGTATCGAGCAACTCTTATTACACCTGTTTGCGAATTTATGCTGAAGCCTTTATCATTACTTGAACCAACGAATAAATAGTATATAATACCATCTTCTCCACTATCTTGGTCACTAGCTTGAACTACTCCAACATTTGTTCCCACATCAGCTGATTCTGATACATCAAAATGGAATACAGGCTGTTTGAATTTGGGATAGTACTCATTAACACCTGTTATATGTATAATTACTTCTGTAGTGGTTTTCATAATTGAATCTGGATTTTCTGCTCGTATTACTAACTTATAAAGTGACTTTTCTTCGTAATCAAATACTTCTTTTGAATATATTTCACCTGTATTTTCATTAATGTGGAAAAGCGATGCCATATTATTATGGATGTAATATTTTATTACAGAATTTTTAGGAGAATCAACATCCTTTGCTTTTACTTTAAATATAAAACTATTTACAGGGGAGTTTTCTGCTAAGTGAGCAATATATACAGTTTGATTAAATTGTGGAGCATTATCATTAATATCCGTTAGAATGATAGTCAAAGTAGCAGTAGTTTCTTTTGGTTTAAAGCCTATGTCCTTTGCTGTTATATTAAGTCGATATTCCTGAATAGTGTCAAAGTCTAAGGCTCTCATAATACTAATAGTTCCAGATATAGGATTAATTTGGAATTCTTTGCCTACGTTTCCAGATGAAATTGAATAACGTACAATACCATTTGGGCCGTAATCCTCATCACTTGCTTTTACAGTTAATATAGAGGATCCTACAGGTTCATTTTCGGGAACTATTACTTGATAACTTAGAGCCGTGAATTTAGGACTATGAATATTTTCTCCAGTCACAACAAATGTTATTATCGTCTCATCTGATTGTGGTGGTACACCACGATCAACAGCTTTTATTTTTAATTCGTAATAATGATCCAAATTATATAATTGTTTATTTACAGATATCCATCCAGTATGTCTGTTAATAATAAAATATGATGTTCCATTTCCTCCAGAAATATAAAACTCTATCTCTGCGTTAATTCCAAAGTCCATATTATCTTCAGCGTTAACTTTAATTATCTTTTCTCCAACTGTAGCGTCGTTTGGCACAGGAACAAAATTTTCATGAGCTTTAAATTTAGGTGCGTTATTGTTAGCATCAACTACGTTTATTGTGACTAGGCATTCTGAAGACATAGGAGGTTTTCCATTATCAGTGGCGACAACAATAACAGAATACGTATTCTCTGGCGATGAATTTACGGATGTTCTTTTATAATTCATCACAAACTTACTTAATATCTCTCCTGTCGCCGGGTCAATAGAAAACAAATCTGAAGGTTGTTGTAATGAATATGATATGATAGAATTAGGACCTTGTTTATCTCTGTCTGTTGCTATAACTTGACCGACAAAACTATTTTTCTTTTGTAATTCTGGAAAATTAAAGCTATAATAAGAGTACTCAAATTCAGGTGAGTTGTCATTTTGATCCTGTATTGTTACTGTTAAAGGAGTTTCAGATCGCCATGCTCCGTCAATTGCGGCAACTTTTAGAATATATTCGTCCTGAAGCTCTCTGTCTAACGGTCGGGCTACGGTGACATTACCACTTATGGGATCAATAACAAATTTTTCACCGGGATTTTCTACGAAGCTATATGTTGCATTAGCATTAGGACCTGAATCCATATCTGAACTGGTTACTCTTATTACAAATGATCCTATTTCAGCATTTTCAGTAACATTAACACTAAATAATCGTGTAAAACGTGGTGGATTATCATTTTTATCTAAAACAGTCACAACTACTGTCGACGTTCCACTCAACTGAGGTATACCATGATCAACGGCTTCAACCAAAATTTCATAAAATGGTATTGATTCGCGATCTAGCGCCATATTCGTAGATATTTCACCAGTTTCTGAGTCAATACTAAAAGTTTCTTCATAATCATTGATTAATTTGTATGATATTCTTCCATTTTCATTGGAATCAATATCATGAGCATGTATTTCAATAACAAGTTGAGGTGGAGATTCTTCTTCTAATACGGTTGCATTATATAATGAATTTTCTAAGACAGGCGGGTTATCATTAGCATCTGTAACCTTGATTTCTATTTCAATAAATGATTTTAATGGTGGATTATCCGAGTCTCTAACTTCAAACCAGACTTCATATAAAGGCATTGTTTCATAATCAAGTCCTTTGCCTGTTATAAATACTTCGCCACTCATTGGTTCTACACGCAAAGCATCGTCAATATTGCCTCCTGCAACACCATACTGCAATAGACCAGTAGGGCCTTTCTTTGGAGATGTGGCTGATAATCTTGTCACTAAAACTCCTTCGGGAGTATCTTCCGAAAATGTAAACATTAGTTTATTTGTTACTGTAAATTTTGGGAAATTTCTTACTGATTTTGGAATAAGAATTAATTCAGCTGTACTTTGTCTTGGAGTAAAGCCACCATCTGTGGCAATTATTATTAAATTGAAAGAGGATACATTTTTATCTTTGTATTGGATAAGATTTTCTTTTGCTTTTATAACTCCTGTATCTTTATTGATTAAAAAATAATCTTGGTGTTCGCCTTTCAAGTCATATACGATCTTTTTGTTCATCCCAATATCGTTGTCATTGGCTTTTATTCCAAAAACGAAATCTCCTTTCATTGTTCTATCTGATATATGAGTTTCATACACTGGGTGCGGAAATGTAGGAGTATTATCGTTTTCATCTTCAACAATAACTGTAAGATTACTGGTAGCTGTTCTTGGATCAGTTGTAGATGAATCTTGTGCCATTATAATTAAGTAGTAAATATCCCATTCTTCTCTATCTAAAGTAGCATTTGTTACAATGACTCCGGTTGTAAAATCTATTTGGAACCGTTCTGCTTTATCACCCAGAAGACTATATCTTATTTTAGCGTTGTTGCCTAAATCTTTGTCTATTGCTTTTGGACTTAGTATGACTGTTCCAATCGGTAAATTCTCCTTTACATTTGTTTGATAGCTTTGCCTTTCAAATTCTGGGCTATTATCATTGACGTCTTGAACTTGAATTTTTACTGTACCAGACCCAGTGAGAGGTGGAGATCCTGTAAATAAAAATATATTTTAAAAAATCTTATAAGTGTTTAATAATTTATTGATCACGTAATTTTTTTTAGATATTATTGAAATAAATTTTAATTTTCGTAGACTCAAAAATATTATAACTGTCTATATCTACTATATTAAAACGTTTTAACATTACCTGTGTCCATTGCAACAAGCGCAAGTGTATATTCATCCTGTGCCTCGCGATCTAATGTTCGCAGTAAGGAAATTTGTCCAGATGAGGCATTAATTCTAAAAAGATCCG
Organism: Antheraea yamamai; assembly: GCA_036509395.1. Taxonomy (NCBI): domain Eukaryota; kingdom Metazoa; phylum Arthropoda; class Insecta; order Lepidoptera; family Saturniidae; genus Antheraea; species Antheraea yamamai. The sequence goes on along the minus strand of AP028435.1, from coordinate 12,338,050 downwards.
TGTCACCTTCCTTTATGAAATAGCGAACTTGATTATTAAAAGGCGGAGAGTCAGCATCATATGCGTGAATAGTAATTATATATCCGCCGTTCGGAGGTATGATATTTTCCATAACATATGCTAAGTAGGGTGAATCCAAAAATGTGGGGGGATTATCATTTATGTCTTGAATTGAAATTGATAATTCAGCTATATCGAATCTTACATCATCCTTTGCACAATCTTCCGCTCTAATAGTAAGTACATAACGGGATTTTCTTTCAAAATTTAAATTTTTAGCTACTCTTACGATGCCCGTATCTTCACTTATGCTAAAGTCTCGATTTTCATCTCCGGAAATTATTGAATATCGTACTCTTCCGTTAGCACCTTCATCGATGTCAGTTGCAGACACCTGTTATGCAAAGGTAAATTTTATTACAATGCACATGCTTGATAATTTTTTGTATGAATGTATATTATTTATAAGGTTGTGCCTACTATATTTAGGTTATGTTAGGTAATGGCGATACTATGTGATATAATTACAAATAAAAAAAGTAAAAAATCAAATTGTAAATATCAGAACTTATTATGAACATTTATTATTGAATAAAATAAAATAAATAAGTATTAAAAAGGCATATGACTACAATATATTTTGATACATTTAGTTGACTCTAAATGAACCTCAATTATTGCTAGTTGTATTTCTAATTAGAGAAATTGATATAGATTGTATTATTACAAACCTGTAAAACACTAGCTCCAATACTAGCATTTTCGGGAACCGATGCACTATATTGTTTCGGATCAAAGACAGGACTGTTATCATTTTCATCTAAAATATTAATTCTAATTTGATTTTTTGTTACATTAGGTGGATCGCCTCTGTCTTTAGCTGTAACCGTAACTTTATAGCTAGATTTAAGCTCTCTATCAAGTTTTCCAGTTGCTCTTAAAATTCCGTCAACGTTCCCCAATGAAAAATAGCCATTGATCTCTGGATCTGGTGTTATAAAGTATTCCACATATCCATTTCTTCCTTCATCTTTATCGACAGCTTTTATGGTCATCACTACAGTATTCAATGGTATATTCTCTGATACAGAAGTTACATTTGGAGTTATAAATTCTGGTGCTATGTCATTAACATCTTTCAGTTGTATAGTCACCTGTAAAATAAAATATATACTTACAGTAACAGAACTAATATTACTTATTTTTTAATTTCGTTAAAGGTTTCTTATTGTTTGTGTAGTAAGTTATAATATTTGACACTAGCTGACCTGTGGCCACTTCGTTCGGCGGTAAACATTTATAAAAAACTACTTTTTGTGACTTAAATATAAAAGCTAGACATATGCTGTCGTTGACTTTTTTGTAGGCATTATCAAGCTCTACAACTTTTCTCTAGAACTTAATCATATATCTCTCTCGTTAAGACAGCCTTCGTAAGAAACGTTTTCGTTCGACCGTTTTTTCTCTGTATTACTTTACAAATCCGACTACCACAATAAAGTCCACAAATAAAGTGGCTAACTATGGGTAAAAGAATTTTCAAAATCGGTTTAGTAGTTCCTGAGATTACCTCCTACAACCTCACAAACTTTACCTCTTTATAATATTAGTATCGGTGTAGTTTGTAGAGAATTGATACTAACTACATACATTACTTTCTTAAAATTGTACTACTTATAGATATTTCAAAACTTGATATCAAATTGCAAGATAATCCTAATTCTTACATTTTATAAAAGGCATCGGCTGTCTGTCTGCTTATATGCTTATAACACGAAAATCACTGAACCAGTTTACATTTTTTTTTTAATATTAGATTTTATCGTAGCTGTACGTGTAGGTGTATTTTCTGGCCAGAATACGTTATGTTCCTTTATGTATCTATTATATGGAATAAGTTAGTAGTTTAAAAATAAATGATATAGATATAAAAAGGTTTCCAGTATACTTACATAATACCAAAAATATTAAATATTAAGCAATATACTGCTAAAAATATTAATATAAAATACAAAATTCTTTATAAAAAATCCCAAAAACATAAATTTAATTGTTAAATTATGGGAATTGCTTTTACGTTGTATATTAAACTAAAAACGGTAGATGCGCTGAATCTTAATAGAACTAATTACTTTAAACTTCATAATTCTATATATTAGTCCTTTACAGCATCCATTTTGTTCCCATTCAGGTAATAAATATTGTGCGTAAAAGAGCCTTGAAATTAATCTATATAATAATTACGTAATTAGTATTTAAATAATATGTATTAAAATAAAAGTAGCACCTATATAGTAATAATTAAAAATTAGTAATAATTACTATGTATGTATGTTAAAAAATAATTTACTACCCTGTAGAATAGAGTTTAATTTTTTTTGTCATGTGTTGTACTACATTTCCATTACAAAAGTCACTGATTATTATGAACACGACATCATATATTTTTTTGTGTTTCTTTTTGGTTTCAATTCAAAGACGAATGAACTAATAATTATGAAATTAATGAAATAAAATTTCTGAGAAACTTATCTCATGTCTTAATTTATGAGATTATAGCAATCGTTGGCATAACGCTGTCTAAAATCATAAAAGAATATTTAAAATTAAAGATGCTGTTTCACCTCAACCAATTTTGTGAAGTTTGTATATGTCATTTTGCGTTTGATTCAAAACTACTTTTATAAAATATGAATAAAAATTAAATAACGACTAAAAATGATTATTGCGTATAAAACTCATACGGAATTGGTGTTCACAGTTCGTATTTTTTATAAAATTGTAAAATTTGCACGTCTGTAGAACTGATATTTACCCAATTCCGTAAATTCTTTCAATTATCTCGTATAAGTTACTTCTTCTTTGAGTAACTTAAGATATAATTTATTGTTCTCAGTTATAAGTAATGAATGATTACGAAATCGAAAACAGTAGCTATTACTTTATAGAAATATAACTATCCGGCGTGAATAAAGTTGACCGACTAGAACGGATACTAAATAATAAGCAAGTGTGCACCTCCAGTATAAAGCCAAAACCATAACCTTTTCAAGTAGTCTCATCAGAGGCATATTGTGAAATGTAACAACAATAGATTCACTCAACAATATACGTTAATGAAGCTGAATCTTGTAAATATTTTAACTTCTGTCACTTATTTAAAAATATGCACACGTTCGTCACAGTATTTTTTCAGACAATAGAACTATTATAACATTGTATTGAGCAAGTTAATATAACAAAGATAATTACGATCGTAATATTTTATGATTTCGGATAATTTTCTGTATATTTTTTTTCAATAAATTATGTATGACTTCTGAACATTGTGTGAAATACTGGCAACTTGTTAGTAAGGGCTTACTAAAAGTAACACTGGCCTGTAAAAGTAAATATTGTATTCCTGGTAAATTCTAACAGCAGTGTCATCGAATGTAAATCTTCGAAACTTTACATTATACCTATACGTGGTTAGTTTATACAAAGGGAAAATATTTACATATTAAAAAAAAAACGCTTACCTGGACCGTTGACGAGAGCTGAGGTTCAGGTGACTTGGCTAAATCCCTTGCGGTGATGACTAAATTATATATGGGAATCGTCTCTCTATCCAATAGTTTCGCAGTATATATAGTACCGTTATTACCGATTTTAAAATCTTGACTGTCGTCTCCAGACGTAACGCTGTAGGAAACTTTACCATTCAGGCCTGAAAAAAACGTAATATATTTTATATACCCATAATTTTGAAAACATAAAATCATAATGTACCTTTTATATACACCACACCCACTTATTTTATTACAAACGTAACTTAAGAGCTTATTTTATGTTAAATCATTTGTTTCGGAATAGTTTTTATAAAGTAAACATGTATATAATTAGTTAAATGCTATACATATTATAATGACAATTAAAATGTAAAAAAAATGCTATTAATCACCTGAGTCCATATCGGTTGCACTGACAGTAACCACCGGAGATCCGACTGGAGCATCTTCTAAAATTTCATTGGAGAAACTCATAGGGTCGAATATTGGTGCGTTATCATTGAGGTCGATTACGTTCACATAAACAGTGACAGTGCCTGACAGTGTGGGTTGACCGCTGTCCTGAGCTTGTGCTACCAAAATGTAGTGTTGCGTCTGAAAAATGTTAACATACATTTTTAAATGTTATATAGCCAGTATTACGACAATGTACATTTCATGACTCGGTACGGCATTTAAATTTTCCATATAATAGTGCACTGAGGATTGCAAGCTATGACAAGCTCTCTCATTCGCGGATCGTGAAGCGAGATGATTTAAAAAACAAGCAGTGGTCGCGGAATCCGGCCCGAAGTTGTTTTGTGGACGGCCGCTTTGTCAGACATTGTTTCAGCCTTAATTTCGATGGAGGATCGAGCGGGCAAATGCCGAATATGATGCGCGACGCAAAAAAAACTGTACCGGGATGAAATTAGCAGCTCTCTAGCAGGGTACGCGGAATTGGCGGGCGGTCGGGAGAGCGGACGTATGTACACAACGAATTGTTTTTACTAATTAGCAGGACCGACGACTTGATGAGTCTGTGCCGAGTGGCGACGGACATCGTTTCGCATTCGCATTCACGAATCGAGCTGTTATGGTTTCAGTCGCAGGCACATTGTGTTAGGAAAAGTGAGCCGACAGAACGCGCAAATAACTTTTAAAAACAATGGACCGGGTTTCTTATAACAGTTTTAAACAAAACCGGCGTTCAATTTAAATTTTTTGTTGATGTTTTAATTAAACTGTCTTTTAATCAAGTAACAAAGAATATGTGTTATAAAAATCATTATATTAGCTTCATAAACATAGTATAGTTTATGAAGCTTTGTTCCGTTTACTTTGGTTCCGATTTAACAAAAAATATTCCTAAAATTTACAACGGTAACTCAGTTTATTATCTAAATAAGTTTATATACGCGTAGAATATACCTAAATATTACAGCGGTACCGTATGTAGAACTGTCTTTTAATATACAACTGTTTACACCGATAAAATACAGGAATTTAATTTATCTCCACATACAGATCATCTTTATATACGAACTAGCGGGCACGGCGGACATTGTCCTGCCTTGATTATAAAAAAAATCCTAAAAGTCAACCGCAGCGCCACCTACCGGTTCCAGTTGTACAGAAGAAATTTATATATAAAGATTTCTTCGGGTGTATGTCATTGAACTCCTCCTAAACGGCTGGACCGATTTTGATTAAATTTTGTGTGCGTGTTTCAGTTGATCCGAGAATGGTTTAGATTCACAAATAGACCCGGTAGGTGGTACTGCGGTTGAATTTTAGATATTTTTTTTATTATCAAGGCAGGACAACGTCCGCCCGGCCCGCTAGTATTTATATAAACATGATTGTAGAGCTTTTTCTAAGTTCGTCTGGTTAACTACTACGCTGGACTACGTCGTCATTAAACATGTTTTTTTATGTAACTCGTAGGTATAATCTGCATATGATTTGAAATTAAGATCACATGGTTATTGAGTGACAACCATATGTACCCCATAGACTTATAAAGTGGGTTTTATTTAGGTTAATATAATTTTACAAACACCCAGTTCGTAGGTGGTAGAGCCACGCTGAAGCTATTACTGGTTTCAAAATGAATGGGTCGGCTCGCTCGGGGTAGTACCACCTGACCCACAGAAAGCCGACGTGAAGTAACAGTGCTTGCATTGTTGCGTTTCGTTCGATCACTGAGAGCGCCGGAGGCCCAACTCCCTTCCCCTTCTCCCTTCCCTTACTCCCCCTCTCCCCAAGACAGGTAGGCAACCCACTTGCGACTCCCCTGGTGTTGCAAGTGTCTATGAACGGTGGTGATCACTTAACATCAGGTGACCAACCTGTCCGTTTGCCTCCTATGACATAAAAAAAAAGGTATTTAATACATTGAAAGTTTTAATACAAAGAAATACAAACAAAGAAATTACAAAGAAACAAAATCTTCTGAAGCTAACTTCAGGGTGTCGGTTTTTCGTGACGGTGAGCGCGCGCATCGTAAAAATTTACTCTCATCATTTTTCCCTAACGCGCCAAAAGAAGTATAACTTCAATAACTTCAAAAATGCATATTCCAATTATGTCTCTGAGTATTTCCCATCTCACTTAAATACGGCATTTCGATACGATCTCTCTATAAGACAGTTAACGATATCTTTAACATTTTTACTAAGTTACTGATGAGTAATACAAAAAGGCTAGCCATAATGCAAGTTCCTGCAAAAACAGGTTAAAATGTACTTCTTGATACCTGGCATTTAATAAAAATAACTTCATAACTTGGGCTGTGTTCTTACATTACAGAGTTCACATGCCTACTACTTTAATACATCGGAATAAACGATATGTATTCTTATTAACAACATCTTTTACGTATTCTATAATATCGTGATATAGTGATGCTAGAATGTATCAGTTTTAAGCGCTTAAAATAAATCCATAAACTACCTCTTATCAAATCTTAAGGTATCAAAGTTGACTACTACACGTCTATAGATAAATAGGAATAAGTTGTAATAATATTTAATCTAACACATAAATAAAATTAATGTGTACGTTGTTTTTTCTGATTAATCTCCGAAAATTTTACGAGAATTTTACTGGCAAATAGAATATTATCTAGACTACACATTATTACCCTTTTAATAACAGCTAAGCTATAGATATACAAAAACCCAAAATGCACACTTAACGTCAGCCGGCACACAAAAATGAGTTCATAATTTTGGATTATGCAGCCATTTCAAACAGTCTCGCTTGCGTCCTTGTAAAAGCAACTTTAACTAATTCGGTTAAGGTTGAATTTGCAAAATCATAAGTTTATCGCATAACTATAACCACGCATGTATATTGAGAAGTTTTTGCAACCTGTTTTGAGCGCTAATTTTATTTGAGACTGTTTGTCTTGGGTTTTTATAAGTCAATGAGCCAAGCAGTAGTATTTAAAAGAGGAAAGTTGAATTCGGTGAGAGGTAGGATATTACCTAGGATATACCTTGCGTACTGTAGGATAAATCTCATCTTAATTAACCTTAAGTTATTATTAATTTCATGAGAACAGAACTACGGATACCAAGTATTTATTATACACTAGCTAATTCCCGTGACTCCGTCTGCGTATCTCTATTGTTTTGTTATATTCTAAAGGGATTCGGCATCGTTTTCGATGAAAGAAACCAGGCGGTTTAACTTTTTCCGATAGTTCCAACAATTATCGCCCAATTTACAAAAAATCCTTAACAAACTATATACCTAAACATTCCTCGTGAGTCACTCTATATATTAATGAACCGCGTAAAAATCTGCTCAGTAGTTTTTAAGTTTATTGCGAACAGACAGATATACAGACACGACGGAGGTCTTTGTTTTATACATAATATGTAGTGATTTAATATAGATAAAAGAATAATTAAGAAAACTACATTAATTAAGAGTACCATATTATTAATCAAATGTCAGTATCTAATAGGATAAAATGTTCATTTCCTTAAAATGGACACCATAAGGACACATACGTCACAATTTAATATTATATACAATATGAGTGATATATGTAAGTTTGTTTCGAAATTAATTATTAAGGTTTCTTTTTTTGAATTGACTACGATATTGACCAAGCAAAGCCTTAACAACTTCACCGGACTACTAAGGCGAGCGCTTAAGGCACTCAGCCAATTTTATTTGGGCAACTAGCTCAAGGGTGCGCGGGACACCTCGGCTTGGGTTGTTGCCTGATACATGCAATTCGCGACCTATCTCCCCCCCCCGTGTCGGCTTTGTGGGGGCGGAGGGATTTTTTTTTTTTTTTTTTTTTTTTTTCGTGGGGAAATCCCTTATGGATACACCACCCTCTCGGGGGAGAGGGTGAGTTATGTCCGACTCGCACGGACTAAAACCCCACGGTGTACGTCTGCCGCTATAGTTGGGGCGGCACGAGATCTCTATAGACTTCATCGTGCCGCCCCAGCGGTTGGCCCAGCAGCGAAATCGCCGCCACCGGGCCTCGTCCTGCTAGGAGACAGCCGGGTACACACCGGCCGTCTCCTCCGTCCGCCGGACCTGTGCAATGGAAAGATGGGCCCCCTGACCCATCTTCCCCGGTCCGGCTACAGTGGGAGGAGGCGGTCAAACTGACGCCTCCTCCTGCCCGTCCCCCGTTGGCGGAGACGGCCACTCCGAGGGTCCCGCTCACGGACCCTCTCCGCCGCCTCCTTCTGCGAGACGACCTCCTCGCAGAAGGAGGCCATTGCATTCCAGTTATCCTCACTACCGAGCATGGCCGCAACCACGCTCGGCAGTGAGAGATCTTGCCCTACCGCCGCAGCCAGAGTGCGACGTTGCTCCTCCCACGCAGCACACTCAGACAGAGTGTGCTGCGCGGTGTCCGGTTCAACGCCGCACTGATGGCATACGGCGGTCGGCTCCCTGCGCGCTATCCGGTGCAGGTACCAACCGAAGCACCCGTGCCCGGTCAGCACCTGCACCAGACGGAACGTCAGGGAGCCCCATCGTCGGTTGCACCAATCCAGCAGGACCGGGCGGACGGCGTCGATACTATATCTACCGAACTCCGCGTCCGCCAGGTCCTGCCTCCACCTCTCCATCTTTCTCCCCCTCTCTTCTCTTCTTTTAACCTCTATTTCCCTGGAAGCCAGAGGCTCCCCCATCCGCTTTTTAGCCGCCATATACTCGTATACGGCGGCCAACACCTCCGCCTCTAACTCCCAGGGAAGGGAGCCAGCCAGTACCATGGCCGCCACCGAGGACACCGTACGGTATCCTCGAATCAGGAGGGCGGATTAGAGGGGAGGGGGAGAGGGGTGGCCAAGGGAGGGGATCCCGAGACAGAGAGGGGGACGGGCCGGCCGGGGGAGTAAGGGAGAGAAGGGAAAAGGGGGTGAAAGGGGGAGGAAATGGGGAGGGGGGGGAGAAGGGGAGAAAGGGGCCAGAAGGAGAGGGGGCGGGGGGGGGGGGGGGGGGGGGGGGGAGGGGGGGGGGGGAGGGGAATTCGCGACCTATCTGAGCTAACCTAAGCTAAGCTAACTATTCATACATATATGAGTTGTTGAAACAAATATGTGTCCCAAGCATAAATACCTCAACAACTCTTGTATATATTTGGTATCGGATAATTTTCTAAACTATTTCAGTTTTATAAGGGAAAAAAATAAAACCCTTCCACTTTCATGTGTAAGCGTGTATGCATGCACGTGTGTGGAGCTGATATGTGTAATGTAGTTGCAGTGATGTAAGATTTTGTGTCACTGTATCGCGCAAGCAGTGCACTCAAGGGCTCCACGCCGACGGAACGGACCTAGGCTTGAACCGCTGCCGAGGGAGGCCTAATCTGGTATTATTAAGGATACTTTAAGTTACATTTCATTTATAACGAAATTAAAAATAATCCTTTTTTGTATTATCCTAGTGAAGAGTCAATTAAAGGTAGCAATGAAACTAGTTATATGATTCAGAGTCCAGTCTGTGTACCTACTGTTCTCTCGTGTAAAACAGCGCTTTAGGGCATCATTGTCCTTCAATACGAGTAAGTTATACCTAGAATATTTTTTAAACATTTATGCTTTATTAACTGGTACCTTTTGTTCAATAATTTTATTGAAAGTTAATAAAATTGTAATACACTTTAAAGGGACGGTGATGGTGAATTTCGTTTTATTATACAAGCTGTATTTTGATTTTTTTTCATTCTATTTTTACAATCAGAATTAGTATAAAGAAAACAAAGAATCAGAAAATAAAGAAACTACTTTTAATTAGCGATATTAGTGAATGACTTGTACAATTCAATGTCGATAAATAAAAAACTTATTTTTACCATATTTCCCTTCTCTATTTAGTTTGAGGCAGTGGTACTCAACCTTTTTTTTAAACGGGCCGCAAACTAGTTTCACTCAGGGTGTCGCGGACCGCAAACTACAAATATTTAGGTATTAAATAAAAAAAACGTAATTTTAAATTAACAACGTATTAATGTAGTGAAAATGGTTGTCTAAAACAAGCTTGATATAACCATTATATCATAAGGAACGCATTGCGGTTGGATTATCTGGGATCTATTTAATTTACTCAGCGTTGCTCATAGTTTTTATAATGGGCACGAAATTTAAAATAATTGAAAATAAAGTATAATCGGGTGGGCCAACTACAAAGCCCCGGCGGGCCGTACGTTGAGTATAGCTGCTATAGAGCGTGCTAACGAAATAGGCAATAACATACATTCATAGATGCCTGGAAAATATTACCACTCTTCAACTCAGTCTGGCAAATAGTTATCGAAAATTTGTGTCAATAGATATCTAAAACAAGGATTAATGATGTATTATTGGCATCTCAGACGTTTGATTGATTTTATTGTGTTACTATCTTATCCCGCGACTTCGTCTGCGTTTTTTTTTATTATCCTAACAACGTTTTTATGTATAGGGGAACAAACATAAGCACCACGTCGCTTACTACAACTCTTCACCACGATTAATTTAAATTTAATTTAAAAAAATTAAAATTGTAGTAGTCTTATAACTTTGTGATCATTTTTTTTAAACATGAACCCTATGTCTAAAAAACAAAGTTAAAAAATCGAGACAGTCATAAGTCAGAAGAGAAAACTCGAAACAACGGAATTAAAACTGTCTTTACTTTTGAATTTTTAACTTAATTATAGTATAAATTATTTAAATTTCATAACTTGTAAATTGAAATTATTATCATGAGTGTCTCTTTCACATCTATTGGTACTCCGAATAATTATTATATACTTTTTTATACAGTTTATTAATTCATCAAACATATGATGGGATGCACAATCTAAAATAATCTCAGTACAGAATATCAATATTAGTTGTACATTGGCTCTTATACCGAATGTCGCTAGTTTTATGCAAGCCACGCAAGTGCAATACGGTCGGTCACGCTTACTAGCATGTCATGACGCGAAATTATAAATTTTTCTCCTGCCAAAAAATACCGCTCAACGCGCCTAAAGAAATTTTCACTTCAAAAATTGATCCAAACCCATCCAGTATATCGGGTATTTTATACAGGTATATAAGAAGATAATTAAAATATATTTGGCTTATATAATGATGTATTTCTTTGCAATTGACATTGTCGTTTACTTGTCTATTGATTTTAATATCCCATTCATTTTTTTAAATCACTGGATACTTAAAACATGGTCGTCCACTAGTTTGAGCGGTCAACGCCCCTCGTCTCAAGATCTATGTTAAGATAATTCTTTCAACCGCAATGCATGGCCCCAAGCACTCAGAGGCTGAGTAAAGCATACTTGATACACTAAATCTAAAAAAAAATCTACCTCCAACTTAATTTACGAAGAAATAAAGCATTATACAGTCGCAGCGATAGAATCATCTCTTTTTAAATAGAAATAAGTATTTAGAAATACAATATTTGGTAAAAATGTAACATATTTATTTTGAAGAAGGTTTACGAATATTTCACAACACAATTAAGGAAAGATTGAAACCATGTAACTACAATCTAGAAAAATATTACATACACGTTACCAGGGATAGTGAAAAGAACACAGGGTAATTTTTATTAAAAATAATTCTCTTCCCGAGGGATACGTTAAATCTACATTAAAGTACGGAACCAATGGGTCAAGATAGTTTACTAACAAAATTGGCTACATGTCTACTATGTCTTTGCCGTCTCGCAAAGTATATCAAATTTCATCACAAAGCTGGTGCCCTCTTTGTTAAATTTTATAATTACTGCCTAGTCTCTCTGAAAATATATAATAATAATATATAGTCTAAATAATACTCTGAAAAGTACTCAATCGGCTAGTAAAACTGTGATTAAAATTGCTTCAACCGCTTTGGAAATTAACCATGACAACTAAATTAGATTTTCAATACTCAAGGTAAAGGTTAAAAAGACAGCGCTATCCTAACACTTACTCAATTATATTATACCTAAAAAGCTGTAGACACGTCACAAGGACTGCGACAGCGTCTTGTTAAAACCTTGCTAGTTAGCTTATATTGGACAACTGTCCTGTCAATTCGCCCGTATCTATTAAGCAACATATAACTATTTCTTTTTCACCACCGATATTGAGAATATGCCATCTTACTTTCACGTTTTATCTAAGACAGTGTAACATTATAATATTACTTTACGCATGTGTGCGTTATCGTACCATTTGTTTTATCAAAATATCATATAGGCAACGTATCTTTAGTTATAATATCATTGCACTTACTAATATTATGTATATGAAGTTTGTTTGTTTATCACGCTTTCACGCCTTAATTATTCAACCAATCATCTGATTTGGAATATACGGTGTCAGGAGTATTATTACATAGTATAAAACAAAGTCCCCTACCACGTCTGTCTGTCTGTCTGTCTGTTCGCGATAAACTCAAAAACTACTTAACGGGTTTTAATGCGGTTTTCACCAGTAGATAAAGTGATTCATGAGAAAGGTTTAGTTATATAATTTATCAGGGTTTTTTTATTACCAGGGCGAGACAACGTCCGCCAGGCCCGCTAGGAAAAAGATATAAATGAAAATTTCAGATTCGTTCTGTAATCCGCAAACTAGAAGATATACATTTTATACAATAAAATAATAGATTAGCAAATTTTGTATACGTTTACTTTCCTAGCCTGTTGTACGATCACTCTCTGACATAGAATATGTCTGTCTTTTAAATATAAAAGGCAAAGAGGTTTTTAACAATAAGGTAACTTTCATTCTGCCAAAATACGAGAATATCCTCAAAAACATCGAAATATGTCTATTATAGTAATGAAGCAATTGATAGTCGTTGACTATTTATTAATTGAGCTTGATAATATTCAAATATTCACTTTAAACCCATATCGCAGTGTCGTCACTTTAACCATATTTACATTCTAATAATGTGATCATTTGCATAATTTCCATCTACAAAACCTTTTTAAAATTCTTTAATAATTACTACACTTGTTCAGCTAGATAGAGAGCTGGTAAAATATTTATTTACAGTTGGTTCTATTTACATCTAAATAGTTCCAAAATGTATCTATCTTTAACAAGACTACATTTACAACTTTATAATATCCACTTGTAGAATAATATTACTGTAAGTTACTACAACACAGCGTTAATTACTAATTACTATAATAAAAGTGATTGAGATTTATATATTTTTTGTATTTACTTAATCTATATGTAGATATAATAAAATGGATGCGAGAGTATATACGACACTTATAACAAAAAATCAATCAATCAACTTTTAACATTTTTGTCTGTCCGCGGGTAACAGCTAATCTACCCTAGAAATACCCTAAGTACTCCCTATAACTTCATAGTGTGAAACTTCACAGTGAAAGTCCCGTCAAAATCGATCCTACCGTTTCGGAGATTAGTCAGGATAAACAGACGTATAGGCAGACAGGCAAATATTTGTTTGTTATATAGATAGTTTATACTTTCACATCTATTTGGTAAAATGCTGTTATCCTGACATTACAGACAGACACTCAAATTTCATTTATTTGTATAAATTAAATTCTTTTATAATCTTTTTATATTTCCGTGGATTTAAAAACATGATATCTCACATTACTCGGATATAAGTATAGCTGGGAATCTTCATAAAATTAAAAAAAATATTTGTAATAAACGTAGGTAAAGTACAAAAGTGCCTACTCACATACTGTGAGAAATTATGCAGTAATTCTGTGACGAAAGCAAAAATATATTTACAAACCTACGGAAACCTACTATTATGCAGATAATCTGTATAAAATCCTATCAGATTGTTTATAACAAAAAAAAATCCAACGCAACTTGTATGTTAAAGTATATAAGCCGGTGCATTAAGTTATGTTTTTCCCTTTTTTCTACAAGTAATAATGCACGTATTTGCGTAGTAATTACTTAATCTATTTTAAGAGTGTTTAATTGCATATTTCGACCTCTTTTACGGCGGTGTCGCGCCGTTTTACGAGTGTTTTTAAACTTCTGCCACTCGTTCTTGGAGTGCACGCTGAGTCTTTATAATAAATATTATCAGTATGCGTATTGACGACTCAATTGGTTAAGATTCTATTAAAATTTTATGGTATCTTATTCTGCAACTCTCTTGTTAATAACAATCATTTTCGACCCTCTATTACTGTTTACTTGAAAGGCGTTCTGAGTATTTTAGTTTTTTATTTTAATATTTAATCATAGAAAAGAAAGTTAATATTTATTCTGAATAAGCTTACATTCTTAAATTATATTTTATTATCATTTTGACTCATCTTTGTATTCGAAATGTTAAAATAACATATATTTTTATTGGAAATTTATAGTAATGGTATACATACATTTAAAAGTAAGGGTTTTTCTTTTAAGAATCTATACTAAAATGATAAATTCGAAAGTTACTGTGTTTGTTTGTTTCTTAAGTTTTCACGACCCAACTACTGAACCTTTCATAATTATTTTGCGTAACAATGTCAGGGATATAGAAAAGGACACACATTTCATCCAGAAAAAGCACTTTTGTCGACGGAAGGGCCAAATATATACTAACGCGAGCAAAGCTAAGCGAAGCGGACATAAGCTAGTAAAAAAAAGTTGTTATGCGTATACTGAATAAGCTTACATTCTTATATAATAATTTATCATAACTGCGAATCATTTTTGTTTTAAAAATGTTAAAACCGTTTATCGGAAAATAAATCATAAATGTATGAATTCGAAAATAATAATAATATGTCATATATATAAAAATTAGGGTATAAACTCACCTCTTCGTAGTCAAGTCTCGCTGTCAACGTGAAGACCCCTGTCTGAGGGTTGAGTGAGAAAACATCATTGGCCCAGTCCGATATGACGGTATAGGTTAGCTGTGCGTTGGGCCCGGAGTCGGGGTCAACGGCCGCCACGGTCCCAACTATAGAACCTCTCGCTGCATTCTCGGGAATGTCGAAAGAGTAAGCGCTTTCCTTGAACACCGGTGGGTTGTCGTTGGTGTCGGTTACCTGAAATTGTATTAACATATTTGCAACACTTAAATATACGAACACTTCACGATACAAAAATCTCAGTACTATCTACTTGTATGTAATTTCCAAATACGTATGTAATAATTATTTAATAGTTTATTCAGATGGCCGTGGTTATAAACATAAAAACATTTTTTATACTTTTGTATGTATAGATATGCAATTTGTAATAACTGGTAAAAATTACAGTAATATAGGATTATAAAACTCATTAAACTATCAATATTATGGTTCATGTTTTGATACATACGAGTGGTCGTAATTCGACCACGTCCATGCATATTTCAAGATTTAATATTTAGGAATTAAACTAACTTTTCCAATTTCTTTAGTAATATAATTAAAGCTCATTAATATCTATTATATAAAAAAAAATATATATAAAGAAAATCGATTGAGAAACAGAGGAGAAAGATGTACTGTGTATGTAACTACTTTGTCTAAATTTATATATAGATTTCCACAATATGACGCTGATAAATTTAGGTAGGCAATGAAACATCGCAAAGCTTACGAGTGGTTACATTAAATTAATCGAAACCATTAAGGATTTACTTATGGACAGTTTAACGGTACATTAAAATAGGTAGAATGTAGATATACTGATCTAAAAGCTTCAGTGATTAGTTAATCGGCAGTCAACCGTTCAACTGACGTATGGATGTAGACGCCGTGATAAGAATTCAACTGATTGGGGCTGACATGTGGAATTGGACCGAGCCACAGACGTGGAAACATACCTACAACGAACTATACATACATACACTGTATATAATATCTTTTTTATACTTCGTATGAATACAATCTATTTCACCAGTTAAATAATACGAACTTCACGTATTTTTTACTCTTTACTTTTACACTATTACGCGTTATGTATATTAGATCAATATACATACCGGTATAAAATAACAAATACTATTAGATTGGTAAAAGTTTGTTTGAATTTTAAGCGATATTTAGACCGAGAGCGATCAATTGCAACGTATTCGAACTCAGTATTCGGTGTTCGTTGAAAGAAAACATAGTGATGGAATCAGAGCATGGTGGTTGTTTTTTTTAATGCCACTACAACATCTCAGTTAAGAAGATTTAGCGCGACATATCTGGTGAGATTGTGATGAAATGCTAAACCCTGTAGTCATAAGAACTACCGACAGAAGTAATGACTCAAAATAATGTAATAAATGTATTCGCTTTTGAATTTTTAAAACAATTGTAGTCTGAATTGTTTAAATTTCATAATTTGTAAATTGAAATTATTAACATTAGTCTGGTTTTTACGTCTATTGGAACTCCAGGCATTAATTATATACATTTTTATCCAGTTTATTAATTAATCAAACATATGATGGGATTTACAAGATCACTACAAAATATCAATAATATAGATATACAGGTCACTATACTATGCTTCGCTAGTCTGACGGAATCGCAATACGTCACGAGCATGTCGAGATCATCGGTGACGCGTCACTAGTATGTCGAGGTTATTGGTGATGCAAACCCATAAGTTATTCTCCTATCAAATAATTTTGTTTTTTTTTAAATCACTCAACGCGTCAAAAAAGTAAAAAAAAACAGAGCAATAAAGACGGACGCAGTCGGGTTTAAGTGCTTTAAATTTATATTTACAACTGTTCATATCTGTTTGTAGCATATCCACATTCATATGTCCGTGGAGGCCTTCCCTGGCCTGCCGGGTGCCTCTCGCGCCCCGGTAGCGCCCGCATCCACTCCGCGCGTGCCACCCTCTGTGCCGCGCGCACCACAACCCGGGCGGGCCCCTCTGGCCCCCTGGGCTCCCCAGCCCCAGGCTCCCAAGCCTCAGGCTCCCATCCCACAGGCACGGCCGGCACGCGCCGCGCCAGCCTTCTCTATGGGGCTCTCTGAAGTGAACTGGATTTTCCAGTTATTCCGGGAGCACGATTTGCAGGAAGTCTTAACCTTCAACGCAGCTTTCCAGGCGGAGGAGGACTTGGGTAAGCTCAACGTGCTCGCGCAATACCCGAGTATTGCTGCGACATTACATCGCATCGCCCGCTCACAAGATCCAATTTCATGTAAATAAAATTCGCGGCTATGAATAGGATAAAACCGCGCGGTCTATCTCTTTCGTTTTTTAACGCGAGATCTCTTAGGACACAGCGCGATCTAGTAGCTGCCTTCTTGCGCGATAGACAGATAGACGTTTTCCTCGTCCAGGAAACGCTTCTAAAACCTAAAATGCGAAATCCTAGAATCGCGAATTATAATATAATCAGAAACGACCGTGTCGCCCGCGGGGGTGGCACCTTAATCTATTATAGGCGTTCATTATATTGCATGCCGGTAGATCCGCCCGCTCTGACTAATATGGAAGTGTCAGTGTGTAAATTAGGTATGACTGGTCATCCGTCCATTATATTAGTGTCCGCGTACCTCTCACCGAATAAGCAGTTGTTAAAAACCGATTTGCAAGCGTTGCTTAATTTAGGAGACTCAGTCATTATAGCGGGGGACCTCAACAGCGGGAACGTTATCTGGAATAGTCCGAGAACCTCTCGTAACGGGAGGATACTCGACGAACTAGGTAGGGTTCTCGTGTTTGACGTCATAGCCCCTCCGGAACCCACCCATTATCAGGATAACTGCCGTCCGTCAGTTTTAGACATAGCTTTGTTAAAAAATATCACGCTTCGGGTACGACTCATACAAGTCGTACACGAACTTGACTCGGACCATCGCCCGGTCGTATTACAGTTAGGTTTTAACTCAGACTTCACCCCTCCGTCGGTTAGGGTGGCTGATTACGCGAAACTCGCTCGTTATTTTAAAGAAAATCCTTCGTCTAGCAATTTAGACAGGGTTCCGGACGTGTTGGTGTCTAAAGCCGACGCGGATTCGGCTATCGATTCCCTGGTCGACTATCTCCAGACCGCCGTCAGAGAGACCTCGAAAGAGGTACAAGCGGCGAATGATGCGCCGTTTTATACTCCCTGACGACGTGAGAGCGTTGATTACGGAAAAGAACGCCGCGACTCGAGCTCACGACGCTTACCCGTCTACAGAAAATCGCGAGCGTTTACGCTTGTTACGTAAAATAGTCAAATCTCGTATCTCTGAAATTCGGGGCGACAGGTGGGACAGACTTCTGGAGGATCTCCGGCCGTCCCACCTGTCGTACTGGAAACTCTCGCGAACTTTAAAGTCGGATCTCACTACTCCGATGCCTCCTCTCGATAGAGGTTCCGGATTGCCTCCTGCGTTCGATAGCATAGATAAAGCGGAATGTCTTGCCGCGAGTTTAGAAACACAGTGTTCACCGAACACTGATAACACTGACCCTATCCATATTAGGTCGATCGAATTGTCGGTAGAGCATGCACTAGCGTCCCCTCCCGTGGATACCCTAACCTCAATAACTTTCGATGAAGTTTCGACCGCCATCCAGCGTCTCAAGCTTAGGAAGTCCCCAGGTCCCGATGGGATCAGGAACGAGGTACTGAGACTCCTTCCCGATCACATCATAGCTCTATTGGTCTGCATCTTCAATGCGGCCATGTCCCAGGGCCACTTTCCAGCCGCCTGGAAGAAGGCCGTAGTGATAGGCATACACAAGCCCGGCAAAAAAGCTACGCTTCCCGATAGCTATCGCCCGATTAGCCTGTTAGATACATTAGGTAAATTATACGAGCGGCTCCTTCTGAACCGTCTCCAGGTCTCGATTACAGATTTAAAATTAATACCACCTGAGCAGTTCGGATTTCGTGCCGAACACTCTTGCACGAATCAAGTACACCGCCTCACGGAGTACATTTTCTCTAATTTTAATGCCGACCCGAAACGTAAACCGAAACGCACAATTGCAGTCTTTTTCGATGTCGCCAAAGCCTTCGATAAGGTCTGGCACGGAGGGCTCATCCATAAATTATATAAATCTCACGTACCCGATAAGTTAATTCATATTATCCACGATTATCTCACTGATAGGACCTTCCGCTTTAGAGTGGATGGGGAACTATCCCTGCCCCACCCGATACGCTCAGGTGTGCCACAAGGCTCCATACTCGCGCCCTCGCTCTTCAATCTGTTCATCAGTGACCTACCTCGGTCTAAACGGGTCGAGGTAGGTTGCTATGCTGACGATACAGTTATTTACACTTCCAGCTTGCGGTCGGATTTTCTTAGGAAGCGCATCGAAAAGGCCGTTTGCACACTCGGTGAATGGTTTCGTCGATGGCGCATAGAAGTTAATCCTGATAAGAGCGCCGCGATACTCTTCGATACTTTACGACGTAGTAATAACCTCGAGCCCATCAGGCTATACGGAACCGATATACCTTGGGCCGACGAGGTCAAATATCTCGGTGTTACATTAGATAAACATTTAAATTTCGAGTCACATATAGATAGAGTGCGAAACAAAGCCGCTATGGTCTTGGGTCGCCTCCATCCGTTGCTTTGTCATAGGAGTAAGATGTCCCTCAGACACAAGCTCACTTTGTATAAGACGTGTATTCGTCCCGTGATGACATATAGCAGTCCCGTTTTTGCGCATATGTCGAAAGATAATTTTCATAAGTTGCAGGTTCTTCAAAACCGCGTTTTACGTAAAGTAACCGGTGCTTCGTGGTACGTCCGGAGAGTTGATCTACATAGGGACCTAGAGATGCCTTCTATCTGGGCATACGTAAAATCACTTACGATTAGTTATTTTGAAAAAGCCGCGAATCATCCCAGTCCGTTAGTGGTATCCGCCACAAAATACGAACCCGTACCAAACGCTGCGCGCTGTAAAAGACGTCCGCGACATATTTTTACCGACCCTCCCGATGAAATAACGGCAGTGAACGATCAGTACCAGCCTGTCTCTCCAAACAGAGCGTGCTCACGCCCACGCCCGCGTAACCACAGATCACGCCGCCGTGGTCTGGGGGTAAATTTCGCTCCCGCACACCAGACTAGGCCCCCCTCGGCAGCGGCTCAAGCCTAGGTCCGATCCCTCGGCGTGGAGCCCTTGAGTACGCTGCTCGCGCGATACAGTGACACAAAATTTTACATCACTGCGACAACATTACACATATCACCTCCACGCACGTGCACGCATACACGCTTACACATGCAAGTGGAAGGGTTTTATTTTTTTTCCCTTATAAAACTGAAATAGTTTAGAATATTATCCGATACGAAATATATATAAGAGTTGTTGAGGTATGTATGCTTGGTACACATATATGTTTCAACAACTCATATATGTATGAATAGTTAGCTTAGCTTAGGTTAGCTCAGATAGGTCGCGAATTGCATGTATCAGGCAACAGCCAAAGCCGAGGTGTGCCGCGCATCCTTGAGCTAGTTGTCAAAATAAAATCGGCTGAGTGCCTTAAGCGCTCGCCTTAGTAGTCCGGTGAAGCTGTTAAGACCTTGCTTGGTCAATAGCGTAGTCAGTTCGAAAAAAAAAAAAAAAAAAATCCACATTCATATGTTATTTTTATATGATTATGTTTAATACAATTTGTCCATTGCCAGTAAAAATTGGTGGTTAATATAATAATTTTACAAACCTGTACAATAACTGTTACATCAGTGAACTGGACGCCGTCGTCTGCTCTTATAATGACCTGATATTCTGCGACGGTTTCTCTATCCAATGGGTCTTTCAAGGTAAGCGTACCAGTTTGGGAGTCCAACATAAATGGTATCGGCTCTATGTTTTGTATACTGTAGGTGATGCTGCCTATGGTGTCCGGGTCTTCTGCTGTGATAACTGCAATTCTCTGACCCGGTGCAAGGTCTTCCGACATCAGATAAGCAGGGGGAATGTTCTTGAACACTGGTGGGCTATCGTTCTTGTCCAGGATGATGACTTCCACCTGAAAGCAATTATTATGTCTTAATCACCTACATATAAATAAAATGACTGAGATCTACCCTTGTTTATGTATCATGCTAGAACTACTGGACAGATTTTGATCAATTTTCTTTAGTTTTACTTCTTAAACACTTGGCCCTTCTTAAATAAAAATATTACGATATCTTAATCAAATATAAAGTTATTAAAGTTTTATGAAACTACGTTTTTTTATAAAAGCATTATGCGTTTAGCGATGTGCAATTTTTTTTAAAGTAGAGAAGTCGGGCACGTGGTCTGGTGCGCATGCGTAAAACAACGAATACAAATCCTGGTTAGCTAGTTACAAATAAAATACATTAATATACAAGAATTAATAATCAAAATGCTATAGTTCTGTGATCGTATTCATGTGTATATACTATCATTACATAGTATAAAACAAAGTCCCCTACCGAGTCTGTCTGATCTGTTCGCGATAAACTCAAAAACTACTGAACGGATTTTCAAGCGGTTTTCACCAGTGGATAAAGTGATTCATCAGAAACGTTTTGGTATATAATTTGTCAAGGATTTTTTTTATAATCAGGACGGGACAACGTTGCCGTGCCCGCTATTATACTAATAAATATAGTTGTAGTTATATGTATATCTGGCATGAATAACCAACCTATTTTAACTGACCGTTATGAAATTTGCCACACCTAAATTTATTTTCATGGAGGAGATAATTATGCTACCCATTTTACTATTTTACGGTGCATCAATTATGTTACAGTATATCAACTTGTGTAGTGATTAAACGGTAACCACTAAAATTGGTACGTGCATATATCTGAACAAGCAGAATCTTTACGTTTCATTTGATTATTTAAATTTTGCTATAGTTCAATTATTTATTATAACAGATTACTACAAAGACGTGCAAAGCCATGCGCTCAGCTATTATTTTTATAAGCATTAATCCAGAGCGTTAGACTATACACAAACTGTTGTTGAAATCCGTCGATAATATAGTTTGTATCTTTTTTTTAGAACGGTAAGCTACACGTACAACAATTATAGAATAGAATTATAAATTGAATATTATTGTTTGGTTGTAGGTATACTAAGTTACTTTTGTAAGTTCGATATAATAAATAAAATTTTCTATTTATGATACGAATACACGATAAATTGCCAAAAATAATAATTACCAAACACATTTATCCCAAAAATGGTTATTTATAATATTAAAACAATGTAACGTAACAATAAACTACACAAGCTCGCCTCTTATAAAACAGTCGCAAGTGGACATCGTAATGTTTTATTTATAAGGTTGGCACAAAATCGGCTACTTTAACAGACTACAAGAACACGACTCAAATTAATAATTCTAAAAATGCAGCCAGACGAACATCGGTTCGATAAATGTGTGACCACTCCGGCCAACAACCGACGGGATGACAAAATGTGCCTGTGGGTCTTTTCTTTGATACGATGTAACATTTAATATATACGTGATGAATTATACTCGTTTCAATACAAAATACGTAACATCATGGACCATAACGGATGAAGCTAATTAAAAAGTAAATATTTTTAATTTCGTTTGTTTTTTTAATTAACAGATGTTCGTAAATACTTCAAGGAGTCTTGTTTACATATTTTAAGAGATGAAATTTTATTATAGTTTATATACGGTGCAATTATATCAATATATTTTTCTTGCCTTCTATTGTATAAGTCATAATTTTAGGATCTCTATTTTTAACTATGAATGTAGAAAGGTTAATTAAAATATAATGGATGAAGTAAAAAGAGAAGTTCCAATAAACACATTTAACAAAGATGCTTCTTTGACATCTCAAAACTATTGTTTACGAAATCTTATACAAACTTCTTGAATATTATTATTTACAAAATGATAGAATGAAAATAAAGCTACAGGGCCTTTCATACGAAATAATGTGGAGTAAATTTTGACACGTCCCGTCGTTTTCAAAGCTTCTCTCTGCAATATTAGGTGCATTCATCAATATGATTAATGACGTTTTTTCCTTACATTTAATTTAAATCTTTTCTACTTTTTTTGAGTGAAGTTTTTTTATCCTCTTGGTAAGTTTTTGTATAAGTATTTCGCAGAAATTAATTGCGTTTGAACTCAGCCACCGTATACTAGCGTATCCGTTATTGACCAAGGTATCTCTATTCATGTAGGTATTTATCATTGAATTCGTTTCTTTAGAGTATAAAAAACAATACTGGAAAAGAAAAACTTTGCCTTTAGCGGTTCCTAAATTATGATACTTTGTTTGATTTTTTTTCTTGGTTACTATTCATTATTTCGTTGCCATCTTCATTAATAATATTTATAATGTATATAAATTTTATATGTCATTACATAGTATAAAACAAAGTCCCCTACTGCGTCTGTCTGTCTGTCCGCCATAAACTCAAAAACTACTGAACGGATCTTTATGCGGTTTTCACCAGTGGATAAAGTAATTCATGAGGAACGTTTTGGTATATAATTTGTCAAGGATTTTTTTATAATCAGGGTGGGACAACGTCTGCCGGGCCCGCTAGTTATTTTATAAGACTTTAGACAATCTAAGTTGGTTTCGCCATTCTAGGCTTGAATTAATATCAAAATGGAAGAACTACTTATTTTTATATTTATCGAAATTTTAAAAATTGTAATAATTGACCTGAAGTTGAAGTGGTAAAGGTTTTGTATACTAAAATCGCACATAAATGAACAGATCGCAGAAAATATAATTCCCATATCAGTTTTTTTCCACTAAAAGTATCACGACAAAAGCACCAACAAAATATACTAATTTATTTCATATATAAAGAAAAAAACATGTTTCATAAAAGTGCAAAAACCTCATCCAAGAATGAGAAAAGTACCAATCGCTTAGTCAGGTTCAAACGACCGTCGAAATGTTTTCAGAATTCTTTATAGACTATAAACGTATAATTTAGATAAAACCCGAATGCAAAAAGGCAACTTCCTAAATAATACAATTCCTAATATATACATACGTAAATCATTAACACAAATGGAAGTTTTTCTAATAAAGTACCAAAAACCCATAAGTTTACATTCTTTAAAATAAAAGAAACCGATCAAAGCTCGCTAGATTATACGAATTAGATAAGATTAATAAAGTCAAGAGTGAACATTGTAAACGAAATGAACGATGGTCCAAAAAAAAATTATTCGAAATGAACTCAACAAATCAACAAAACTTAGAAAAGTAAAAGACTAAACCTCATTGTATTTCATCATTGGTGCTACGGAGCACGAAACATTCAGGACACAATGATCGGGCCCGTCACAGATAAGAAGCGGCGATTATAGAGAATTCTCTGGCCTCGACGTGGACAGCCTGCGCATTTGTTATGATGACTCAATCTTTTCTTTGTATCCAGATGAGGGTGCCGTCTCATACGAACCCGAATACCTACCTATATAAACGCCCACGGTACGTAAGAGAAGCAGCAATTAACGTCGATTGTGATACCGTGCCTCTAAGAAATAAATTGAGATGTGTTAATAAAATTTATTGTTCAGAAAATAAGAATGCCTGAGAAAAAGTCAAGATGGATTGTAAACATTTAGCTACTTAATAGTTATTACAGTACTAATCCTGAACAGTTCTATTAAGTTTTGTATCTAAACAATACAATACGGAAATGACAACGTTTGTGAGTCAAATTGTATTATCGAAAGTTGGATAGCTAGCGGTGGTCTCACAATAAACTGGTTATCGGACGGAGTACAACAACATATTTCACAACAAAAAGACTAAAGCATTTATTATGAACAAAAAAGTTAGGTACATATGAGTAGTTTGTGGTGTGGTGGACCCCCTAGAGTTCATGTTTAAAGTAATCGATTAAGGGATGAGAAATGACAGTACGTCGGTTTATTAGGATCGTCGATTAGTCATGCTTTAATAATTGATTGTAGTCCGCTACTAGATTAATAAGGAATGTGTGTACGCTTCCTTATAACTCGAATGTTGATAATTGAGCGTATCATTCCTATTATTTTATAAAACTTGTTCGAATAAAATCAAGTTACATAGTGATTTTATTAGAACGTTTAAAACCACTGATATATATCTTATAATGTTATAATCAACACTTTTATAGGATTATTTGGATCTAGAAAACATTATTAATGTCTAAACTAGTGTTACTTGTGTTTAGCAAGATTATGGAAATGAACGTGTGCCGATGGTATTCTATTTTGTAATATATGTTATAGTATTTAAATAAATCCAACATAAATAACAGGTATCTTTTATTAATCTTCAAATAAAAATGTTTTCTGTAAACATAATATTGTATTAAATATAAACATAAAAATGTATTAAATTTATATTCTATATCTTAATAATCTGCGTTTTAAAGAATAGAAAACAATATGATGACTATAGTAACACTCAAATTAAACAAATCCTGCGATATTATCTTGTGAATATATTCATTTATACCCCAATCTTTGTCAGAGAATTACATCACTACATACTATAAAACAAAGTCCACTGTCACGTCTGTATTTCTGTCTGTCTGTTCGCGATAAGCTCAAAAACTACGAATGCATTTTCATGCGGTTTTCACCAGTAGATAAAATGATTCAGGAAGTAGGTTTAGGTTTATCATTTGTTAAGATTTTTTCTATTATCAGGGTGGGACAATGTCCGCCGGGCCCGCCAGTATTCGATAATTTGAAACATATTCAGTGACATATATACATATATTAACAATCAAAAAATAGATCACAATGTCTGTGAAATCATTTGATAGCACTTATATTTCTTCAATCCAATTACCATAATAGCTTACAAGAATTATTATGGTAATTGAATTTACTTGTAGTGAACGAGAAATTGTAGATATTTATTTCATATTAGCTTTATATTAATTTTAAAATGAGATTCAGAATTTTTATTTTATTTTAACTGTATAATCGTTTTAATTATTGTTTTTTTTTTTTTCGAACTGACTACGCTATTGACCTGGAAAGGTTTTTACAGCTTCACCGGACTACTAAGGCGAGCGCTTAAGGCACTCAGCCGATTTGGTTTTTAGGTAACATACACAAGGGTGCGCGGCACACCTCGGCTTGGGCTGTTACCTGAGAAGTCGCGTCTGACCTAGCTAAACTATTCTAGGCTATTCATACATATATTCATTTGTGAATCATACAATCGAAATTGCATGATTCACAAATGCATACGTGTATATCGGAATGAAACGAGCTAAACTATTCGATTCAGCTCGAAAAAGGGAAAAAAAACAAACCCATCCACTGTGTGTATGTATGTGCACGTGTGGTGAGAGTTGATCTCATGTGTGAGTACAAGTGATGTAGGTGAGTCACTGTGTCGCGACAGTGATATCTCGGGGGCTCCATCCGGGGACGACCTCGGCTCGAGATATCACTGAGAACCACGATGTGTGCGGGAACTAACGAGGAGGATTCCTTCCCTCACGGCGGCGTCAGGGAAGGTTACGCGTGCGTGGGCGCAAACGCGCATGTTAAAAGATCGAGTTTAAGATTAAGTGAACGGCGTCGGCGCCGGAATCTAAAAATAGACATAGCAAAAATTATTATTATTACTTGACGTGACTTGACGTCCTAGACGGCGACGCCTGCCTTGGGTAGCGAGGGCGCTTTGTGCGCGGAGCGCGGGGACATCCGCGATAGTTTGCGGTATGACCCACGCCTCGACACAGAACACAGCTCGGAGGGTCGGAGGAGTCTTTCTGACGAGAACACTCCTTAGTGGAGTGGTCACCTAGGCACTTAACGCACCTGGGTTTCAGGCGACAGTTACGCGCGGAGTGTCCGTACACCTGGCAGTTGTGACACTGCGAGGGTACAGACGTTTTGCGCGGCGGCTCGACGATAACGCTGGAGAGGCCGCTAAGGGTCGAGATATTGAAAATCGCTTTCCCTTCATGGGTGCGATCGAGGACTACTAAAACCATATCATATGGTGCTTTGGTGCGCGGAGAGCGCATACGATGTACTTCACGGACGGGAATATCCTGCTCGTTGAGGTCGTCGGAAATGTCATCAGTCGGGATTTCAGCGGGGACTCTACGGATGACAACACGTAGGTGACGCTCATCTTCGAGCGAGTGGGTGAAATAACCCCACTTGTTGTCCCGAAGGAAACGAGTGAGGTCGCGATGGGCGGAGGGAGTCGCTACCTTCACCTGAATACCTGTAGCGATATTCACGGCGGAGGTGTAGCGGATTTTTGCTGTTTCCAGCAGACTGGAGATCTCGACCCAGGACGCCTTGTTCTGGATCGTAACGGGCGGAGGTGTAGGGGCTTCTTGCCCGAAGTTGCGGAACCCGCTGCGTCCGGTGAAGCCGGGCTATCGGGGAGGGGAGCCTTAGGGGCCTTTTTAGGCGCACTAGCGCCACCTGCTGTGGGACGTTTCTTAGAGGGCAGATGGCCCTCACTATCGAAAGCGTTTACGGGAGGGTGCTCCCGCTTATGGCGGCGCACGACGTGAGAGAATTAAGTTGTGAGAATTCATGACCGATATGAGTAACCTTTTGAAAAAGTATTCGTACATTCATTACTAATTATAGCTGCATCGACTCCTTGCTTTCGACAAATATCCACCTTTTAAGATCGAGGTTTATCATCAATAAATATTATCAAACGATGTCGTTGTTTACGTCTGCCTGTATTTCCTAATTTTTTTTAAACTTCGCAATAGATCTTGTTATAGTTTTCGTAATCATTTGGACAATACCTTCCGAAATAATATATTAACAATAATAATACATCAATAAGCTATATAACGTTACTAAGTGTTAAAGTTATTGTTCGGACACTTACAATGGTCGTTACCATTGGCTAAACCTTACAAGATACATCAGAATAAAGAACTATGAAACTGTTAAAATTTACACAAAAATCATTAATAATACAGGATATTTCTAAGGATATACTTCTTCTAATATACTTCTAAGGATAACCCACAGAAACCATTTTTAATTTTTACATATCATTAAAGAATAACTGCTTATATGTAATTTGTTTTGAACAAATATTAATTATTATCCTAGAAGATTGCACACATTTAAAATTACGCGGGGAAAAAAGTGGTTTGTATAACGAAATTTATTAAACTTTTTTGACTTTGTTTTTTTTTATTGGGGGCAAACGAACTGAAGGGTCACCAGATGGTAAGTAATCACCGCCCACGATAGACACTAGCAACACCAGGGGAGTCGCAAGTGCGTTGCCTGTGTTTGGAAGGAGGGCAGAGGGAGAAGGGAGGGGAAGGGGAGGTAGGCCTCCGGCGCTCTCACTGACCGAACAAAACGCAACAATGCAAGCACTGTTACGTCACGTCGGTTTTCTGTAAGACGGTGGTACTACTCCGGACGAGCCGACCCATATCATGCTGAAACTAATGGCTTCAGCGTGGCTCTACCACTTACTGAAATGGAATGGAAATATACAAAGGGCGAAATACAGATAGGTATGTGTCTAAATCGCTTGGATTCTTGTGACGTCACATTAATAAATCCATTGTACATTTGCGAAGACGAGAAGTGTGCTAGTTTGTTTATACTAGATAAACTGTATCCACGACTTCGTGCGCATCTACTATTGTTTATTGCAATTACTGCGACCTCATCTTGTGGCGAGTTATACCAAAATAGATATCAAATATCTACGCATATTAATTTGTATGATGGTGAGTTGAACGGTATATTTTTTTTAGCATTAAGCCACAATGTTATCTGATGTTAACGTACGATGTGGTCTAATATGGATAACACGCTAAACTAGATAGAATTGGCTTATAAGTACTGCTGCCGGAACATACGAACAGATACTTGGCGACAAATTTTCAAATTGAGGATGGTAGCTAGCCAGGCGGGCTATGGTCTAATCAAGAAGTTTTTTTCCATCGAAATCTCCGACTGCGATTTGAACCTACGTCGATTGATCCAGTATCCGAACACGTGATCAACTGATAATTTACTTACTGCTACACTAACTAATAGCGTTTTAAAATAAATTGATAGCAAAAGATGTACCAACTTTAATAAAAGAGCGTTGAACCTTTTAAAATCACAGTAGTACTTACTAAATACCAGCACACCACAAACCCTACCAAAAGAAGAAATGGAAAAGAAACTATAATATACTAGTGCATATTTGTCGGAACTATACTTGGCATAATAAAGGAATGCATCATCTATAATATTATTTCGAAATCGGTTAACAGTTAAGGTAATATAGTTGTGATCTGTGCCAATATTGCAATTATAGTTTACCAAAAACTTTACGTAATCATTTATAAATTGTATACCTAATTAACTTTTACCACGTGAAAGGGCAGCGCAAAGTTCTCGTTTTTGAAAATACTTAATTTCACGATCATCAATCACTCGAGTCGTTTACCTCGAAATTCTTAACGTCATTTTATTAGGTACGTCATTTAATGTTAATGCAATTTTACTTTACAATACAAAGTCATTTATTTTCTAACTTCGTAGACGTGTTCTCACTTTATCACCATCAGATTTGAGCGTCGTGTGGTCTTTGAGGTTTGCTCTGTTTTTTTTTAATGTTATAAAGTAGCAAACATGCATGATATCTACCAAATGTTAAATGGTTACTACAGCCTTTAGTTAGATATAACCAACTTTGAATAGTTATCAGTCGTGAGGCCAATATTAATACATAGATCACCTTTTTTTAAATTGTAGCACGGCAAAGTGACTATGCCTGATACCGGATGGATGGAAAAATATGTGTAATATTTGAAAATACAACTTTTTCTCAATATCTATTTTGCTATAACTCGCTACTAGATTTCGTTATACAGACTACTTTTTTTTCGCGAAATTTTAAATGAGCGATGTCCTCTATCATAATAATTGTATATTAAATCATCAAGGCAACTAACAGTTTCGTACAGTACACTCTAAAAACCACAGCTACCAACGACAGATAAACTATCCATCGCCGGTCGGCGCTGTCACGCTATCATGCGTAATCTTGATACGCTTGAAGGGCGTCATGTTATAGGAAGGAGGGAACACATTGGCCGGGAGATTGTTCCACAGCTTCACGGTGCGGCAAAGACGTTGCGAACTTTTTAGTTCGTGTCCAGATAAGATTTAACGTAAAACTATGGCTCTGAAGACCAACGCGCGTGGTTCAGTTGTAGAAAGGAGAGGAAGGGATTAAATTGAATAGCTCTTCAGAATACTCGTCGTGATACAGACGGTAGATCATGCTCAGTGAGGCAATGTTCCTGCACAACTGAAACGGCTCTATAAACTCGGTAATGTCTGCATCATTAACAGTAAGGACAACCCGTCTCTGTAACCAGTCCAGGGCATCCACTAGGTACTTGGCGGAATCGTCTCCAGAGTTGCGAACAATATTCCACGCAAGGCCGAACTTGTGCCTTATAAGGGATATACTGCTTACTATTTCTAAGGACTAGAGTAAGATACGAGGAACGGCTCCTTTGGTAATATTGTTGACACAATACTCTTCGAACTGCAAAACCGCAGGGTGACTGTTGTTTTTAGAAAGAAAAAGATATGGTGGTGATACTGTCAAACATTGCACGAGCTCTCCAAATTCATATAAAGATTCGCATACTATTTTTGAGATTTTTTTGTATTACATTAAAATATATACTATTTTGACAAATAATCCTTATTATCAGTACTATTACTAAACTAATATAAGTTGCTTCGTTAAGATTGATATACCTATTGCTCTCTAAGTTACGAACGACCACAGAGATAAAAGTTATCGAAACAACAACGTGATTTATACAAAACAGGCTAAGTGCGTACGTAATATTTAGACAAAGTTATGAGGTGATGTCGACCTAAGAATACTGTGGCATGGGTTAAGACTACGGTCAATGTTTAGAGGACTTCGTGACTTTGGGCGCCCACACCCGCTTCTATACTATCTTCAGGATTTTACACAGTTTTGTGATGTCAAGCGACTAGGGAACACGAGATGTAATAAGTAGGTATATATTTTTATTATATGGCTTATAATATGGGTGGTATATATTTTTATTATATGGCCTATAATATGGGTATCTTAAATGTCAATTAATTTCGTACGAATAAAACATAATAATTATCTAGATTATAAAATATAAATTACATTAGTTTTATTTCACATCTAAGAATTTGTTTTTTACTTATTACTTGGTTAGTATTTATTTATATAATAGATAAAAACAAAATGATATAGGTCTGCCGTTGTGCGCGTCACGCAAAAAAAGTACTGCACAGATTTCGTTCAATTTGTTATAGTTGCCTAAAATTAGAATTATTTATGTTTATTTGTAATTAATGAAGTTTTTAGAAATTTCGTTTTTAATAAGCATTACGTGTTCAACGATGTGTTTGCTTGCCCTGAAGAAGTTGGGCAAGCGGTGTGGTGCATATGTTTCTTCCTATGCACATAAAATACATTCTTAAAATAACAAACGAAGCAGACGAAGTCACAGGTACCAGTTAGTATCTAAGTAGGAAGGATTTGAGGCTTAAATTTAAATGTTACAGCTCCTGGGATAATTAAGCTATGTTCAAACCTAATTCAATGGTGCGTGTACACTGTAGTTTACTGCCTACATTAGCATGCGGCCGTGAGATCCGCCCACATCTGCTATCTCATCCCTATGCAGTGTATATATATATATAAAATATGCACAAAAGTGCTCCGGATAAAGTACGCTGATAAAACGCGAGGTAATTGGCATCGCCTTCAGCGCATCGATCGACGCGTTTCGGGTCTATGTTTACCGAAAACAAGGATTATGTCGCATTATGTTTTGTAAAATTATATACGAAGTGCGACTGCATACGGCGACAATATGTAATTTTGTCATAAAAGTTTTAGACAGAAAACATGTAATGAATAAGCCGCGTTATAAAATTTCGAGGCACACTTTAGGATCATAATCGTCAGTGTTTTTAACTCATCGGTGCCTATGGAAACTGGTCAGCTGCGTGTTTTTTAAGATCACTAACACGATTACACGAATTTCTCAGTAAGATTACGGTATAAATGAAATATCTAGATTTTTTTTATTGTGTGAAACGCTCGTCACCGTGCTATATGATTGCGAGGAATGCTTATTATTATGCATGGAAGGATTATACGGCTCGCGGGAAGGCACGCAGGTATCCTCAATTTCTCCTAAATTCGCAACCCGAGGGCACTATTCCCTTATCATTACGATCCCGTATTGTCTGATCGATAGTATAATTTTGTAATAAATGTGCGAACAAACATTTTTTGGATAAAATTTTAAATCAATGTCGTAGATAATTATAATTGAGTTTAACTATTGGTTAGCTTTACTATAAGACGCACTTATATAGACACGAGTGACTTAAAACTAACTGTAAATACAGACTGCTAACATTTTCTTAAATAAAACAAAAACCGGATATTCTAACAGTACACACCGCTGTAAACAATATTCGCCGTTCTGTTCCAGAAAATAAATTAACTACACGAACAAAAATCACGAGCCCTGAATTTTTCAACGTCTCTCTCGGATCGAGATCGAAGCAAGCGCAGCGGCGAGTACAAAGCACTTCACGATTAACGAATCGAAACCAAATGAGACCATGTCATTTTTGTTTGTTGAAAGTTTTTGTTTTGGATTGGTTTATTATTTGTCCATAACCTCACCTGATGATAATTGTTATGAAGCCTTGGGAGGATACGCTAATCCTAAAATAAGAACTGCCTCTTAGAAATTGCATTTCTAAGATCGATGTTTCCTTTACGGAAATCTCTGATACATTGCAGGAATCGAACAGACGTCATTTAACTCTTTGTCTGAACATATTACACCTGACCTATCATTAATTAAAACTAAGAACGTTTATATTATGACATTAAAAAGATATAATGTAGTAAAAATTAAACCAAAAACTTATTATGTACTTAAATATTTAATAATATACAAACATAATCCAAAATGATAGCCGTTTGAGTGGTTTATTTACCTATACACTGTTATAAATAACCATTGTATCATTCTTTCATTTCTAAACACACTGTATTTTCTAATCATCAGATATTATCTCCTATCAGGGAACGCCAACCCGATATAGCAAGTCACCGCGATGAAAATAATGGCAATAGTAACAAAAGAATTATAATGTCCGCTGCCAAAACTGTACAATAACACCGGCGGTATCGCAGGTGGTTCTAGCGATTTATCGGTGGGCGATACAGTCGTCCGATAATGACGGGGCACTTCAGCCGACAGAGGAGAGCGATGTCGCAACCCGCTCGCCGATTTCGGGCTGCCCGTCGGTCATCTCTAACGATGGAACGATAATTAAGATCGGACGTCGGCATTATTTACGCCCGCAGCGTCCTACCTGACCCGAGCTCGAGTTAGTCACGACTTTTTCCATGTTGACTGAGACCATTGTTGCCTTACTCGTATTCAGTACAACTGTGTTTGTTAGCTAATTCGTATTATGGGAAATTGATGCTTGTAAAACGAAACCACCTCGACTGTTTTATTTCAACTTATTTAACAATAAAATATACATAATATTGTCTATCGTATCAGGTTTCAATAGTACTCAAATAATTAATATACATTTGTTCTGTAATTAGATATCACATTTGTCATCAAAGACCTGAAATAAATATCAAAGATACTTTCATTGTGTAAGTGTAGGTGACACACGTAATTAATTTGGCTGAATGGGAAGCAGCAAATATGTCGACAACACATAATAGATATATAAATGTATGAAATGTGAAGCGTTCTAGTGAACAACAGTTCAATAGTGATGTCATTCGTATCACGACCTCCTTTTTACAACTTTTAGATTGCAATGAAACTCCTAACTAATAAGATTTATTATTGTTTGACATCTCTCTGATACTCTCTTATGTTATACATAATGCAATATCAATATAAATTAGACATTATATTTGAAAATGTTTCTGACATATCTTTATATTACTATATAGTATATAATGTTATAATGATTATTTGAGTAATAAGATATTTTGTGTTAGCTAAACATAATACCTGTGTAATAGTTATGTTTTATTATTAGAGGCTTATCACACAGACATCGCGACCGCAGGTAGTTTAATATTATGTTAATCTTCTTTAAGAATTATTGGTCTGATTTACGCCATGATGCCGGCCATAACCTTTCCGGTCGCTGATCGTGTCTAATAATTCCGATTTGTTCAACCGAACATCGTGATAACCGATTATATAAAAGATAATATTAATAATTTCTTGTCAATGGCTCATATTTTTCGTTAAATATATATTTGTACATATATTTTTAATATAGTCAATTTGTTATTATCTATTAATTAACCAAAATGTAAATCGACAATAATACTCAAATGATAATTATTATTGAATATATTTTTTTCTGCTGTCAAATTATTATCACTGCAGGCTTCTTCTCGAAGGAAGGCATGGGCATAATCACCACGCCAGCCCACGATGTATTTATTGGTACTTTCGTATATAATCAATTTATTATTATCTATCAATTGACCAAAATGTAAATTGACAATGACAATCAAATGATTATTATTATTAAACATGCAAATTTCTGCTGTCACATTATTATCACTGCAGAGTCATAGGCCTCTTCTCGAAGGAAGGAATGGGCATAACCATCACACCAGCCCATGATGTATTAGCGATTTGAAACTCCGAAAAATATATTTTCTCTTTTCTTTCTTCGCCGTCAGCCCGCCGTGTTACCAAATTAAATTATTAAATGTATGCTAATTCCGAGAAATTCCTTGGTACCTGTCGGGGTTCGAATCTGTGGTCATCGAATTGACATTTCAACGGTCAAGCAGCTCTACCACCACGGCTTTGTTTTTTATACGTAGTTGTTATAAAATATTACTTTCTTTTGATCTGTTAAATTTCTCATGTTACTCCAATTTTGAAAAGTAAAGCGTAATGATACTATTCTTAAAATAGAAAGGTGACATAAATAAAAAAATTCAAGCTTTCATAAAGTAATCTAAATGAGTTTACTAATTTTGTATTGAAACCGCGAAAATTATAACACCCAGTCTAATTTATAAAATAATAATTTACAAATATAATAAATATATTTATAAATACACTGTTTTAATTATACTTACTTTACATCCATATAAATGTATATGTGACAGTTACGACAGATATTTTAAATTGTTTTAATACTGACTGTTAGATTGCTTTAGTAGATACTATAATTCGTATGTTCGAACTAGCCAAGTCAGACCTTAGGCTACAATATTATCCCAAGTTATAAGCAGAAATGATAATTTAAGTTGTTATAACATATTTCATGTTGTTCTTAATAAATTTCATGACTACCCATTTATATCTCATTTCTTTTTTTATCATAATATTGAACTTGGCTCTCATTAGACATTTATGTTTTTGATGGGATAAACTTTTACTCGCGTCATCACTCGCGTTAATGTTAATTGGATCACTCCCTCGGAAACAGTAACATTTTGTAAATTAAGTAGTACAGTAAAAAGTACCCTATGCACAACATGTATGCAAAATTTCACGATGATCCCTTGAGTTGAGAGAGACATAAAAGCGTAACAAACAAAGAAAGTCACAGTTGCATTTATAATAATTAAGATTTAATTTCCATTATTGGAAACTGTTTTTATTTAATTACATATTACAATATTGTTCCTAGCAATTGTTAAAAACATAAAATGCATTTTTCATGCTGTCAACGGCCGCATGTTTTGGGGTCAACCACCATTGTCAAATCAACAATGTGCGTTCGGTGCCTTGTTCTTACTTAAATTCCTACTGTTTTCATACTATTGCAATTATAAGCTTAAAAAATATTTTTATACAACAAATAATAAATCGTGCAAAAATAACAAGAGTATAGAAAAGTATATTTTCCAAAAACCAAAAACGGATCCAAAGGTTTTGTATTGTTTTACATTTGGGATCTATGTATTAAACAGATTAAATTATATAAAACAATCAACAAGATATCCACACAAGAATTTTGATTTAATGTTTTTTTTTATTCCAAAAAGGAAATACGTAAGAAACGAGCCATAATTGTTTACAGTCGTTGTAATTCACCGAGATTTATAATATAACAAGACGATGCATTCTTTGTTAGCTATCTGTTTAACTCAACAAAATAAGTCAGGCGTTCACATTGACGCATTCAATACACTGATCAAACAGTTATAAATTAGCCACTGGGGTTAAATTACGATTGAGCCTTTTATGTTCAATCTATAAAATGAACATACACAGTTTCACGTATTCTAGCATCGATTGGCATATATTTTATTAAAACAAATTGCATTGTTTACTGTAAAAAGAACGATGAGATTTACTCAACCATTAAAGTTCGCGTGGGTAGAAGTTTCATGGTTCAGTGGTTAGCGTGTTGGGACACCACGTCGATCAAAGTATGTTCGAATTCTTGAGGTAGGACTTTTTCTAAGTCCGCTTGACTATATATCTTAGACCTAGAACGGTAGTCCGTTGAAGCTGTTAAGACCTTGCTAGGTCAATAGCGTAGTCAGTTCGAAAAAAAAAACCATCTTGGACCACATCGTCATCTACCATCGGGTGAGATTAGGTTTAAATGCTAAAGCTTATATAGTATCTAAGTAATGAATACTTTTTTTTATATCATAGGAGGCAAACGACAGGTGGGTCATCTGATGTTAAGTGATCACCATCGTCCATAGACACTTGTAACGCTAGGGAGTCGCAAGTGCGTTGCCAGCCTGTGTTGGGGGGGAGGAAGGGGAAGGGGAACGTGGAAGGGGAGGAGAGGTGGGTCTCCGGCGCTCTCACTGACCGAACGAAACGCAACAATGCAAGCACTGTTATTTCACGTCGGTTTTCTGTTAGAGGGTGGTACTATCCCGGGCGAGCCGACCCATTCATGCTGAAACCAGTAATAGCTTCAGCGTGGCTCTACCGCCTACGAAAATTTATCTTGATTTTGTTTATACGTTGGTTTCAGCGTTTGTATTTTAGCGTATGCCAAAAATCTCATTGGATGTTAAATTACTTTGTGGTCTAAAATGGTAAGTACCCTAAACCTAGAGGTGCTGGCTTCTAAGTGCAGCTGCCAGAACATACCAACAGGTGATTGGTGACAGATTTTCAACCTGAGAGGAGTAGCTAGCCACGAGGTTTAGTAGGTGGTGGAGCCACGCTCAATCTTTGAATATATCTTAAATCATATTACTGGTTTCAGCATGAATGGGCCGGCTCGCCCGGGGTACTACCACTACAAATAACAAAAAGAAATGTTTTTATATTCGGTCGATATTTTTATATTATTACATTTTGTCAGTTTGTTTGTTTGTTCCGGGTAATCTCCAAAATGGCTGGACCTATTTTAACGGGAATTTTACTGGCAGATAGCCGAAATTATAGCGGTCGACATATTCATATTAACCGATGTGAAGTAACAGTGATTGCATTGTTGGGTTTCGTTCGGTCAGTGCGAACGCCGGAGGATCATCTCCCCTACTCTTCCACCTCCTATCTCTAAACACAGGATGGTAACGCACTTGCGACTCCCCTGGTGTTGCAAGTGTCCATGGACGGTGGTGATCGCTTAACCTCAGGTGACTGACCTGTTCGTTTGCATCCTATGATATAAAAAAAGGAGGACTAAGAAAAAACCTTACCACCAATGGTTTCACCACGACCTTTTCCTTCACCGAAAGTACCGACTCAGTTGCTAAGACTCGAACCTACGTCCATCGACGCTACCCGAACACGTTATCAACTAAGCCACCATCGCTTCAAAATCTTTATCATTACGGTATTATTATATTCAACAGATTTTTTTATATTTTACTAGCGGGCCCGACATACGTTGTCCCGCCCTGATTATGAAAAAATCCTTGACAAATTATATATTAAAACGTTCCTCATTAATAACTCTATCCACCAGTGAAAACCGCATGACAATCCGTTCGGTTGTTTTCGAGTATATCGCGAACAGACAGACAGACAGACAGATGTGGTATGGGACTTTGTTTTATACTATGTAATGATACCGACATTTATAGTAAAATAATCAAATTAGAGCATAAGAAATGTTCTCGAAAACTGTAATAACTAAAGCGTGTCCGGGACAAGAGGTTCACTTTACATAACAAATTTCTCACAACTACCCGACGGTCTAAGAAATATATACGAAGCGCTAGACCACCGCGCCGCGCCGCCTCGGTCCGCACCGTTTCACATAATTTCTTGCATATTATGACCGTAGGAATTATTATAGTTCGGGTCACCTGTGTAATATCAAGTAACAATTTTATATATGTAATAAAAAATACTATTGATCATCCAGTGATCAAAATTCTACCAAATTAAGCAGTACAAGCATTTGTCTTCGCGTATTATGATGTACATTGAATATTTAAAAATGTGTGTGTGTGTGTGTGTGCACTTATGTACACGCGTTAGAAGTTATACTTCTTTGGCGTAACAAGATAAAAATCTTTTCAAAAATTTTATCTTTCGCCTTATTCTACGTTTGTAGAAAAAACGACACTAACAATAGAAAAAAGCTATTTAATACATTGAAAATTTTAATGCAAAGAAATACAAAGAAACAAAATGTTGACTATAGCTAACTTCAGGGTGTCGGTTTTTCGTGACGGTGTGCGCGCGCATCATACAAATTTACTCTCATCATTTTTCCCTAACGCACCAAAAGAAGTATTACTTCAAAAATATTGTAGATCATATATGTAAGGAGCGGAAAGTATAACGAATAGAGACATATAAATAAAGACTTCACGTCTTAGATGGTATGGGAAAAAAGTTACCTAAATGAATTTTTTTTAAATAGATAACAGTAATGTTTGAAAGTAGCTATTAAACAAAATACGGAAATTCGAATAGTGTACAAAGAATGCATATTAATAATAAAATAATTAATGTTATTAATCGTCAGCTGATTTGTATCGATTTGCTAAAATTAATAGATAAATACTCGAATCTAATACATACGAACATACTACCGAGACATGCTACCTCCTTACGTCAGAATCATTGAAAGAAAGAAAAATTTACTAGTGCTATTCTGTGGCGAGTAATGCATAATGTATTAATAATGTAGAGACACTGAAGTAAAATAATGATTGTTCTCATGAGTTCAATGTTATGAACGCATTTGTAATACGTTTCCGTATATATAAACAGTGTTATAGGTTTTGTACCTATTTTTTTAAATCGAGTGTGTCTATAAAAACATGTTTCACAAGCGTTTGATTTTTAATACAGCACTACTGTTACTACAATCATGCCTTTAAGCCGAACCGCATGGTGCATTGCTGATATAAGCATTCACAAATTGGCACTTCTAGGTAATACTTGGTTCTCTTTCTATGTCCTTTTTGTTCTCTGTATGGTAACTATTCTGTTCCTAATGATTTACATAACCTTTCACAATAATTAGACTATAAAAGGTAATAGTTTTTTTTCATATAAGCCTTTTTTTTATGTCAAAAGGAAGCAAACGAACAGGTGGGTCACCTGATGTTAAGTGGTCACCAGCGTCCATAGACACTAGCAACACCAGAGGAGTCGCAAGTGCGTTGCCAGCCTATATGGGGGAGGGGTAGGGAAAGGAGAAAGGGGAAGGGAAAGGGGGGAAAGGAGGTGGGGCTCCGGTGCGCTCACTGACCGAACGAAACGCAACAATGCAAGCACTGTTACTTCACGTCGGTGTTCTGTGAGAGGGTGGTACTACCCCGGGTGAGCCGACCCATTCATGCTGAAACTAGTAATAGTTACAGCGTGGCTCTACCCTACCACCTTCAAAATGATTGATATCCCCGTGAATTAGCATGTATTCCCGTGAATTAGCGTGTTCAAACAATCTCGTCAACTTTATAAACCTAGTAAATATATTAATAACATGATGTTTATCTTATCTCACATCTAAATAAAATTATATATAAATACAATTTATCAAATCTATAAGGTCTATACGAGATTAATTATTAGCAAAATTCTTGTTTGTCTCTTGTACTAATTATGTCATGGTACTGATGACTATACAAAAAACTAGTAAATGAGTTGAAGAAAGTTTATGCGATAAACATAGATAAACCATAATTTATGAAGTACAATTAGACAGTACATTTTATTAATACTTCGGAACAAGAATTTAATTAGCAAGTACTAAAAAGTTCTCACACGGCATAATGTTTCGAAGAAGGAACCGTTGTCCGTGCGCTTACTGAAGCCTTGCGAAACGTTACATCCGCCTTTCGGCTGAGTTTGTTTTAGATAATTACAGCTAGCTGTCCGCCCCCGACTGGCCTTGAGTTTCCCTCTAATGGCCATGCCATCGTTCAAACGGTGCCAGTTGTGTGACGGCAACATGGGTTCATTAGCGCTATCACTTCGCTCCGCACCCGAGATTGTGAGGATGTAAATGTATGTTATCTATAGATGCTTTTAGCGCTCAGATTACTGTTTCTTACCTAAAAAAACCACTTTTCTCAGACCTATCAGACTTTTACAGACAAGTTGATTTTCTTATCGATTATTTAAAGTGCAGTGAGCGCAATTACT
Source organism: Antheraea yamamai (assembly GCA_036509395.1). Classification (NCBI taxonomy): domain Eukaryota; kingdom Metazoa; phylum Arthropoda; class Insecta; order Lepidoptera; family Saturniidae; genus Antheraea; species Antheraea yamamai. The sequence continues at coordinate 12,297,499 of AP028435.1, read as the reverse complement.
GTGGGCGAAGAACAAACGATTTTATTGCGAAGTTACGTGGTAGATGTATAAAATAAACTTGGTTAGGGATCTTTGTTTTTATTTTTATTGTATAATGACAAAGTAAAGACACTGCGCCCGATAATGATGATATTTTTCATCATATACAATGCAAACTCTATATAACGTCGTTCGTTATGACGAAAAAATTCTATAACGTACAAATTAGTTCAATTTGGTTGGTTTACCACTAAATAATTTTTTTATCTCTGCTCTCAACGAAAAGTCTTTATAACGAAAAAAAAATGATCGGTCCCTTGAAATTCGTTGTAAAAAGTTTACACCGTATATGGTAATACTGATCCAATAATAAAGCAAAACTTAAAAAACCAAAAAATGCTAAAATGAAACTAAAGTTAGAAAAGTTAAGTAAAGAAGAAAAATTCATGAAAACATCGTAATTAAATAAAGAAGATAAATTATAATAGGAAACAATATCAAATAACGCCAAATATAAATATTAAATAATGCTAATTAGTCAAGTCATCATAAAATAGACCTGTGAAAACAGGACCAAGATTTTTTTTTATGGAAAAATAAAGAGAACAATATAAGACAACGGACAGAATAAAATTATAATAAAGAAAAAGTATCTAATGTAGTAAAAACAAGAATAACAAACATAAACAAAGTCTCTGACTGCCACATCGGAGGTGTGTTGCCGGGGGTCCCTCTTAGGTATAGACATGCCACCATCCTCAAATTACTATTAGACTTATACACAGAGAAACTATTATACTTACAGTTCTGTAATTGCATTAATTTATTTGTAACTTAATTACTTCCCGCTTTCCAGCAACGTCGTTTGTGTCGATGTAAATTTGGCCTATCCTTCGGCAAGAGTTCTTTTTCTGTATAAAAAATACCCTATGTCCTTTGATATACATTCAACAAGGAGTGCGCAAAATTACAACATTATTGGCTAATTAGTTAACGTGTGAAAGCGTTACAAACAAACTCACAATTATGTTTATAATATTATTTAGGATTTTAATACATAAAAAGTAATACAGTATAGAGTAATCGTACACTTGAGAGATAGGATTCTTTTTTTTTCTTTTCTATCTCATTTTTCGGATTATCTAATTACCATTTTCGATTACATCGTCACTTAATATTTCATGAGAATGCAATCAAAGGCTAAACTATATGTGTTGTAAAATTTAAATATTGTAATATACAACCTTAATTGATAATAATTTAATATCATTTATACATCATGTATATACGTCAAAATCATTATAATCGTGGCAGTAATTATCTATTTACCACGACATAACAAAATAAGAATGGAGTCATAGACAACAAAATATTAAATCTTAATTAATGTTCAATTGCCATTTGGAGTGTATGGACAAAGAAAAAAAAACGCGAGTTGTAAGGGGCGTCGAATAACATTATAAGACTTGAGACATCCAAGCCAACCTCACATGCACGTGGTGCACCCTGCTGAATAACGAACGAGGCAATCGCGAAAGCGGGATGGTAGGGATTTACAGCCTTGCTGGGTCGCAAGCACCATGTATATGGCGAAAAAGCCCGAAATAGTGATTCGGTTCTGTGGGTCGCGTTTCGGGATCAGCCTGTGCATATCCAGATTTTCGCGGGCCGATATGACAGTGGCGACCGGCGATGGATGATGTGTGTGATGATGGTGGTCGCCATTGTTTTTGGATTGTGATGTGCTTGCCATAAGGCACAATGCAATCATTTTGCCGTGCTACAATAAAAAAATAAATAAAAAAAAAGACATCTTGGAATGTAGACCCTCCTTTAGAAGTTCTAGTGTATGTTATCTGTATTTAAAGTAATATTTTGATACAAAAGATCAATTAAATACGATCGTCCAAGTTACTAAGATTTAGTTCTGAAGTTATTGCTTCTGGTCTTGTATTGTTTTTTCCAGTTTCATTTTATTTTTAAAAAGAACAATTAATTTTCTACTTAAAACGCTACGTCTCATCTTTAAGGTTAATTTATTTAACTTAAAAAATCACATCGGAAAAATTGGAATTTCAAATTGATTGTGTTTTAAAAGCCCATAAATTGACAGATAAACATAATAGAACAAAAATCTGTATTCACATTCATACCTACTAGAATTCCAATTAGGCTGAGTTTGAACGAATTCCAGTACCTCATTTTTTTATATCATAGGAGGCAAACGAACAGGTCACCTGATGGTAAGTGATCACCACACACACACACACTAGCAACACCAGGGGAGTCGCAAGTGCGTTGCCAGCCCGTGTTTGGGTGGTGGTGGTGGAGCAGGGAACGGGAGGAGAGGAAGGGGGAGGCGCTCTCACTGACCGAACGTAACGCAACAGTACAAGCACTGTTACTTCACGTCCGTGTTTCTGTAGGTCGGGTGGTACTACCCGGGCGAGCCGACCCATTCATGCTGAAACCAGTAATAGCTTCAGCATGGCTCTACTCTGTCAACTTTTCGTATATTATATCGTATAACATAATCTTATTTATAAGGTAGTCTTATAGTAGCCCTTAGATATAAATTAATTAATATAAAATGTTTAACCGTTATTATTAACTGAGATAAGAATAAATTTATACAAATCGCGACTTAATTTTGTCATTCAAGCAGCATAATACAGCGTGTATATTTAAACGTTTGTCAGATCACTTCGTCTGAACAATTTGTTATTCAAATTTGAGAACGAGCGAGCTAAAACACGTACAGCCTTGACAAGTCGACGACAAGTGACTAGTACCGACAAAAGATGGAATCATCCTATTTATATACATATAAAAGAAAACTGGCTACTCGCTTCGGTTTCGTAAGCGTGTTCTAACGAAGAAAATGAAATAAAATCTTCCTTTTTCCAGTACGGCCATGTAATTAAATAATATAGCGATTTAACCACTGACCGTCAGTCTGTCAGTTCTGTCAATATTTTTTCAGATTTCCCTACTGGCTTCTATCTCATTTACTCGCGTACTTTTTTGATATGGAGACTTTCTGTTAACCCGAATGTATCACTTTTTCGTAGAAGTTTTAGAATCAACAATAAATACAAATACATTCGGCAATTCATTTTAATTTATGTACATAAATAACCGATATCAAGGGGTTTTCAATAAGAAGGTTTGTATGCTATTCACAATTATTCATTATCAGGTGACCCAAGAATCCATTAGCATCCGTACAGTTCATTAGAACGTCATGAAAATTAAAATGAACACGGAAAATATTTACACAATTTCCAATTTGCTATAACTCTGTTGTTTATTACAACAACTGGTAATTATAATAAATAATAATTAACGTACGCAAAGCATAGCTAGAGTGCAATATAAATGTCATCAATTACAATTTTACTACTAGGTACTTTAGATGCAATGTCGTTTGCTTCCAATTTAAATGTTTATTAGGCTTGCTTCAGTTTCAACAGGTTTCAATCGCATGGTGTTAGGGCATTTTCTAAGCCCAACTCTTTTTTATATTATAGGGGGCAAACGAACAGGCGGGTCACCTGATGGTAAGTGATCACCGTCGCCCATAAACACTAGCAACACCAGGTGCGTCGCAAGTGCGTTGCCGGCCTGTGTTTGGAGGGGACGAGGAGGTGGGTCTCCGGCGCTCTCACTGACCGAACGAAAGACAACAATGCGTGCACTGTTACTTGACGTGGGTGTTTCTGTGGGTCAGGTGGTACTAGGCGAGCCGACCCATTCATGCTGAAACCAAAAATAGCTTCAGCGTGGCTCTACCATCTACAAAACATATGAAAACATATAGTTACTATAAAATTTGTATTAATTAGTACTTACGTTATATATTTTAATTTCTGTATTTATGATCAATGTAAGGTTCTAAGGTAATCTAAGGTAAACTATAAAGTTATATAGATACGCAAATTTCAATCTGTCGGTACATACAATATTCCGGTTCCTCTGGAATTAGCACAAAGATGTTTATAATTGTATTATTATATTTCTATAATCCAATAGGAACTCAATTTCTGTTTCAAAAAAGTTCTTTAATTAATCACTTAATAGCAAAAATATGGTACCTAAATGTCCTATTATGAAGGCGGTAGTTACACGATTATATGAACCAGCGTAGTAGTACTTTATGCCGCAGTGCCCACAGTACTCCTAGCACTACGTTAAGCGAGCTCTTGGGTTCTATTTCCATAAAGGCCTTACATTTGTATGCTGAACTTGATCGTCAGTTTTGTATCTGGAAGTTTCTTATATATTACGTATCAAATATTTGATATGTATGAAATTATCCTTAAAATATTTTATAGTAAAATAAATGTATTTACAAAATATAGGATATGTATATGAATTTAAGAGATACATAGTCGAGAGTTCTTGCGGTGATCTAGTCCAATTTATATTTTTTTTTCTCGGGTGTAGTGTTACGGCAATAAAATTCAGTTTTTGTTGGGCAGGCGCATGCTCGGCCAGATCTCCCGTCGCGAGATATGTTGATTTACGTTTAACGCGCGTGACCCCTCGTCGGAGCCGATCATAGACTCGATAGACGATTCGAACTGGCGCGCTCCTGAGATATCGCCACATCGCACTCGTGCCGATGTATCTTGGGAAATATTTCCCGATGTATATACCATTTGTAAAAAGAGATTCGAATTTTTTGTTTATTAAACGATTCATATTTCTTTTGTTATCAGATTTAATTTTCATATACTCATATATATAATATACAAAATTGTAATATGTACAGAGTTATTTTTTTTTTAATGTGAAACGTCTATAGGCGAGGGTAAACCGGATTGTTGGCGTGGCGAGACGTGGCGACGCGATGCCATGCGCAAGCGACTGTGCACAATCTCTCTTGTCACACTGAGCTCGCATACCTATAGTGTATATAGTGTTGTTTACTACGTTACACATGTGTTTCACATCTGCCAGGCGTCCCGTGACGGCTCAGTTTTTTTATTTTAAATTGAAATTAGTAAATAAGTTTGTTATTCTGATGCTAGACAGTTTCTCAATCCAACCATTTTACTGCAGAGTTAGGTATTTTTTGAGGTTAATGACCCATAATAAAGTGTTGGATCCTGTCGCAGTTTGTTTCGCTAACTAAATACTTTGTAACAAATTAGCAACTTCAATTTTACGGCATAAACAATCTCCCATAGATACAATCACATTGTATATTGTTCTGTTTGTTTACATTATTTTCATTAACCGAATGTTTAGTATTAAAACACATATGTAAAGTAATAATTATTCGAATGAAAAACGAAAGCGAGAAAATCTTAGCATAAAAATGTTAATAAGGGTAAATTAAATAAGATAATTAGACAAAATCTGGAACCAATGTCAAAGGCTAAGGAATGCACTTATGAACTATTTAACAGAAGTTATTTCAATTAACCTACGACATAACAATGTTTGTTGTATGGAAATATTGGACCCGTTGCATTATGAATAGTCTCCGCGCCAGATCTGAAAGTAACTTCATGCTTGACCTTTAACTCTCTTAGATCAACTTAGTTATATGTAAGTAGAATGTTAACTTATTCCAGGTGTCTATTAGTGTTATTTTGTATTCTTGTTAAGGAAAATAACTTGTGATAATGGTTTCCCTAAGGTAACATATTTTTCTCCCAACGAAATGCCCACAACCAATGTATTTAAAAAAATTATACCACGATGGTGATAAACAAGCTTGCGGTTCACCTTACGGTAAGCGTTCACCGCAACGTATAGGTGCTTGAAACACCAGAAGTAAAATATGCATATTGCTGATTCTTTGAAACCTTACGCCCATCATTTATAAACCTCATACTGTAGTCCCCGGGTGAAACCTTAGCGAGAATTTAATTTCAATATCCAAAACTCTTGCGGAAGAAAAGTCCTTTGAAACCGGACTGTGTTCGTTAAAATTTGGGTTCCATGAACGTCCTGCTGATTGGCAGCCGTTATGACGTCAAAAAATGACCATCATTTCGAACATTTCTTCAGAACTCTATCCATTATGTAAATGGTAGAAGACACACAAAAAGGGGACAACACTGCTCAGACCTAATTCGATACTGCTTTGGTGTTTTTGATAGTCAACGATTCTAATAACTCGTCATTGAAAGTGATCACTATTATGTTTAACAGATTCATTTCAGAAAGATTCTTTCTTAGATTTCTTTAATTTTATTTTTAAATAGTGCTTACCTATTCCGATTGTTTAACTTGTAAAGTATAATTATACTAGAGATCACTTACATTGCTATCAAAGACACCATCAAACAATATAGTATCTGAAGAACATATACATATATAAAAATTTGTATGTTTTTTATATTTCTGTGATTGATGAATCTTGTTTAACCGATCGAGATTAAAGTTAGCATATCTAAGTATTTTTTAATAATTTAATAAAACTTACCATTATCAGCAAGAAAATTATTATACGTAGACACTGTGTAGACAGACGTTTAAACACAGAGAATATTGACACAATATCAATGTCGTGTATAATTCAACTATTTATTATAATAGTAGCAATTACAATCACTACATATTATAAAATAAAGTCCTCCGTTCCGTCTGTCTGTCTGTCTGTTCGCGATAAAGTCAAAAACTACTTAGCGAATTTTCATGAGGTTTTCATTATTAGATACAGTCATTCACGAGGAATGTTTAGGTATAAAATTTGTCAGGATTTTTTATAAACTGGTTGCAATATAACGATAATTGTTGAAAGTATCGGAAAAAGTCAAGCCGCCTGGGAGCTTTTGTCGAAAACGCTGCCTAATCATTTTAAGATATAACAAAACAATTGAGATACGCAAATGAAGTAATCAGCTAGTAAATAATAAAAGCAAACACGTGCGGAATCATTGAACTGCCTTTTTTATAAATCCCAATGGTTGTATAAAATAAATGACGATACTTACTAAATAAGAGAACAAAATAGTCGACACACATAGACTCGGAGTAATTTACGGTGACAAAAGTTACATTTACCGATCGCCTACACGCGACCGCTCTCGATAAAACTCAGTTAAGCGTCAGGATACAGGAACCGTGCGCGCTCAGAGCCATTAAAAAAAAAGAAATACGAAACAACATCAAAACTTGAAGGTGAACATATCTTTAAAACACATTACTGGTTATCCGACAAATAAAAAGCTTCGGTTCGGATAATTGCACTTCATTAGCATTTCGCTTTCAGCTTAGTTTGTTGTGTTATAAGTAAAGTATGCTAATACAACGTTAAATATACCTTTTAACCAACATTATTATGTTTACAATAAGTGTTTGAGCTATCACGCTACATCACTTTCAAGCAGACACCTTGTTTTAATGACTTCTCCCATAGAAGCGTTTAAAAGCAACGGCTTCATAAATTCGAATGCATCTAAATTAAAACAGACAGATGAGAAACCTTTTAACAAATTTTGGCTTTTAAAACCTTATAAATGATAAATACATCTCTCATTACAAAATGGAAAGCGAAACATTATTTTTATAAAATTATAGAAGTTCACTTATCTTGTTTTTTTTTTTCTTTTCTTATTCATGTCAATGTAGTTTCCTATCTTCCACATCATTTCATTACATAGTATAACACAAAGTCTCCTACCACGTCTGTCTGTCTGTCTGTTCGCGATAAACTCAAAAACTACTGAACGGATTTTCAAGCGGTTTTCACCAGTGGATAAAGTGATTCATGAGGAACGTTTTGGCATATAATTTGTCAAAGATTTTTGTAATAATCAGGGTGGAACAACGTCTGCCGGGTCCGCTAGTTTAGAGTAAAATGTACCTTTATTTTGATTTTATATTTGCCGCCATCAACAAAGTTTTGATTAATTCGTTCTAACTATATTATTTCCGTTAACACATTGATCCATCCTATAAGAGTCTTCTGTAATCAAAACTAGGTAGACATGGTGCTTGAATTTACTATGCGGTAAATCGGTAATTTGCTTTGGAATTGTAGAACTTAGCACTATTACCTAAAAAACTGTTACTGATAATATTAAGCCTGAAACATGGGATGGATAATCATTCAATTATCAATAATATATCGGGAGGGTACAATTAAGATACTGAATTCCTGAAACTTAGTCTATTATTGTATATTGCTTGAACTACTCGTTTTTTGTAATGCAACTATGGTATCCACCTCAAATGCAGTCCGCCGCAGTAAAATGTGAAAAATTAAGAGTTGGCATATAAACCGTAAAAAAATCGAGGCAGTTATAAAGACTGCCGATAGAAGTGAAAACTCAAAACAATGGAATAACTGTGTTCTTTGAATTCTTAAATCAATTATAGTTTGAACTAGCGGGCCCGACAGACGTTGTCCCGCTCTGATTATGAAAAAAAATTCTTGACAAATTATATACCAAAATATTTCTCGTGAATCTTTTATCCACTGGTGAAAACCGCATGAAAACCCGTTCAGTAGTTTATCGCGAACAGACAGACAGACAGACATGGTAGGGGACTTTGTTTTAAACTATGTAATAATTATTTAAATTTCATAATTTGTAAATTTAAATTATTAAATTTTTTCTACTTTTTATATCTATTGGCATTCCGAGTAATAATGATATACACTTTTTGTACAAGTTATTAATTAATCAGATAATATGATGGGCTGCACGAGCAAAATATCTATATTATATGTCCACAGGCCGCTATAGTACGCGTCGGTAGTATGTCGGAAGCGAAATACGTTACGAGTACGTCGAGGTTATCGGTGGCGCGTCACGAGTATGTCGCGGACATCGGTGACGCGAACCCATAAGCTTTTCTTTTACCATATATTTTTTTAATCGCTCAATGCGTGTAAATAAGATCTCACTTCAGAAAATGAATTCATTTAATAATTGAATTTGAACCTACAACAACATACTGTCAATCAATCAATTGGAATTTTCAGTAAAGGCGGTATAAGCTCATTAAACAAGTTCGCCAGAGAAATAATACCACAATATGTGAAAACTAAATTTATCTAATAACGTAATTCGTTATGAAGTTTTTTTCTCAAGACTACCCACAAAACGAATACAAATTGTCTATTAATTATTTTTTTGTATCAATTAGCAATATAATTTATGGATTCGCTAATCATTTTCGCTTGTATACTAATGATTTCTTTTTTGTTGTCATCCGTAGCACATTATTTTGTTTCGTTTTGTATTATATTATGCGATATAAATATATTTTCTATACACAAACTATTGCATGGTCTTTCTAAAACCGATGTAATAATATTTTCTGCTATAGTTACATCATATTTACATACTAACGGGCACAGCGGACGTTGTTCCAACCTTATAATAAAAAAAACCTTGACAAATTATATACCTAAACCTTCCTCATGAATCACTATCTATTGGTAAAAACCGCATGAAAATCCGTTCTGTAGCTTTTGAGTTTATTGCGAACAGACAGACAGACAAATGTGGCAGAAGACTTTGTTTAATAATACGTAATGACTATTTTTTTTTTTTTTTTTTCGAACTGACTACGCTATTGACCTAGCAAGGTCTTAACAGCTTCACCGGACTACTAAGGCGAGCGCTTAAGGCACTCAGCCGATTGGTAATGACTATTATTAGGTGTCCGCTATTTACCAAGTTGGCTTTTTGGGTATCGTTCAAATCGTTAGTTAACAGCCTAAAAATAATTAAAAAAAAATCCGATGCAATTTAACCGTGCGTAAATGACAATACTTTTTCCATTCATGTAAAATGTATTTTTTTTTTCACTTTATTAGAAATTAATTTTTATCTTGATTGTTTTTATTGAATAACTTACCAAACATTATTAATTCTTCATGCACTATGATCCCTTGGGATGGAGAAATTTTGATATGAGTGTCAAAAATTTTACTTGTATATTTTGATAAGGTCAATATTATTTATGTTAGATGAATTATTTTTTCCATAGATGTTTTGAACTAACGATATCCAAATCAAAACAGCCTACTTGGTAAGTAACGGACACTCTAGTAAATATTATAGATCTACGATACGTAAGCCTTTAATTTGATTTATATTAAAAATAATAGTCATATTAAATGTTTCTAACTACATGTCGACTGCTGCATATCAGATTTTATGTCATCAACTAATTTAATATGCTAATGTACTTAATTGATAGTTGTTGAAAAATAATAATGTTGTTGGTGTGCCTAAATATAAATAAATAAAATGTTTGATTCTTTACCCACGTATGAAACAAAATAATTTATCTTAATGTGCCCGTCTCACGATAAGGTAAATAATTAATAAGTATTTCGTTTAAGACTACTATGTAACATACAACCAGATTCTATGTAGAGAATAAAAATTGTAATTTATTAATTAACAATCTTGTTAATATTCAAAACATTGTATAATGTAATTGCGAGCGTTTTAGCAAGAATAAAGGCGGCTTCTGGCAGAATATTGTCACAGATATTACCATCATATCGGCCTGTAGTTCTTGGAATTCCAAATGTTTTAATCTAACCTTAGTCCGGTGAAGCTGAGAAGGCCTATCGGGGCAATAGCGTTAGTCAGTTCGAAAAAAAAATGTTTTAACGTCTGCATACGTATCTACTGGCTGGTGATTGAACTGTCTATAATAGATTTATAAGAATATCTTCTCGACGTAGCCGCTTCTATTATGTTGTTGTTCAACAGGGTATACTGCACTACTTCTGCTGGTTGCTTTATACTATTCTATATGATAATAAAAATACAAGTTAACGTGTGTTATAGGATTTAATCTTAATTATAGGATTAATTATAGGACTTAATAATTTTCTGAATATAGTTATTATGTTCATGATAATCGATTGAGTAATTAAAGCGTGAAAGCCTAATAAATAAACAAACAATCTCTCTCTTTTATGATATTAGTTAGTTTCAGGATATCTACCAAAAAATTTGGGAAAAAAGTAGATAAATATATAAACAGAAATAACTACACATTTACTTTTGTAAGTGATAGAGCCACGTTAAAGCTATTACTTGTTTCAGCATGAATGGGTCGGCTCGCACGGGGTGGTACCACCCTCTCATGGAAAACCGACGTGAAGTAACAGCTTGCATTGTTGCCTTTCGTTCGGTCAGCGAGAGCGCCGTAGGCATACCTCCCCTCCCCTCCCCAAACACAGGCAGCCAACGCACTTGCGACTCCCCTGGTGTTGCAAGTTCCTATGGACGGTAGGGATCACTTCACATCAAGTTACCCACCTATTCGGTTGCCTTTTATAAAAAAATAGTTTAAAGAGTAAAATAAACAACTGTTATATATATGAATTATGAATACTTGATTCCTCTAGTGCCTATTTTACCCCTGAGTTTCGGTTGCTAAGTAACGTACCAAAAGATGCTTTGTTAACTGCATATAAACGCCCGCTGTGAGTATCTGACACATTATGATATTTATAGCAATATTATCAATACTTTTTTTCAGTTAAATAAACACATTTTCAAAGTCGTTAAACAGGTTGCCTTGTTGTTTAAAGCAGTATGCAAATATGTATTTTTATCTTTATGTCCCTTTTCTCATTAGGGGGCTTTAACATTATAGAACTCAAAGCTTTCATTAAATCTACCCATAATAAATAAAGATAACAACCATTATATATTATAAACACGTTCACAATAAAACAAACATGGAAGATGCTTCGAATATTGGAAACATTTTCCGTTACCATGAACATGTAATATATTTATCACCGGCCAATCGTAATAAAGTACAATAAAATTGGACGTCTTCCGGCATACGTCAAATGGACTGAATTGTACAACTTGCCACCCAACTAGTTGGGACCCGACTATAGCCCAAGCGGAGACAATTGAGCGATTTGTCAACCATTGCATCGGGTACATAGTTAATCGATCAATGTGAACGTCCAATTCTTCATGGACTAGACCAATTTGGTTAAGTTTCCTTCAAAGCAGCAATGGAAGGTATATCAGTCAATATTGACACGGTTCTTATAGCGTGGGTAGAGGTGAGGGTCCGCAAGAATTGCAAGTTCCTTACGCAAGATATATCTGCTAGAAATACAATGGGCGAGGAATGCCTACAGTACAAGCTTTTTGGATATTTATTTGATAGATTTTGTGTGGGATGGATTTGCTTCGGCGCGTTACACGCAACGTTTATCGCTATAATATTTAATAGTTTATCCAATATAGATGTAGATATTGTTTTGCAATATCTTTTAAACCAAGATAAACGAGGATCTAAGTACCATTATTTCCAATATTAATTAACCTGACCTAAAAGAAACTGTTTTGGTTATTACTCCCTTGCATGATTTGGATGAAAATATTATGCTACACTAAACGATGTTTGGATAAAAAAATACTGCATTAGAGTTAGCCGGCAGTCCGAGAATAGATAAAGATCGCAAAAAACTTAAATTCTATCTATAAATATTGTATAACAAAGTGGCTTTTCCTATCTGTCTGTGTGTCAGCTTAGTTCTTCTAAACAACAAAAGTGATCTTGATAAATCAAGTTTTCTCAATGTCGTTTGTCATTTTTTCCAGAGGGTTTATATGTATAATACATGTGAATTATCTATACTAATATTATAAAGAGGTAAAGTTTGTGAGTTTGTGACGTTGTAGGGAGTAATCTCAGGAACTACAAAACCGATTTTGAAAATACTTTTACCAATAGAAAGCCACGTTATTTGTGAATAGGCTACATATCATCACGTTAAGATCAATAGGAGCGGAGCAACAATGAGGAATGTTTTAAAATCTGGCTTTCTTTTTTTTTTTTGAGTTCTAGAAAAAAGTTGTAGCTTGATAATGCCTATTACCGCCCAACGAAGTGGGCACGGGTCAGCTAGTATTTATATAAAGTGGAGACAAATAGACGTACTCTAACAAAGTTTTATAAAGGAGTTCTCTTATATTGAAAACGCTGGCTAAACACTATGAGATACATCAAAGTTATGTACTACGGAATTATAATCTTAAGAAGCTTACAGAAAAGTCCGCGATGGCATATATCTATATTCTGAGCATAAACACGGTGACCACCTTTATCTATTAAAAATTACTTAAAAATAATTGATTATTTATGACGCTACTTAAATGAATATGGTATTAATCTTTATTTAACCAAATTATCCTTTGCAGAATATCATTTTGATGAATATCTTAGAAGATTTCACAGAAATAAAAATTATGCGCAACAAAAAGATTCTTGTTGAAGACGTAACTTCAATGAATTTGATGAGCCCTATAAATATCAAAACACCAAAAAATCTATAGACACTGAGACACCTACGAGGTCACATAAAGCATCCATGCGACGCCAATGCGGGACCCTAGTTACAATATACATCAAATATTTACACGCGAACAAGGAATATCCTTGATACAATAAAAGATCAAGTGCGTTGGAAATACTAAATAACTGAGATCTATCGAATATACATAAGATAAATAAAACATTTTGCTGAGTTCGATTTCAAACGTGAAACAAAGTAACAGTATTATCATGCCATGACGATCTGAACGGGTGTCATTATCGGCGGAGCGTTCGCCATAAATGTGTAGCTATCGAATGGACGGTTTCGCAGAATTAGGAGATGCCTTTCTATAGATACAATAACGCTTTCACGTTTCATATATTATTGTATATTAATGGAATTTCCACCTTATATAGATACATTTCCTTTATTTTCCACATCAAAATTTCAGACAATCTTAAGAAAGATCTTGTACACTTTTCGGTATCAGAAAAAGACTTAAATAATACTATAACGTTAAAGCAGTAAAGTAAAACGCTTTAACTAAATTGTAATTTTTATTAGCTAGATTGGAAGTCGAATACTCCAAGTATCGACATTAGTTATAAAACGTCTGGTTTGCTTTTACACTAAAGACAATAGACAGTGTACATTGCGCAGGCAATTTTCTTTGACAACCACTCTAAATTTGTTAACCTAATTATCATTAAGGTTCGATTATTATAGCATCATTAAACTTGTATAGGTTAATAAAAGTGGTACGGTACTTTGCGATCAAAACAACGGATCAATAATGTAACATTAAAGTGCCGTATTGTCAAAAAAGTAGAGTAAGTAGAGCAAATATCAAGTAATTATAATGATTAAAAATGTATTTAGAAAAGTTTAATAATTATGGCAGTTAACGTTTGTAGATTCTATAAATAAACGATTTTCTTGTCGAAGGCCAATGAACTATAACACAAATGTAGATATAGATCTAGTTTGCGAGTTAGGCCGACATAGTTGAATGTAGCACTATACGATCTAAGTGTACTATTGTGCAATAGCATTACTGGTCGACTACGACTTTCACTAACAATTTCTATGTCGCAAATAAAAAAATATCTATAGCACTTCATACTTTTATTTTGATAACTATTACAAATAATTTTAGGTACAGGTTTTAATTGCCATGTGAAAGGACTTTTTCATATATTTACTAAATACATTATTAAAATATTACCTGTTATTAATTCGCCAACCGTTTAATCCAAGCAATTATAGCATTTAGTTTCACTGTCTTTCGCAATTTGTTGGTTGATAACTAGATAATGTTTATTGCAAAATACTTTTAACTATATTCTGATATATTCAGCCAATTTGATAACCTAATAAATTTAACTTCAATTACTGTAACCAAAGTATCAATTTGCATTATACACTTATTTGTCTGACCTGAGTGAACCTCAGTCGAGCTGCCATCCGACACCCGGTTTACTAGGTCGACATAGATGCTTGCATCGCGGTACTGACAATTTGTACCGTTCAAACCCGAGTTAAGGTTACACGCGTGCTAATCCAATACCAGATAAATGATACTATGTTATGTAGGACGATGTCTTGCCTTAGGACAAGTAGATACAGAATACAACAGCTCGTACTGAACTCACAGTTCAACGCGACGGTGTACGTAAAATATCTTTGTTAATACCTTGTTCTTGAAACTTGAAGACATGAACAAAGATGTGTCATAGTATAAATTGGGTTTAAATAATTTTCTATTTTTTTTTTTTCGATCTGACTACGCTATTGACCTAGCAAGGCCTTAACAGCTTCACCGGACTACTAAGGTGAGCGCTTAAGGCACCCAGCCGATTTAAATCACTCACCACCAGATACTTTGAAAAAGCCGCGAATCATCCCAGCCCGTTAGTGGTATCCGCCACGAACTACAAAACCGTACCGGACGTACCGCGTTATAAAAGACGACCGCGTCACATTTTTACCGATCCTCCCGATAAGGAAATAACGTCAGCGAACGATCAGTACCAGCCTGTCTCTCAAAACAGAGCGTGTTCACGCCCACGCCCGCGTAACCACAGATCACGCCGCCGTGGTCTGGGGGTAAATTTCGCTCCCGCACACCAGAGTAGGCCCCCCTCGGCAGCGGCTCAAGCCTAGGTCCGTTCCCTCGGCGGGGAGCCCTTGAGTCCGCTGCTCGCGCGATACAGTGACACAAATTTACATCACTGCAACAACACTACACATATCACCTCCACACACGTGCACGCATACACGCTTACACAAAAAAGTGGAAGGGTTTACTTTCTTTTTCCCTTTTCGAACTGAAATAGTTTAGAAATTTTCCGATACAGAATACACGTAAGAGTTGTTGAGATATGTATGCTTGGTACACATATATGCTTCAACAACTCATATATGTATTAATAGTGTAGCTTAACTTAGGTTAGCTCAGTTAGGTCGCGTATTGCATCGAACAGGCAACAGCCAAGCCGAGGTGTGCCGTGCACCCTTGAGCTGGTTGCCCAAACAAAAATCGGCTGAGTGCCTTAAGCGCTCGCCTTAGTAGTCCGGTGAAGCTGTTAAGACCTTGCTAGGTCAATAGCGTAGTCAGTTCGAAAAAAAAAAAAAAAAAAAAAACACCCAGCCGATTTTATTTGGGCTCTTAATAGTTATTTGTTCTGTAACTTCGCTGTAATGAGTGCCCGGTATTTAATTCGGCACCTCGCGTTGGGGAAAAGAGTAAGACATCCAGCTAAGATCGACTAACTTCGGTTTTGTTAAGCGTTCTCTCTATCGCACAGCGCAATGATTGTTATAGACAATAATAACGCTATGCGAAATCGATTTGGTCAACTATCTCTGTATTCTATCCGACATGCCAAATCAAAAGACGGGTACTGTAAATATAGTAAAAAAAACATAAAAATATATAAATAGGGTTAATTATATCAAGTATTTCATAACAAAATCGTACGAATTAATCCAAGCTCTGAAAGATTTGGGTTTATTTATTACTATGATTGTAAATTAGTTTTCAAAATTTGGAAACAAATTTATTATCCGTCAACAAATTATATTGTAATGATTAGATTAAATTATGCTATTCTCGGCGGGCAAAAAAGTATAGGAAAAAAGCTGTTACTTCCAGTTTATAGTAGTAATCTTTAACTTATTAATTAATCGAGTGTAATAAATATATATATATATATAATTAAGGCTTAATTGGATTTTGATATTACGATATTTTGGATCAATTTAATTATTAAGTCCGGTGACGAATATATTCATCTATCAAGTCGGCTCTTAAAAGTTTTTAGGTGAGTTTCAAAGAATATTGGTATTAAAACAATATTCATGTGTACATGCAATTGTATTATTAATGACTCGATACTAAAAATAAGCGAAATTAACTGTACAATTTCAAGAGCCATTTTAAGCATTCGAGTGAACATAGCGCAGCAGAAATAAGTGGTGCTATTATTATGCTCCATGTAAGGTTCCTAATGCGAGCCCTGTAATCCCGCGGGTTCGTGTGCCTCGGGCCTAACTTCTAACGGTGGATGCGCCCACTCCGTAGGTGTCGCCGGTCGCACCGACCATCCGTCCCGACAGTGTTCAACCGATTTACGACACTTCTCCTACTTTATTGGGTAAAGCGATTCACATAAATCCACTAAGTACATCCCGAGGTATAATTTTAAATGTGCTCGGCAATTTATTACCCGAAATTTTATTCCCTTCGTTATAAAACTTTGATGAATTACATTTTTACCTGCAAATCTTTGATGCGCTGGTAAATTGCTTTGTTCAAAGAATGAATTTATAATGACTCAAAATATTGTTGTCTTTTTGTATATAAATTGTTTCTAAATTTAGTATCAGGTAAAATGACACCAACATTTCTAGAATACCTATAATACCTATTCGCGGATTGCAAATTCATTGTATATAATTAAATTAATTCAATTATTGTATTTAAGACAATTTCTGATGTCTATCATTTTATGTGTATGTATCTCACCTATTATTTAACCTAAGTAAAATAATAATTCGAATTACGTTTGCTTACATCAAACTAAACAGAACCACGATATATTTCATGAAATATAGAATTAATGACAAGGACAAACTGATAAAGCAAACCATTTAGTAAAATTAATATACTGTTATTAATTGTACTGAAATTATAAAGGCTTCTATAAGAACGTAAGCATGTTTAATATTGAAAAGCTACCTTACAAAAGTAACCACATAGTATCAACATAAAAAAGTATCAATACTATCCACAGATGGAAAGAGTAAAATTTGTTCAGTGTCATCTTACAGCTATAGGTAAAGCCGGTGGAAGGATAGAAGCTTGAGTGACAGAACAGACGAACTCGGTTCGTCACTCAGACCGTGTACGACCACATTTAGAGTTGGACACGTCCGTTAAGCATTCACAGTCACACAGCACCCGGAATCTTAGAAGATATCATCTCAACATTCGTTATTTGTTTCCTTCAATGGCGATACATAAGAGACTTGTTAAAGACACGGTTAGTAGCTAAAAACCAGTTAGATTCTGTTAGATTATTTTTGCATTAGACTTAAACAGTAAATACTACAGGTTAATTCCATATTGTTACTGAACCACAATATGTAATCTGATTTGTGATTTTAAATAACCTCTGTTGAATTTCGTCATTACTGCTAAATCTCTTTGAAAATTCGATTGAGCCATTTCGGAAAATAGCCCGGGCAAAAAACAGATACTTAAATATATATTTCTATTAGCGAACCCGGCAGATATTGTCGTGCCCATAAAAAACAACCTCGACAAATTATACACCTAATACTTCCTCATGAATAACTTTATTTACTGGTGAAAACCGCATGAAAATCCGTTTAGTTGATATCGAGTTTATCGCGAACAGACAGACAGACATGGTAGAGGACTTAGTTTTATAATATGTATTGCTAATATGGTACTATATAATACTATACTTATATCTACTATATATAGGCATTATATCGTTTTATTCTATACAATTTTTGGCAATTGAACCTCAGTTAATTCTAATATACATGAGATCATTTTTTTATGAAACGCAAAATGAAACCACCTGCAAATAATTTGTTACATTATGTTTTTACTTTCATCATTAGAAAAACACGGAGTAGTGATATTCAATATAACTTATAATAAAGAATTAACAAAATATAAATAAAAAACCTTGTAATTAACACGACGTATACAGCAAAGTTATTTTTAAACGTATTATTTTCTATTAAATAATATATTATAACTTATATATGATACGTCAATGATAATCGAGATATTAATCAATCAATGAAATTTCCAATTCGTTAAAGCAACAAAAATCTATCCGGCACTCCTTTGTCGTTATAAATTAATTGATAGTCACGGAATAGTATATAAAATAGTTTAAATGACAATAACACCGGCCGTTATATATGCCGCCATAAATTGTTGTCTCGGAAGACATCGTAATAACGTCACAAATCAAGAAGAAACCTTAATTACCATCTTGAGTACTCGCCTTGCCAGATCGTCATGTAGCGGTACCAATATAAAACTAATAATTTTATAATTAAACTAGCGACTGCCCGCAGTTCGGCATGCGTTTTACGTTCACTTTTACATGTTAATTATCCATTAAGGTAAGATTTGCTTTAACATACATTCCTATTAAGAGCGTGAATTACATTGATCTATTAACCATTTCGACGTAGACTATGTACATAGTTATTTGGATAAATAATAATTTACATGCATTTCATTTAATATTCGTTATGTTAATTAACAAAAATATATGGAGGTAAGATTTATTTATAGGAGTATATCATAGCCGGGTATTTTAAAATCTTTTAAAAATTATAATTACGTTAATTAAATAGATGCAATACTTTTAAATGTTCTTGTAAACGTAACATGAATCATGATTATGTGGGTAAAAGTTTTAGTTAGTAGAAGTAAAAATATTACTGCTGCATTAGAGTGGTATTATCAATTTATCAAGTCACCACCAACTGCATTATGGCAAACTAATTAAAACCATAAATTATGTTTCGGGCAAATTTAAAATGTCGTGTTAATTGAGTTCCTAGTGTACTGTTCTTAAAATTTAACATTTGTTTTGGAAATAGGTATATTAAATAATAGTTTTACATTTTCTTTTAGAACTCTACCTAATTAATGTAGACTTTAGGAATATATCGACCAATTGTATAGTTATCCTCTTTAGATACTATATTGTATCACAGATAGCGTTTTTTTTTTCGTCATAGGAGGCAAACGAACAGGTGGGTCACCTGATGCTAAGAGATCAGCACCGTCCATAGACACTTGCAACACCAAGGTTTGGAGGAGGGGGAATGGGGTAGGGGGAGGGTAGGTGGGTAACCGGCGCTCTCACTGACCGAACGAAACGCAACAATGCATACTCTGTTACTTCACGTCGGTTTTCTGTAAGAGGGTGGTACTACCTCGGGCGAGCCGACCCATTCATGCTGAAACCAATAATAGCTTCAGCGTGGCTCTACCACCTACAAAAACCTACCGTTTGGATCGCGTATGCGCAATTTCTGTAATCTATAAAATATTATGTAGGAACTAATATGTGTTTTGTATAATGAATGATGGAAGAACACTTGCGGTAATGGATTTCTATGTATGTGTGTAAACATATATGACTAATTATAGTCATGTAGGCATAAATAAAGTAGATAAGTTTGCTGAATCCTATATTTTAAGTTTTTCATTTGAGTAGGGTACTGCGACTCTAGTGGATTTTATATAGATTACGAGTAATTTTGTTACTTTATCAATTGTCACCGCGACTAACACAATCAGGGTGAAACTAAAATTTGTAGTAGAGTTAATGAAGCATTTTCCAGTATTCAAATACTACCAAAACCCAGAGGTACCTCATGATCATAGTACTATCCAGCGGCGAGCCATTATTTCTGTTCCTTGTCGTAACGTTTCCAGTCGCCTTTCACAGGTCATCGCTCTTATCGGAAACCGTTTCACACTGTGTTTACCCGAACGTGGTCTGATTTTAGAGGCTTTCCATTACAAAGCTTATCATTTTAGTAATTTATTTCAAATATACTGACATACGAGTATTGGATGCATTTGTTGGTATACAAATTAGGTCGTGTAAAGTATAATAGTATTGTCACATTATAATTTTATTTATTCAAATTTTACTTGTACTTGTTGTTTGTAATCTTGTTTGTAATGTTTAAGTTATTTTTTATTATCTCCGTTATTGGATAATAGTAGTGTTCGTTTACTTGCAGAAATAAAGAGATTTTCTTCTTTTCTAAAGAATACCAGCA
Source organism: Antheraea yamamai (assembly GCA_036509395.1). Classification (NCBI taxonomy): domain Eukaryota; kingdom Metazoa; phylum Arthropoda; class Insecta; order Lepidoptera; family Saturniidae; genus Antheraea; species Antheraea yamamai. The sequence continues at coordinate 12,276,888 of AP028435.1, read as the reverse complement.
AAAAGTCAGTATCTTACAAATTTAAAATAATTTGATCTAAACCTATGTTAATTAGTTATCCTAATTCAATTAAGTTTTTTCAAGGAACGCTCTTTCGAAACAGTATACTAATCTTGTCTAACATTAAATGTTACGATTAATCTTATTTTATCTATAAATATTGAGCTATTTTTAAAAGCACACGATTCAAACATTTACATATAGCGGAAATTTATATCGATTGCGTAATTAATGCTTAATCATAAATATTCAAAGTTTTAATTACTAATTAATAATAATAATTATATTGATTTATTATTGTCCATTCGCTATTGAAAAAACATATAACATAAATCTTATGAAGAACGTTTTTATTCAACTCAGTTCACATGACGATCATAATTGAACGCTAACATAAGAGGTAACAACTCGCTCGATATCACATCTCGATCGCAGATAAAAGACTTTCTAATCGGGTCAAATAACGTTTACGTTTACAAACTCGTCGAGCGGCGGATGTTTCTTGTTGACTCGAGTGACAAATGTCGATTGAACTACCACATAAGAAAAAAATAGAATGTATGTATAATTGAAAACAGCATTTGTAACCGACTTCCTGTATATTAAATATTTGTTAATTATTATCATTTACTTGAGATTAAGTTAATATTTAATGTATATATTGATTTGAGCCATATGAATTTCAATTCGAATTAACTATTTAGATAACGCAAAAAGTCAGGAGTGGATTCACGACTTAGGGAATAAAGTTAATACGATATTTTCAACGTAAACAGGACACTCAATAAAATGAGAAAATTGTGGTTAAATATAATAAAATTAAAATTTCCCTTTGATAGATCACACAATACCTGGAGATTGATTTGGCAAATCAGGGAGAAGAGTGAGACGTCCGGATAAGATCAGCTTGCTTCGATATTGTAAAGTGTTTTCTCTCGCACACAGCGCAATGACCGTGATAGACAGAGATGACGCTATTGGAAACCGAATTTGGTCGACTATCTCTTTCTTCTCCCCGACGTGCCACAATACGTTAGGCTTAACACCCACCATATTGGTAGGGTTGTCGTGATCCCGAACTAGCCGATGCATATCCAGTAATCAATCGGGATGGTAGAGAGTCCGTAGCTAACTGGGTTGATACTACTATATAAATTGTGTTAAAGCTGCCATGGTGACTCGCCGTTAAATTATCACTTCTATCCGATTTCTTAAACATGCCTGTTTTGCGCCCATGCTCGCGAGTCTTTCGCTTACGCCGTCGTGGAGGAGGCCCCTCATTCGACCCCGCTTATACGTCGCGATTCTTCCGGTAGCATCTCAAGCCCAGGTCGTCCCCGGATGGAGCCCTCGAGCTGTTACTAGCGCGATACAGTGACTCATCTACATACACAAGTACACTCATGAGATCACCTCACATACGTGCATCCTCTACAGACATGGTGGAAGGGATTTATTTTTTCCTTTATCGAACTGAATCGAGTAGTTTAGTTCGTTTCACATCCGATATACACGTATACGTTGCTGAATCATACAATTGAAATTGCATATGATATGCAAATATATGTACGAATAGCTTAGAATAGTTTCGCTAGATCAGATCCGGGCCTTCGGTAACAGCCCAAACCAAGGTGTGCCATGCATCTTTGAGCTAGTTGCCTGAATAAAATCGGCTGAGTGTCTTAAGCGCTCGCCTTAGTAGTCCGGTGAAGGTGTAAAGGCCTTGCCAAGTCAATAGCGTAGTCAGTTTCTTTTATTCACGCTGTCATGTTCCCGTTTCAAAAATGTGATTGATACATACATTAGGCACTAAGACACGCACCGTTCTAATTTAGTCCTTACTGACAATAAAAGTAAGACTAAAATAGAGTGAACAAATGCTTTTATACGCGAACAAGTTATGTGTTTAGAAAAATAGGATACAATAAAAGACAACTTAATCTTCGGTCAAAGTGCTATTATCGGTGGCTACCATACTACCCACATATAATGCGCTTACATTATTATACGACAAAAATTACTTTATTACATATACTGAGTTTAACAGATCTCGTGGTGTAGTAGTAATAACCCCACCCAATACCAACAATAAATAGCAATACCCAATTGTATTGAGCCGATAAATTCAATCCTCACACAAGACTGATTTTTGTTTGTCAAACATAAGTGTTACTTTTAAATGTTAACTATCTATTGTACTAGCTTTTGTCCGCAGCTTTGCTCGCCTTAATGTAGTAAAGTATATTTTTCTATCTCTCGGGAACAATACTTTCTTGTGAATTTAAGGTACCCTATATCCTTTTTTGTAGCCGTGACAATATGTATGTATAATTTTATAATGATCGGTTGAGTAGTTAAGGTGTGAAATTTCAACAAACAAACACTCATTCTCATTTATAATATTAGGTAAGGTGTATTTACATCAGCTGTTTATTTACTACAATGTGAACTATGTTTAGTTTTTTAATTATGTAACCGTTTGTAATTAGTATCATTATGTTTGAATATTTATTATATTAAAATATTAATAGACATAAGCTTAGCGTAAAATTAATCGCTAATTAAATTAGTAGTAACAATTTTTTTTTATATCAAGTTGCCTGAGTTAACTACCATGAAACGGCAGGGCAACAACCAGTTTGTTTGCATAATTTACCTCAGTATAAATTAATAGTTCTACTTACATGTTAAACTCTAGCTAACATAAATGATAATTCTGAATTTATTTTTTTGTCCTCGACATCATTTTATAAGAAATTTTAAGACAATTCTTTCTTAAATGATAACGAATGTAATAGGTCTGAATTTATTTTTTTGTCCTCGACACCGTTTTATAAGAAATTTCTCAGACATTTGTTGCTTAAATGATAACAAATGTAAAATGTATCAAACAAGAAAATATATGTGGTTGCTTATTTTCCACATAATGCAAAATGCATAATGCATTCCAACTCATGCGTCATCATTGCATGGTATGGGCATGTCATGAGGAGAGATGAAAACCATGTAACTAGAAAAGTTTTGAGTATGATGGTGGACGGATATACGAGTAGAGGAAGACCGAAGAAGGTATATATGGATTATGTGAATAATAATATGTGTGTAAAAGGTGTGAATACTGAAATGACATCTGACAGGCGAGAGTGGAAAAGGAAAACATGTTGTGCCGACCCTACTTAGATGGGATAAGGGTAAGAAGATGATGATGCTTATTTTCCACATCATGCTCCTTATAAATGACTAGCTTGTGCCCGCGACTTCGTCCACGTGGAATAGTTACTTTGGGCTAACTATCACGCAGTGGAAGCTCTCAAAAGGAAAAATAAATGATTTTGAAACATTCTTCAATTGTGCTCCGCCCCTATTGGTCTTAGCGTCATGATATATGGTAGGTGTGCTCCAGCGCTCTCACTGACCTAACGAAACGCAACAATGCATACACTGTTACTTCACGTCGGTTTTCTGTAAGAGGGTGGTACTACCCCGAGCGAGCCGACCCATTCATGCTGAAACCAGTAATAGCTTCAGCGTGGCTCTACCACCTATAACTAAATCATTACATAGTATAAAACAAAGTCCCCTAGCGCGTCTGTCTGTTCGCGATAAACTCAAAAACTACTGAACGGATCTCCATGCGGTTTTCACCAGTGGATAAAGTGATTAATGAGGAACAGTTTAGTATATAACTTGTCAAGGATTTTTTATAATCAGGGCGGGACAACGTGTGCCGGGCCCGCTAGTTTGTACTAAAATAAAGTGAATGCCATGTACCTGACGGTAAGCACAGTACAATACAATAATCACGTCAATCACCGAGAAATATATCTCTTACTTTATAAACGCGAGCAAAACAGCGACCAAAAGTTTTTATGTTATACCAGAATATAGTGACTACCAGTCATAGGTACGCGCATAATGTTATTTTCATCGAGTTAATTCATATAAAGTATTCATGTTAACACAAAAACGAGCATTTTCTGAAAGTATCTTCTCTTGACAATGATTTGTAATACATATCTATAGGAATTTATTAAAACTATATTAATTTAAACTATTACAACATCGATTTACAAAGGTTTTATTTTGGCTGTACTTATCTTAAACATTATCGCATGTACTTTTCGTTTTTTTTTCGAACTGACTATTCCAGTGACCTAGCAAGGTCTTAACAGCTTAACAGCTTCACCGGAATACTAAGGCGAGCGCTTAAGGCACTCAGCCGGTATATACTTTTTTATTCGAGTTATTCTTTTCAGTTTTATATACTTAGGGAGCAACTACACTATGATTACCAATGCAACCAATAATTAATATTTTTAAATGAGCACAGTTTAACCAAGTTAACGAAGCAAAAATAGAGAATGTAAACATGAGTTGCGAGACCACAAATCACAAGTACGTACATTATCTGAAGCGAAATCTCAGGGAAGGTGGCGAACGAACAAAAATTGATGAATCACAACACAACTCGGTACTCGGCAGCATTCGATTCAACCATTACCAATAACAATTTCCCGGACGCCATCTTCGTTCACGATTCAGTTAGCCACGGAGCTATAAAACTCTTTGAGAGTTTGGTACTGCAATTCGCGAAGGACTGCTAAAACATTTTTGTTATCATTACAATACACGTTGTATTATAATAAAAGATTTCAAAATACAGTCTTGTTAATCTTTTTGATCACTCTAAATATGGCCGTAAGTTTAGGCGTATGCATAATATCGTCAAAACTTTGATACAAAACAATATTATTAGAGTAATCTACATTCAGACCGGTCAAAAAGTTTGGTGCGAAATGTAGATACTAGATCATCTATATTAAGATTTTATTTTCGCTTGTTCGAGGAAAATATGAGGGAAGCAGTTTACATAAAATATTTATTTATTAACTTATACGAAATATCCTTTCTATGCGGTAAGCCTGTTATATCACTGAAATTAACGATTACATCCTCTATTACTGTAGAACGTTTGAAGGCGAACGATCCTTTCATTTAATAGTGGTCATTATTACCCGGTTTATTTTCAAAATATTTTAATTATTATGATTTCTATCCAATGGTAATAAGTAATGTAAGTTGACAGCCTTTACTTTAATTTTACACAGATAGTATACTAAAAAATAATAGAACAATATTACCCTACATATACTGTTATATGGCTTGTACTCTATAATAATAATATCATGGTATTATGGAAAGAGTGAAATCGATGAATGTATAAATTGTATTAAATTAATGAATAAGCCCATATTATTATTTCCGATAATTTAATTTTTGCCAAACCTTTTGTAAATTTATTAACGCACCTGATTACAAAAATGGATTGGGATTAGAAAATGTACCTCTATCATCGCTTTAAGCGTACAAAAATAGTTACTGTTTGTAAAATGAGCATATGTATTTAGAAAGTCACTACGAAGCTTTAGATTTCTCTCAATAAGTATACCCGAACTAAACCATACACATAATTTATTACCTACAAATATGGGTATATTATTAATTAGTTATGTCGTACACACTACATTCGTAGCTCTGTGTGTAGATATTCTTGTGCTCGCCGAGCGATATGATCGTACCCCCGTCGCCTTATTCGATAAGGTTTCCATACTTCCCGTGTGTATCGGAATGCTTCTGAGTTTATTTAATATAATTTCTATACGAGTATTTTATTAATGT